>CM037794.1:18970388-19020388 GCA_021229015.1 Solen grandis
ATAATGCTTTACGAGTATCTCTCTCATTAATTAATGTTTTCTCAATCTCTGAGATTTTTTGTAATCTATAATTTTGACTTGGTTCATGAAGTTCTACTTCCGACTGCTCTGCAGCTGTTCCATAGTCTGGCTGTGAATCTAGTATTTTACTATTTAAATCAGGGTATAAATCTGGGGCCGTTGGGTTCTTCATTTTTAAGTATATTATTTGAATTCAAACAATAACGAGGCAACAGTATTAACTACAGTTGTATTATCTACCAGACTAACAAAATTAATAACACTTCCAGCCTCAACTAAAAAAGGGCGTTCAAAATTATCATGTTTTGCTGTTGTTGTTTGTAAAGTAATATCACACCCACTTAAACGCTCTCCATCAACCAGCACACCAACTCGCACTTCACCACTTGTCCTTTTACTCGACAGACCAATACCAGTAATATAACCACGCCTTATCACAACATAACCAACATCTTTTTCTCTACCGGCATTTCCAAATGAAAACACCTTACTTTTATATAAAGAACCTTTTATTTCAGCACTTATTGTAATGTTTTTTAAGGATTCCTCTATTCTTTTTACCACAAGGTCTAATTTTGTTAAAGTGTTAAGTAATTCTCTATCTAAATTTGACTTTAAATTATTAAATAATTTACTTTCTAAATTTGAGTTTAAATTATTAAAATATGAATCTATCTTACTATTATCTAGTATATACTTTTTAGAACCGAATATATTCATTTTTATTAATAAAAAATGAATTTTATATAATTTAGTGAAATAAAGTTCCAGCAGTTCACTAGATGATCTCTAAAACACAATGCATTGGGAATTCATGATTATCTATTTTTTGTCCTTTTTCATCACGAACACTTATATTTAATTCAGAAATATTTCCCATAGTTAATTTTTTATACTCTGGATTACTAAAGTTTATATTAACAATATCTCCAAATTGATTACTCTCAACAGGAATAACACCAAGAATATTACTAGGTGCACCATCAAAGAAATTGTATGTGCTATTTATTTGTTCAAGATGAATATATAATTCTTTATAAGGTATTAAATCTATTGATTGTTCACCATGGCATGGGAGGTTAAGAAGAGGTGAATTTTCCAAATAATGACTCTCTTTAAATCCTAACATTTTTCTTAATTCTTTGGTTATTATTAATCCATAGGTTATATCACTAACTGAACTTATTGTTGGGTATTCTTCTGCTTTTAAACAAGCAATACCATTTTTTTCATCAACAGTTAATGTTATTCTGTTGTCAAAATTTTTAAATACATCAACTATTTGTTGAAAATTATAAAAACCATCTGAAATTATTTTTTTGGGTGGTGGGGATTTACGAATGTTAGTATCAATCCATTGTCCAATTAAATTATACCAACCCATAGTATAAGTAAAACCTCTCAATCCAATTTTCTTATCTCCATGTTTATTATCTATATATTGTTGTAGGTTTATAGGTTCATTAATATTAGAAATTATATGATTCATTTTTATTGATAAAAAATAAATTTTATATAATTTAGTGGAACAAAGTTCCAGCAGTTCCCTAGATGATTTCTAAAACACAACTCATTGGTAATCCATGATTATTTATTTTTTTCCCCCATTCATCACAAACACTTATAGTTAATTCAGAAATATTTCCTATAGTTAATTTTTTATACTCTGAATTATCAAAAATAATATTAACAATATCTCCAAATTGATTACTCTCAACAGGAATAACTCCTAAGATTTTACTAGGTGCTCCATTATGAAAATTATAAGAACTATTTATTTGTTCAAGGTGAATATATAATTGTTTATAATTACTAATAATATTAGCTTTTATTTTCTCTTCTTCTATTCTTTCTTTTTCTCTTTCTCTTTCTATTCTTTCTCTTTCTATTCTTTCTCTTTCTAAACTTTCTCTTTCTATTCTTTCTCTTTCTCTTTCTTTTAAATTTTTTTCTATTCTTTCTCTTTTTCTATTCTTTCTCTTTCTCTTTCTAATCTTTCTCTTTCTTTTTTTTTTTTTTTCTCTTTCTCTTTCTCTATCAATCTTTTCTATTCTTTCTCTTTCTCTTTCTATTCATTTCTTCTATCTCTCATTATTCTCTTTAATTTTTTTTTTCATTTAATTCTATATAATTTTTAAATGTTTCTATTAATAATTCAAAATCACCTACATCTCTTTTTTTTAAATGTTTGAGTGGAGAATTTGAAAAACCCATTATTTGAATATTTTC
The DNA here is from genome assembly GCA_021229015.1 of Solen grandis. Lineage (NCBI taxonomy): Eukaryota > Metazoa > Mollusca > Bivalvia > Adapedonta > Solenidae > Solen > Solen grandis. The sequence goes on from CM037794.1 coordinate 18,972,639, forward strand.
TATATTATACCATCCTATAGTATAATTAAAACTTTTTAATCTAATTTTCTTATCTCCATGTTTATTATCTATATATTGTTGTAAGTGTATAGGTTTATCAATATTGGAAATTATATGGTACATTTTTTACCGATAAAAAATGATCCCTGAAGCTTTTAAATATAATAAAGATGTTAATTATTTACATGGAGGAGTGTTTAAAAAAAAAACACTTAACATTATAAAACAAGAAATAATAATTTCATCAGATGGAAACGGAATGACTATGGAACGGCTGCAGGGCACTGCTCTGCATAAAAGTTTTAATGCAGATTTCCCTAATATATTTGAAAAATATTTATTACCTAAAGTTACATCAGAAGAAATAGTAGAAAGGTGGGAAAGTGATTGGATGTTATTTTGGCAGAATCAATTAAACTTTGCTATTTGGTGTTCAACTACAGGTTGTGGAGTTGACATAAAAAATCATATAAATGCGGGAGGATTAACAGGTTCTTTATTCTTATTCCATATTTATTATCAAACAAGAAGAATATTAAAAGAATTATCTATTTCTCTTCCACAAAATAAAAGTTGGAATGCTTTTAATAATAATTATGATAGAGAAGCTTATGAAAAAATTTGTAGTGAGTTTAATGTAGATCCTAATACAGATTGGAGACATAAAGCTACGGATAAAGTCCGGCTGCGTAGCACTGGTCTTGGAATTGTATATACAACAAGTCATACAGCTTGGGAAAGAACAGATTTTAGAAGAGATAATTCTTCACAACATATAAAAAGCAGCACTTCTCAAAATTTAGATTTATCAAAAATGACATTTGGTCCTGAAGTACCTGGAGGAAGACATTGTGGTATTTCAAAATGTGAATATCTCCCACCTAAAAAAGTTCATATTGATTATATCAAACAACCAGATGAATTTAAAAACATATGGACAACTTTTATTCTTGATGAGTCAAAAGGTTTTACAAGAGCAGGAGTTGAAAGAATTAATGAGTCTATAAGAATATATTGTTGGGCTATTCTTGGAGCACAATCTCAAACTAAAACAGATATTTTAGGAACAGGAACGGCATTTGATGCTCAAAAACAATTTTTAGCAAATGTTCAAGATGCAGTTGACAGTCCAATTGATATACCTACTCAAATAAAAAAATATGAAAGTGTATTAAAATATGCAAGAAGTAAAGTTGATTATGTTTATGGTATTGGGTTATATATGTCTCCTAGTGATATGGAATTAAGAATTGGAACAATACAAGATTATAATAATGAAATTGTAGTAGCAGAAGAAGAAGAAATTCAAACACTTGGAATAAATAATGATGTAAATGTTTCTCATGTTGAACCTACTACTACACAACCCACAGATATAAGTGGTACACCAACAAAAAAATCTTTACCAGAAATAAGTAAACCAATTGTTTCCCAGCCGGACTATGGAACAGCTGCGGAGCACTCTGTCCGTAGAAAACCTAGTGAAATCATTGAAACAACGGATGAACATGAAGATGATAAAACAGCTATTATAACAGGAAGTATTACAGTAGGACTTTTAGCTTTATTTATTTACGAGTATGTTCTCTAACGGCTGTGAAACACTAACGGGTAACAGCTGTATAAATCATTCCTATAACTAAAATTAATAAAGCCCATAAATTATTTCCAAACCATGCAACAACGTTTCCTGTTGTTTTTAATAACCATCCTACAATAGCTCCAATAATTCCTGGTAATGCTTCTACCGCTTTACCTGCTAGTTTTGCTAATAGTTTAGCAATATTACCCAATTGTTTTTTTATCCAATCTCTTACATTTCCTCCTTTCCCAGGAGGTTTAGGTGTTACAGTTCCACCACCACCAGGAATAAAAGTCTCAACAATAACACCAATAATCATTCCAAAAGCAGTTAAAATACTAACAATTGTAATCCCTTGTTCTCTAAATAAAGTTTTTTTTTTTTTTTTTTTTTATTTTATTATTCATTATCTTCCTTAGCTCTTTCTAATTTATTTTTTTCTCTTGCTAAGTCTTTATTTGTTTCATTTAATTTAGCCAAGTTATTTGCAAGCTCTTCTTTTACAGTGGTCATTGCTTTAAGGACTCCATCCATTTCTCTTTTATCTATAATTGTTTGTGTTCCTTTTTCATTATTAAGTTCCGTAAACGATGTTTCTGCTATTTCTTTTACCAAAGTTTCAGCCTCTTCAGCTGTATTAGGTAAATCAATCATTTCTATATTATCAACATTTGGAATGTTTCTTTCTGCATTTTGTAATTTTTCTTTGGCTTGTTTTGATAATGGTTCATAACGTATATTCAACAAGTTTCTAATTGCACCTCTTCCAATTTTACCCTCTAAAGTGTTCAAAGATATAAAACTATTACCTTTAGTAAGTCTAATAGGTTCTTTACCTGAAACTTTTAAATATATTTTATTATCTATAACTTCAAAGTTTGTAATATCGATATATTCTGATTTTACTTCATATTTTTCTTCTAAATATTTAAAATATTTATCAACCATATCTTTTCTCTGTTTTATTATTAATTCTGTTCCTTTACCAACATTAGGTTTGCGTAAATCTAACAGACGTTTATCAAGAGTTTTCGCTGAATACCTATCATCTAAAATAGGAGTTTCATCATCTTCATCATCATCAACATCATCATAATCATCATAATCATCTTCATCATATACAGGATTTTCAAAATCATATCCTCCTTCTGCCATTTTATATGGAATAAAAATTCCAGTTTTAAAACATTAAAAAAATGTTTCACAGCTGGAACTTTGTTCCATTTTTCCCTCTAAAAAATGGCAGCTTACGGAGAAAAACTAAACCCATACAGAAGAATAAGAGAACCTAGAGGTATTAGAGGTATTCGTCAAAGTGTTGTAATAAGCAATAATCCTTCAACCATTGATCAAAATCAACAATTGTTAGTAAGATTTCCTAATCTAAGTGGTAATGATGTTATTGTTCCTGGAACAACAAGATTAGCATTTGAAATTGAAATCAAAAGTGATAGTGATGCAAATGCAACAATATATCCAAACATAGGAAGATCAATAATTAAGAAAACTGTAATAAAAATATCAGGAAATGAAGTAATGTCAATTGATGATAGTGATATATATCATTGTTATATTGATTTATGGAAGTCTACTACAGAACGTGAAAATATGGCATACCAAGGAATTGGTAAAATAAACATGTTAAGACATAGAGTTGGAGCTGGTAATGCTTCCTCAGATACACAAGATGAAGCTATTGTAAAAGCTTATGGAAATAGATTTTGTATTCCTCTAGATTTTGAATTATTAGAATCACATATGCCTTTTTATCAAGCGGGTCTAGGAGATAGACTTGAATATGAACTTACATTTAATGATTATAATAATGTAGTTAAATCTAGTGATAATAATGCTTCTTATGTTATTAAGAATATTTGTTTAGAATTTGAAAGTGTTTCTGATGTTGAATTAGCTAGAATAATTAGAAATAGATTTAGTGGTAAGATGGTTATTTTATATGATAGAATACTTAGACATAGGAAAATAACAAAAAACAAATCTGATACACTTTGGAATATTAATCTAAATGTTCCAGCTAGAAGTATGAAAGGTATTCTAATGTTATTTGAAGATCCGGATAGATCATCAACAGAACATTATTTTAATCCTAAAATAACAAAAGTAGAAATAACAATAGAAGGAGTTCCAAATCAACTATACAGTCAAGGAATGAGAGCTTATCAACAGTGGGATGAGATAAAAAAATTCTTTGCTTTTAATTCAAAAGATGATAAAGAAATTAGTAAGATGATAAAAAAATTAAATTTCACCAATGTAACATTAGAAAAATATCTAACAAACAGTTATGCATTATGGTTAGATTTACGTTCAACGGATGATAACTCTCTACATGGTTCTGGGAGAAGAATTGAAAATGCATCAGAAGGTATAACTATACAAATAACAAAAGACGCAGGATCGGATGAGCCAATAAATGTTTATCTATTTGTTATACAAGATGCACAAATTAATTTTGAAGATGGAAGATTTAAAGAAATTGTGTATTAGTGTTTCATAGTGTTATACAGCTGGACTTCATCCACAGCTGGAACAAAGTTCCATTAAAAATGGAGTTACCTAAATATCCACATTGTGCAATTATTTGTGGACAAACTGGATGTGGAAAAACAGAATTTGTTTTAGATCTTTTAGAAAAAGAATATAGGGGTGTATTTAAATATATTATTATACTATGTCCAACTATTCAATGGAATAAAGCTTATAAAAATAGAGAATGGATTGGTGATATTTCAAACCCTAAAACAAAAAATTTATTTATTCTTAATCCTATTGTATGGACAAAGTCCAGCTGTGGAACATTTAATGGAGAAGAAAAACTACAAGAACTACTAAGAATATTTTTTAATAAATATGCAGGATATCCTACTCTATATATTATAGATGATTGTAGTGCTACAAAAGAGTTAACAAAGAAAAAGGATATGTTATCAGAGTTAGCTTTTTCAGGTAGACACGCTGAACAAAGTGTATGGGTTATTTCACAAAGATATAATTCAGTTTTAAAAGATCTTAGAGAACAGACAAAATGGTTGTGTATATTTTATACTAAAGATAGGGATAGTTTTGAAAACTGTTTAAGAGAGAATGATGTTATCCCTACATTAGAAGAAAGAGTAAGAATTAAAGAAGAATTGAAAAAAAAGAAACATAGTAAATTAATTTTAAAAACTGATCAACCTACAAATTATTGTGTGGTTGATTAATATGTTTACCTTAAGGTATACATAGTAATGCTAAAGTAATGCTAAAGTAATGCTTATATATACCTTAAGTTATACATAATAATGCTTAAAAAATGCTAACAATCCTCTATCAAACAACATCGGTGATAACAAATATTATATTCTTATCAATATTGCTCTGCAGCTGTTCCATAGTTGGATATGGAATATTTAAAATAAATTTACTTATAAGTAAACTTAAAAAATTAATATATAAAATGGATGCCAAAGAATTTCTTAATCAAAATAGTGTTCCGCAATGCTCCGCAGCTGGACAAGGGAACCGCTACGGAACGGCTGCTCTGCACAGCTCTGCACAAAGTCCACAGCCGGACGAAGTCCGTAGCACTATAGATGAAACAAAACGTGAAAGATTATCAGCTATTGTTGCTGGTGGAGGAAGTAAACAATATCTTGGTAAAGACTTACAAATGTCAGACATTGATAAAATAACACCAGAACAAATAAACAAATTATACTGTAGATATGAAGCTAGATTAGGAGCAAGTATGACTAAGACAATAGGTAATTCTTTTATTAATTTATATGTTATGTGTGTATCAAAATATTTTAATGTTGTTAATCCACCAAAACTAATACAAGATTTAGAAGAAGATCCATTTATCAATCATGCTTTAAATAACACTTGTTGTGAATTGTATTATAGATATGGAATGTATCTTGCTCCTTTTACTACTATGATAACAACTGCTAGTCATATTGATTTTACTACACCAGTTGAAAATACACTACGGACAAAGTCCGGCTGTGAAACACTAGTTGAAAATACACCAGTTGAAAATACACTACGGACAAAGTCGATGTAAATAGAGAAAAAAAAATGAAAGCTGAATTAAAAAGAAAAGAAATGGAAGAAATAAAGAAAGAAAACATTCAATTAAAATCTATTACAAAAGAGGATGATGAAGTTAAAGAAGTTCAACATAGTGGACAAAGTTCACAGTTGGATTTCATCCGTGTAAATATATACAAAAATTATATACCTTTATGTTTAGTCGGAGTTTTTGGATTAGGATTATTTATATATAATTCTAAACAAGTAATGTTTCACAGCCGTTCCGTAAACCACATACAACCTAAGAAAGAAATTAAACCACAAGAAAAAGTTGATCCATTTGATCTTTAGTGCTCCGCAGCTGGAACTTTGTTCCATAGTATTCCGTAGCTTAACACAAATTTGTTTTCTAAAAAATGGCGGATGAAAAACAAATTGTTAATACAGCTTATCATGCAGGAGTAGTTTCTGTTTTAACAATTGGTTATGCAGAAATAATTAAAAAGGTTTTAAGAAAACCTGCTCCTAGAGTAGATTTAAATTTTAGTGATGTTTCAATGTTAACTATTGATATTCTTCTAGCTACTTATACAAGAGATATGTTGGTTAAACAAGGTATTATTCCTGCTGATATTATGAAGTAGTGGAACTTTTTGTTCCATAATGCTACGGACAAAGTCCGGCTGTGAAACACTGCGCAGCTGGATTTAATCCATATAAAATGGCAAGTGCAATAGCGATGATGATTGGTGGAGCAGTGGTTAATGCATTTTCATTTTCAGGTAGTAATTATTTATTTTCTCATATTGGTAAAAAGGATGCTGATGAAGAGAAAAAAAGACATGATAAAGCAATGGAACAATTACAAGCTGCACGTGATGAATGGAATAAAGAAAGAACACAAAGATTAGATTTTTTAAATGAACAATTACAAAAAGAACAACACTCTAAACAAACCTTTGAAGATGTTGATGAATCAATGAAAGAATATTATTATGCAACTGGTGGTGATAAAACTGATAATGTTTCACAATTAGAACCTTTATCTAGTGTTTCACAGCCGTTCCGTAGTGGTTCCCAGCCGGACTTTGTCCGTAAAGAACCTACATTAAGTGATTTTTATACTCCTTCTGAAGATCAAAAAAATAGAGAGATTATATTTATTATTGGTGGAATGACATTAACTGGATTTGTTGCATGGAAGCTACATAAATGGTAAAGTATCTATTCCATTATTACATATATATCTTTTATCATCATATGGAGACATACTTTTTTTATTTACTTCATTAATATACATTTCATGTTTATTAAATTTAATTTTTTTTCATTTGTTCTGTTTCATTAAATAAACAATTTTTATAATTATTAAATATTATATTTTTTTAATTTTTTTTTTTTCTTTACTTCAGAATCTTTTTGTGACTTTATATCTATTGAAGTAAAAGAATAAGCTTTACTTCTTAAATAAACTATTTCAGTCATTATACTACCATTTAATTCATCTTTAAACATACCTATTACTTTTTTATTTTTTTCTGAATAATTGGATGATTTTTAAATGTTTAATATACAAATATAATAAAATTGATACATTAAAATTTAAAAAAAATTTATTAAATTTAACAGAAGTAACATTATTTACAATTGCAACAAGGTTATCATTGAATATAATTGAATCTTTAAAAGTAGGTTTATTTATATATTTTTTTACTTCTTCTACATCTGTTAATAGTTTAATTTCATTTCTTCCTCTTATATTTTCTAAAGTCTTTCCATAGAAACTATTATTCATTAACTTCCATAAATCTTTTTCAAAAGCAGATTTTGATTTAGTTCTTTGTTCAGTGTTAAAATTAATATATTTCTTTAACCATTTAGATTCTTCAAATGAAATTGTTCTATAAACCTTTGTAACTTTCATTCCTAATTTTATATACTCTTTTAAAATTGAGTGATGTACAATATATTTCTTTTTATCTTTTAAAGTAAGAAATAATTTTTCTTCTTTACCTACTGGTTTATCACCTAATAAGTTTAATTGATAAGGAGAAAGATCTTCTTTCTTTACACACATCTTTTCAGGTGCTAAAGGATATTTGTTTGTTTTCTTCTTACATTCATCTGTATACTCTAAATCACATTCAATTAAACAACCTCTACCCTTTGGAATGTTTTTGTAATAATTAGGATCTTTTTCCCATTTAAAATCTTTAGTTGGTAAAGGTTGAGACATTGCCCATCCATAAAGATTATTAGCATCTAAATATAATAAGAATTTTTCTTCTAAGAATGTAGATAAATCACCACCATTATCAAATATTTCTTTTGCTTCTTTTTGTTCATTTTCATCTAAAATTCTTTTTCCATTATCATAGTTAGGAGTATATTTGTTAAAAGCTTTTACATGTCTAGGACCTAATACTCCTGAGAATCCACCTCTAATACCTTTCTCAAACATTTGTAACATATCTATATCATTAATAATTTAACTCTTCTATTTTTTATCCATTATTAACCAAAAAAAATTTCATGATGTTTTAAAAAAATTAAATTTTTAAAAAAACATCAGAAATGTTTATAATCTTCTTTATTCCCTTTTTAAAAAATTTAATTCTGGTAATTTAGTTTCTTCTAATCTTTCTATAGAATCTATATATTCATATGGATAGAATCCTTTTTGTTTTAATAGTGAAACATTGTTAAACAGTAAGGTTTTACTTGTATCACCATTAAACTCACTTTCTAAAATAGGAAATTCATCCATTGATTTGGCTATATCTGCTAACCCTTTACTCATAAATCTATAAGAATCTAAGAATCTTAATTTTTTATAATATGATCCATATTCTATAGAAATATATTCTTCTGAACTTTTTGAAAGAAGTTTTATTTTATTATATTCATCTTCATATTTCATAAATTCTTCAATTAGAAAATGGAAATCATAATTAGAACCATTATGAAAGAATACAGGTAATAACTTTGTTACTTTACCTTCTTTAGTATTACATGATTGACATGCTGCTCCTCTATATTTCCCAGAAAGATGATTATGTTCTCTTACTTTTTTATTATTATCATTAAATTCATTTTCACAAATATAACACTCAGTTGCTTCTTGAAATTCTTCTTCTTCATACTTATTTAATGTTGGTTTTTTCTCTTCCATCTCATAGATCTTATAATTTATTTCTTTAAATATCTTCATTATTTTTTCCATATATTTTTCTATTGCATTATTTCCTTCATATTTAAAGTATTGTGATTTATATATATTTGGATAATTAGATTTAACATATATTCCATAACTATTTACTTCTTGTTTAAATATTTTATTTTTATAAGATTTATTAGTATTTGGTTGATTAGTAGATAAAGGAATATTACATGATTCAAAATCAGAATATATAACAAAAGGTAATTTATTTTTAAAATGATAATTTTTAAATTTAAGAATATTTTTTCCTGGTTCAGGCATTATAGATCTACAAGCTTCATTATCATAACATATTTCTTTATGTTTTTCTAATGTTGTTTTCCTTTGAAATCCTTGTAAACAATTTCTACATGTAAATTGTTTATTATTATTCTTATCACATCTAAAACTATCTAAATTTTTAATTAAACAATAATGAGTAATAATATTATTTTTAGACTCATTATTGATAGGGGAACCGCTGCTTTGCACAGAGTCCAGCTGTGGACTTTGTCCAGCTGTAGAACATTGCGTAGCATCATCTTTATTACCTTCAATATATAAGAGATCAATTATATGGAATGGTTGATCTGCATCATTTTCACTTTCATTGTTTATAGTATAGTTTGAAACATAAACAGGAAATAAAGATTGTTTATTAGATTGATCTTTTAATCCAAAAACATTTATAATTAAATTATTTTGTCTCTCTACTTTTGGAATATCTTTTATTTTAACAGGATATTCAATACCATCCATATTAAGTTTATTTTCATATTCTCTATAATTAGATACTCTTTCTTTATGTGTATTAGTAGGATATAACTTTGCTAATATAGACCATAAAAAACATTTATTATCTTTTTTATTTTGAACATTAATAATACTATTTGATTTAAATTGAAGAGGTATATAAGATGAAGCTTTCTGATAATCATATTTATATTGTTTTACTTCTACACTTTTAATATTTCTAAAAACAAAACCAGATCCTTTTTTTTGAAATTCATCTATCCAAGCTTTAAATTTATCTATTAAACTATTATAGAATTCTTTTACATTATTTTTGTTTATAACTTAATATATTATACATTTTTTTATAATTTTTAAAATATTAATATCATCAATAGTTTCTTCACTATTAATATCATCAACTGATCTGGATTTTCTTCCAGGCATTTTATTATTTTTCATTTTTAATTAGTTTTTTTTTTTAATTTTGGTTTAAATTTAAAATTTGTTTTATAGGTTTTTTTCTATACCCATCTCTACATGTTTTATCTTTCATATATAAGTTATATTCTTTAAATTCAAAACAATATCTACAAGTTTTACCTTCCATTTTTTTATCATTAAAAATGGATCACCCAAAAATATATTGTTTACGTTGTAAAAAAAATACTGAAAATAATTCAGTAGAACAAGTAACAACAACCAAAAAAAATTAAATTCTGAGTGTGGATCTAAGAAAAATAGATTTATAGGAACAAAAGGGGATAAATTAGCTGATGAATTACATCATAGAGTTATAAAGAAATTTCCTAAAAGACGTGTTTTTGTTGATTCAATAGATAAAATATGGGCTGTTGATTTAGTAGATATGCAACAATATTCAAAACAAAATAAACACTATAAATATTTATTAGCAGTTATAGATGTTTTTAGTAAATATGGTTGGTTAATTCCATTGAAAAATAAAACAGGAGTAACAGTAAGTGAAGCATTTAAAACATTATTTGAAGAAAGAAAACCAATTTTTATTTGGTCAGATAAAGGATCTGAATTTTATAATCGACAAGTAAAAGAATTATTAAATGATAATAACATAAAATTATATTCAACTGAGAATGAAGAAAAATCTAGTGTAGTAGAACGTTGGATAGGAACTATGAAACAACATATGTTTAAATATTTTACTGCTCATGAAACTACTAAATATTATGATGTATTAAATCAATTAGTTAAAGATTATAATAATACAATTCATTCTTCAATTAAAATGACACCTGTTGAAGCAAGTAAATCAGAAAATACATTAACAGTGTATGAAAATTTATATCCAGAAGAAGAAAAGAAAATTAAGAAACCTAAATTCAAAGTTGGAGATAGAGTAAGAATAACAAAAAAGAAAGGTAAATTTGAAAAGGGTTATACTACTCGTTGGACTAGAGAAATATTTGTAATTGAAGAAGTTTTAAATACAAATCCTGTTACTTATAAAATAAAAGATTTAAAAGGTGAAGACATTACAGGTAGTTTTTATGAACAAGAATTACAGATAACTGAGTTCTAGATAATATCCAAAAATATAAAAACTGTATAATATTGAATTTTTATAATACGTTAGAAAACCCTCCTCCATATTCAGAGTGGTAAAAAGGGGTTTAAGAAAAAACATAATTTTCTTTATTTTTTTCATTGTTGTTTTTTTTAAATTTTACATTAATGTGATTTTTTTGATTTTACATTAGTGTGATTTTTTTTACTTTTTTTAACTAGTAGTAGTATAGTAAATGAACCTATTAGGTTTTGTGGGGATTTCACACATGATAAGCCAGACTCACAGATAGTGAGTCTGGGTTATCATGTGTGTTAGACCCGCTGTCCTAAATGGGTTCATTTACTATACTACTTCGGGGGTCGTGAGTTTGATCAACGGCCGCGACATACCAAAGACGTAAAATGGTACTGGTGTAGCTCCCTTGCTTGGCGTTCAGCATGTAAGGGTTATTCCAGGACTGTTTGACCCTGTGTCAGGACAATGTGACAAAGCGTGGTATCATGCCACATGTCCACGGAGTGATACTGAAGTGTGACAGCACTATATCTGTCTCATGTAGACATCACTTAATAACTGAAAGACTGCCATCAGAAAGTTAAACATAATAAACAAAGAAACACTTCTCAATGTCTAAAATTAAACTGTTTACATTAAAATTATTAGAGAGATATATTTATATGCATCACAATGCCCTAGGTATCGGATAAAATGTAATCGCTAATTATATTTTGCCGAAAAATAACGCTGGGAAATCACGTCATAACACATATTCTGTTACACAACATGCAAAATGTAATACAAGTGAGATTATTTCACATTTTTATATATATGGATGTGTATATAAATATTAAAAATCAAAGAAATAAGAATTTATTTTTAATTTAATAATTAAAGCTACTTAGGAATGCATCTCTTCTAATACATATGTACCGTTCTTAACAAATCTTTCTTAACAAAATGTACATAAAAATGATAATAATTCAATTTACTAATATTGGGCAATTTTTTTTACTTCTTGAACAATTAATTTAAATACACATCTGCGATAAAAATGTTATCTTTAGCGAACGTATATTATAGTTTACTGAGAAACACGCATGTTTTGCTTTTTATATTACATATGTATATGCAAATCTGTCATACTCGTATATCCATAAATGAACTGTGTTTAGCTTATCAATGCGTATTTTATTTCTACACTTAAGGAAGATGTTTCTGTTTACCACCAAGTGAGCTATAAAAATAAATAATATAGAAATATCTACAGTAACCTTTTCCTTTCTCTGGTTTCCTTTTGTTCTAGTTCTTCAATTCAAAACGAAAGTGTTACTCGTGTTCCCATTGTTTTTATTTATTTGTTTACTTCTCTAATCGCCATCCAATGACTTGAATGCGATGTACGCACGAAATGAAATATATTTTATATAAAGCGGTTTTATATGGTTTTAATTCCAAATGAAATGTAATTACTTTCAAAAGTACACTTTAATAAATCATTTTCATTATAATATATTACATAAAATCCCTAAAGATGGAGATAAATCAAATGATTAACCATTACAAAGAGTATGTCCATAGATTATGCCGAATAGAAAATACATTTCAGAATTAGTTAATCATAAGCCTAATTTTCACCAAAGAATTGTATCAAAACATGTATCATCCTATTAATTTTCGCAAAAACACGCCAATTGCATACGAATATCTTTAGACATTCAAGTGTACTAAAGAATTTCATTTGTGCCATCGGTTTGTAGATAAGCCATGCTGCTGTTTTGATATAATTATATTATTCATACGTCAAACCATGAAAATAATATCAGCCGGGTGAAAGTATATCCGTTACATTGTTAGAATTTGATATACATTTTACATTTTATTATAATTTATCAACTTCCAGAAAACAACAAAACAGCGAAAACAACATCAACAAATAAAACAAGAAAAACATGCAAATAAGTAATGCATCACATCTCATTTGTAGCTTCCCCAAATGTTTATTCTAATGGCCTGTGATTTGTACTTGATTCAGAAAGATTATGTAGAAATCTTGTTATAAAGAGATTCATAAAATTGCTTAATTTTGCATTTAATGTTTCGACATTGATTTAAAGGGCATCTAATTGTAATAATGGTAATGATTTATGGGCATGTTTAGATTTTGTGAAGATCTTAATGTATGAGATTACAATGGGAATGTATACTTAATTTTCAACGCATGTGCGAAATAAAATTATCAGACTGATTTAAAAGCCCGGAATTTTATCAACCAAGGAGGAATAAAATCTCGTTAAAAATGTTAATGTTTTATTAAAGTATACTCTTGAGAGTTATTACATTTCATTAGGAATTAAAACCATATAAAACCGCTTTATATAAAATTCGTTATTAACATATTAAACATTATAACTTCATCTACGTAGAATGGACTTTTATTTTAGTTTGTGAATCGACTATAATGTTCCAAGAGCTAATCATTAGACCTAAATGTTATTTGCAGTAGAGATGCAAGATACTCTATCTTCCCCAATATGAAGTTTAAATTCAGTTGTGTATGTACGTAATTTTGAATTTGCTTTAAAATTTATACGAGATTACAACATATTCAATTCAAGGTGAACTGAATGCTTATCTTATTTGACGCAGTTATTGAATACATACTAGGCAAGTTTCATTGATATTGTTCTCATTAGAAACTTGTCGGACTTAACATTACGCCCATTTGAATTGCAATATAGGAGGAAATGTTAGCTAGATACTTTTTTGCCCAAGCATGTAAGAAGCAGAGACATCTTGTATCATTAACTATGTCTCGCGAAATTTTACACGATTCATAATTAGTTCATTGCGCTTCTGTTAGCGAAGAGACGCAGTAACGACTAAGACGCTACATCCCCAGGATATCTGCTGTGAATTAAACAGTCAGCAATTTGTGCAATACAGTTGCAAGAAATCTCAGTAATTCAATGCATGGCGTGAAGTTGCGCAGACTTTATATGGGGACATGTGGTTATTACAGTTAAATTATGAAACGCCATTACTGTCTTATGATGTGCACCGAATATATAGAAAAATAATAACAAAAGGGCTGCATATAATGATATCTGCATTGCATATAAAGTCAGATGTACCGAAGATAATGGCAAGTGAACAGCAAATAGTTACATATCTACTGAACATAACGATTTTACCACTGCATATAATGTGTTAATCACTGCACATATAGGCATATGTACCAAACATAAAGGCGGGTGCACATCATAAGACAGTCATGGCCTTCCATATTTAATAGTTTAAACTTTATTTTACATCGCTCTCGATGGCTCTGGTGGGGGCGTATGTGGTCATTTCTGTGGGAGAAAACAGGAGAACACGGAACAAACCCACGTGTCTGGACGGGCGACCACTGTATCCTCTCACATACGTGACCAAGAATCGAACCCGGGACGCAGTGGTAAGAAGCGGGGCGCGTTACCACTGTGCTATCTAGTCATAATGTGGTGATTATAATGTTCATAAACTATTTCAGACGGTATTGTTTTAAAAAAGGAAAACTTGAGTTGAAGTAGTAATTTCTTTTTTATCGTTAAGTATTATTATTCCTTTAAACGTTTTTTTCATATTAAGGATCTTTGTGCATTTGTTTTGTTGTAGCTATATCTTTTCTAAAAATAATACAGTAACTATTTTAGCCATTGTCGGCATGTTTCATAGGTATATGGTATAAAATGATATCTCGGCACCGTGTCTATAGAATGTTTAATATAAGTTGGATTCGTTGAATAATAACAAATAATATATTTTGACAATCGTAATTGACAGTCATACACTGTAACACACACTTGTCATTATCATAAACAATGACCATTATCAGAATTATGGACTGATAAATGTTGAAATAATAATCATTAAAAACATATGAATGGATGCTTAAATATTAGGTATTTGTTAGAAATAAATTGTATTTCATTCAGTACATCTGTCAAATACACAATACGGGTATAACAAATTGTCCCACTGTGCATTAAGACATATTTCTTCGCAACATTTAAAACTTCTTGATGTTCATTCTTTTTGTTCACGAATTAATTATTTGATCTAACCGCTTGTGGACTTATTTTAAATTAAGTGATAATCATCATAAAGGTTCCTTTTACAATGTGCACTAGAGGTCAATCACCACTCAATGCAGACTTAGGAATTTTTTAACGCTACACCATGTTATTTATACGATTTCAGATTTATTAGAAATGTAATGAGGCAAATTTCCGAAAAAAAAAAAAAAAGCTACATGAGTAATGTCATTATTATACATTAAGATTACCGACATTCCCGTGAAAGAAATCTTCACAAACAAGCAAAACGGCCTGAAATATCGAACTTCAAGTTATATTTTTTTTAAGTCCTCGAGTATACATGTATTACACACTGTTCAAAGTTGAAATTAATTAAACAATTTATCTTACATCGATTACGAAACAAGCTATCAAATCTGATATTAAACACTCTCGATGACTCTGGTGGCGGCGTATGTGCTTATTGTTGTTGGAGGAATGCAGAGATCCGGAAAACAACCCACATGTCTGGACGGGCGACCACTGTACCCACTTATGTGCGAGACCAGGAATCGAACACGGGACGCATTGGTAAGAAGCGAGGCGTACCACTACGCCAGAAAATGAAATAAATTTCAATGTATATTATGGATAATTCATAACATAAACTTGTTATTGACGGACTGCAAAGATTCATCTTATTTATCATATATATTCATAAAATATATAATTGAATCAGCGAGGTCTTGTGTTCTGGAAGAAAGTGGGGAGTTGTCTTACTGAATATTGGTATTAATTTATACAATTATATAGTTACGATATTAAAAAAAATTGCTTTGAATCTTTTGTTTGTGTTTGTCATTATGTTTAAAAATATATTAAGAAATGATATCAAATTATCTTAATTTCATTCGGATGTGTCTGATACAGATATTTATTTTATACGAATTAATATATCTATTTACATGCTTAAATCGTTCATTTTGCTTTCGCTAACAAAAAAAAAACAAAAAAACTGATTTAAGAACGGAGTTTCTCCTTCGTTAAAAAGTAAAATGAAATTATAAAAACTTAAACTTTAAGGCCCTGTCAGCTGTCAGAGGTCATCGTACTGCACTTCCGTGTGCATTCCGTGTGGAAACTGTATGCACATGAAAAGCACGTTATTTGGTCGTTTTTCAAACGGCTTTGAACAGAGTACACGTTATGAGCTCGGAAACAACTAAAACAAATTTTGAGCATGTTTAATATTTTTGTCCGTGCAGCAAAACGGCCAACACACGCGCGTACGATTTGTGGACGGATCAACAACGGACTAACACGGTACGTTGCAGAGCTTCCGTGCAGTCAACAATTACCGTACTCTTTACGATGCCCTACCGTTGTGCACCGATCTAAACATTCAATCATTTACCGCACAATTGATGTTCATATTGCAGCTTAGATTTGCACACATGTGCAATAGGTGAACTGAAGTGCAGCTGATTTTTTGACAAAATGAATCATGTTGAAATGCATGGAGAGCTCATGCTATTGCTGCTATAAATCACCCCTTAAATGTTATTAATTTCTATGCTGATGCAGTTGAAAGTTTGTTTGTTTGTTTACAGTGGAAAGAGATGCAATAAAAGAAAAAAAATGCATGTGCATCCTTGGATATCATGACGACCTCAACTAGGTGTCTATGATAGACTGATGGTAGAACTGAGAGCGGAGGACCCTGCCTCTTTCATGAATTTCCTGCGCATGCCACGCACGACCAGTAGCACGACCAAGGTGTTTTACCATCTTGAGGATGCAGAAGTGATGTGAATCCCTTGAGAACCAAAAATGTACTGTTTGAAATTACATGTTCACACAAACAACCTTTTTATATGTGTGACTGAACGTTGGATGACCGGAATGAGAACGGAGAAAGAACGGTAGCAAAATGTTACACAAACAATGTACACGGTAGGCAAGCAGAGAGTGCACAGGAATGAACTTGTTATAAAAACGTAATCAAACGGTAGGAGAACGGAGAGAGAACGTTAGAAATACAATAATGAAACGTTATATACACAGGGAAAAAGGAAGAAACATGATTTCATTCCGTTCTTGCATTTACTTTTCAATTCTAATACGGTATGAACGCGGAAGTGCAATGCGTTGGCCTCTGACAGGGCCTTCAGCTGCTATTCAAACATGTATAATGCCTATATAATTTCATTCCTTAAATCTTATATACGGTAATCCATTGAAAAAAAAAAGCGCTTTGCAGATGGAAAGAAATATGCCAATAAAACCTTTTTTTCGTTTTGTCTGATTTATGATGTGTTGATATCAGACATGCATATTTAATTATATTTTGCTTTCTTATTCATCTTAAAACATCTTCAAGTTTCCACTTTAATTACTTAAATTATTTTATTGATCTTGTTTTATTGAATTCCATTCGGAATGCATTTTCTATTTGTTTTGTTATTTTGGACGTATGTATGTTGAAATGAAATATATAGGGAATGTTGATTGTGAAGCACAAATAATTTCAATTCTATTCGACCATTTCTGCTAAAAAATAAATGTTACTTTCTTTAAATGTGACATAAACTATACAGATGTTTGGTTCAACGATAGAATGTAAAAAGGGGCTTAAATATTTCGATGTTTTAAAATTTAAGAAACCAATTATTCAAAGATACAAATTTCTGAATGGTTAACTGTATATGCCTTTTTGTATATAAAACACAAATTGTCCGTTCTCACCAATGTCGAAATCAAGTTCAAGGATTTTTTAAAATGACGTAAAACTTTACACGCTTAATGTTATGCTTTCTAAAATATTTCAATTCTATATATATATATTTTTTTTTATAATAAAACGTGTTTATATTCCATTTTTTTCCTTCGAAATATCATTTTTGTTTAGCGAGGCATTTAAGTCTGCTACTGTTTAAGGGGGCGTTTATTGAAAATGTAATTTGCTTTTCAGCCAAAGAATCCCTGAAATACAATATTTTCTTTTTTCGACATTTTGACATTTAACTTTTGACTGGTTGAACATGAATCACTCTCTCATCTCCCCTCTTACAATCTCAAGTGATATTTGTCTTTTCAGTTTGTAATATTTACACAAGGATTGGTAAGATGTAAATTTAATAAGCTTTTAACATGTGTGTGTGTGTGTGTGTGTGTGTGTGTGTGTGATGCATTCATTAAAACGCCATAGCAGATGGTTAAAGAAATTGATAAATATATAATGCAGTGAATGTGTCTTATATTTAAAATCTAAAGATTGGTGTAGCGACAATATCCCCAGTAGATGATGTAAGATACCAGTAGAATTTATTTCTGTAATAAAAGTTGAAAATTGAATATGTGCGAGTGTCGCATTTTCTTCAGTCACATTTAAAATGTGCTTTGCATTTATCGGGCGGGACTTCACACAAATAAGAAAAAAAGAAATCATAATATTGTATAATAATGTCTCGGTACGTCCCTTTAAGAAACAAGAAGTCTATCTAGTGAATATTGATTGAATTTTGATTTCATTACTTCTTACGGCAAGTTCAATTATTCACATCAACTTATAATTCAACGGTTATTGTATTGCCAAATGATTAAGTTTATTGGATACCTAGACAGAGCTGCTCATACTTGCCTCCAGTTTTGTAGGAATTAAATTATATTGTCTACGCAACTTGCATTATTTTATCTCAAATTACCAATACCTTGATGACAGTGTGGTCATTCCACGTGATATATATGACGTCATTTTAAGCTATCGCGAAGGGCATATTTTGCAACGATTCAGAGGGAAAAAACTGCCCTTTTATTTCTTCATCAATTTCAATGATATATAGAGCATAGGTCCTAATGATTCTCTTGTCAGATGAACAGTTTTCCCCAACAATCGGGAAAACCCTCCGAGGTTGGGAAATTTTGTTTGCTAACACGTATTGCACATCGATAATAATGTTTTCCCGAATGTCAGAACATACTGCATATCTGACAAAAGAATCAGTAAGGCTTTTGTATAGTGCACTATCTTCCACTTCGCTTGCGGTATATACCATTAAAAAAACTTACAGCAGTTTTCTTTTTCGAATCAAGGCAAATTATGATGCTTGCGATAGCTTATTATGACGTCATAAACCACGTGGTATTGCGCCACTGGATTAAATGGAAATCCGTGCTGTATTATCATTCATATCATGGTGCTTAATGTCTAGACTTGCTTAATGGAACTGCATGTTTTTGATCGATATGAAAGAGGCATAATTAATAATATTATTAAGTTTGGTTTCTTACTTGCATTTTTGCAACAAATTTCGTTTCACTTCATTGCATCCTTATTATGCCTGACGGTCACATACTTGAGGGTTTACAGTGATCGCTCCTTCATATACAAGACCTTTTCTTCAGGCTTCCATTTCCAAACCACAAGAATGACCACTCACGTCTCTATCCAAGCCATGGATACTGATTTATTTAAGCTGTGGGAACAGCCTTCTTCCTCATCTCAGCCGCTGTAATTTTCAATATTTGGAAGAAAATATAGTTACAGATGTCGAATGCTATTAAACAAGTATTTTGGAAGTTTTGATATCTCATGAAATACGCGAGAAAAATCAGTCGGTCACGTATATGCTTTTTTTTTTTGTTGGAAACCCAATAACTGTAAATCAGAAATGTGTGGCAGTAAACCTTTTTGTATGTTAATTTTCCCAATAAATAGTCTCAAACAATGGATTCTGCTCTTCTGCTATTATCAAGAACGATATATATATATCTCCTTATGAATATTTATCTTATTTCCTTTAAATTCATCATATGTAATTGCCTTAAAAAATCTTATACACGTCTGTTATTTCTTTCCTCGCGTTCTTTTTATAAATCTCAAATAAAATCATTTTCAGTAGTATATATATCACAGTGGAAGTTTTTAAATTTAGATATTTAGAATGCATGCATAATTTGAATGCATGCATAACGACTTTGAAATTTAGACTTTATTTTGCGAGAATAAATGCCCCCAAATACTCTAGTCAAATGACAAGGCAATCACGAAAGCAGTAATTGATGGGCTATGTGAAAAGAATAAAGCGTGATGAAGCACTCCATATTTTTTTCCCTGACACTTTTTAGTTACGTGTAGATGACTGAAGATGTGTCGTGGATCCACTTAAGAAATGATACAAATGTATCGTTTAATTTCATCGATAACCCCCAGGCAAGGGTAATTCAATAGCCTTAATCAGTCGCCTACGTCATTGTCAACTCTGAGAGCATATTTAGGATTACGCTTGTTTTTCGTCGATCACATTCGTTGATTACATATTATGAAGAAACCTCTACGATAAAATCATCAGAAGAGAAACAGTATAGTAGAAAAGAGATCTAGATATACGTATAAGACTTTCTAGACCTCTTATGTATAAAATATTTATTGAAAGAAACTTATTCATATGCATATTAATATGTCCATGATCTCTTTACATAATGTTTGTTGAAGCAGGGTTCGTCTGCTTTATTTTGAACTATCATTTGATTCTAGCCTTATTGTACCTTTCATTGACTAATATACTTTTGTATGCATCAAGTGTCAAGTAATTCCAATATAAAACAATAAAAGTTTCAAAAAGATCATTTAAAACGATTTAAGACAGTTTTATCTAATATTGCATAAGTCTCGTTTTCGTCTAGCTTGTAGATCTAAATTTCAGAGCCTAAAATTAACATGACACAGGAAACGTTGTTTAAGAGCTGGGCTATTTTCAACTGCGTTGAATAACGTTATTTACATATATTATGAATAGAAGAGCGTTCATATCACACTACAGATGCCTTCACTTTCTTAGGATGTACCAATCCTGAAGATAAAATTAAGTTAACCAGCTTAAATTATTCAAAACAGTCTGTACTTAATAAATTTACTTTTCACGGTTCTCTTATTTTACACCAGCATATCGTGCTGTTTTTTTTTTTTACATTTATGCAACATCAACAGTAGCAACTCAAACCCACAAGCCTATTTTTGGACTTTTTTTTTTTCGTCCTTCAAATTGATGATGTCCGGGCGTCCGCCCAGGTTGACCTTTTTAATCTGTTATAACTGCTATGCCCTTCATCGGATTGATTCAATATTTGAACAGTTGCTTAAGTGGATAGACCTTTACATTATGCAGACGACCTTGTGACCTTGTCCTATGACCTACATTTGATAAAAAAGCCCGAAATAAAAAAAAAGACCATAATACCATCAGGTCTTATTTTTTGGGAAGTGATGTTACAGTCTGATGCTTCAGTAAAACGGGTTAATCTATTCGTGATTTCTTTTTTTTTTGCATAGTATAGTACGTATGTTCACCTGGTAAATTGATTACCTCATACACAAAGGTCAATCTATTCTTGCTTAATAAGTTTGAACCAGATCTTCCCTACGGATTTCGCACTAATAACAAAAATGAATTTATCGTGATGTATTCTAATGTGCTGGTCCCCGACTATTTGGGATACACAGTGTTTCACAAGAGAATAATAACTTAAATTGATTCCGTTCTCCCTCAAGTTGTGCTCAATAATACATATTCACCCAGTTTTCTACTGTAACCGTGACTCATTAGTCGTAAATATAAATTTATTTGATTAATAGGCATGTTTTGTTTCTTCTTCCGTTTTGTTTACTACTGGTGCAGTATTCAATATATAATTCAAATTACTGAATTCGTTGACAAGATGATAACTATAGACAGGGATATAAATAGGTTTTTACTTAAGGTCTTCCTATCCTAAAAGCCATATTCCACATCTTGCCACTGGATGGCTATAATTCTATAAAACTTTGTCACTTTGAAGACATTCAAAAAAAAAAAAAAATCACCAAGAGTTTTTTTGTTTTTTTTTAATTTTATCTAATTGTGGGGAGATAATCCGCATATAAGTTAACATTGAAGCCTATGGTAAATATGTATGTTCTATGAATATGAAAAACTGAATTTGATTTATGAGAAAAACTCATGGCAGAAAGATGCATTTTATGATTTTGTATTAACTTTCCTGAAAAAATTTAAACCTTACCATAAGAAAATGGAGAAAATCACTTTTTTTTATTTTCAGGGGAGAAAACTCATGGCGACAAAATAATCAAGGCGAGGTAATATAAGAATTTCTGTCACTTGTTAAAACATATCATTTGTCCCTAATATTACTATTGTTTGACACTTTAAAAGCTTATATACGTGTGTATTGTTAAGTTATATGCATGGCTTTAATGGAATAGGTCGCTATTAGGATGGGAAGACCTTATATCATATTGGTCTATTTTGGGACACGCTTGAAGAAAGTGAACTTATTTATATGAAAAAATAAGATGAAATGGATTTAATTTAGAAAACATTATCTATCATGACAGCATAAACTGTGTTAAAATTCATAAAATGAGACGACCTCTTTAACCCACAGAAGACAGGAATTATGTTATGGGGGAACGAAGGATGGAAATTAGAGATCATACATCGTATGCATACTTTTAAATTAACTTAAGTCCAAACCAAGATTTTGTCGTCAGCAAGACTGAGTGATATGTTATGTCGTGCTTATGTATAAGACATATCTGCGTCACTTGGGCATGGTTCACAAACAACTGTATGTATTTTAGACATGTGCAGAAACATTAACACAATTTTCTAGAAAAACCAAATTCATACTGATGGTGGCTATCGCGAAAATGTTGAAAGTGACGTGTTTTTCTTAAACTAATCTGTACTTACTGACAGGAACCGTATATTTACGTGCCAAGTGTTCCCTCGTGTCCACTTCATCTAATCCTTTAGAAATCATGACATGGACAGACTTAGACATAGACAGCGGGAAAAATTAGATAATCCGAAAATGTTTATTGGTCCAGAGTTTTAGCATGGTATAGTTGGGAAGTATTCATTTGCTTTTTACGTATTCGGTATGCCGGAAACTTGTCTGGTCTGTTTGTCACACATCGTAAGTAGGTTTATTTTATTTACTGAAAAGTGTAAATTGATTTTTGAATTTCCATTACCAAAATAAAAACACGTAAAACTTAATTGATACCAACATTGTTTCATGAAAACAAAAATAACAAGAGGGCCAAGATGGCCCTAGATCGCTCACCTGAGAAAGGTATCATTCATTGCCTGTGCAAAACAGATTGCTTAAGAATAAAGATGGTGAGGTGAAACAATGTTCAGGAATTTTCTGACCCCATCCACAAAAGATATCATCATGACAAACATTCTGCCAAAGTTTGAGGATGATTGGACCAAAAATGTTGCCCTCAGAGTATAAACAAGATTTTTCTAAGATTTGACCTACTGACCTACTTTTCTGTCCAGCCCCACCCATTTTCAAACTGGTTCGAGATATCATCATGACAAACAATCTGACAAAGTTTGAGGAAGATTGGATCAAAATTGTGGCCTCTAGTATGTAAACAAGATTTTTCTAAGATTTGACCTACTGACCTACTTTTTGATCCAACCTGACCCATTTTCGAAAGGGTTCAAGATATCATCAAGACAAACATTCTGACCAAGTTTGAGGAAGATTGGATCAAAATTGTGGCCTCTAGTGTGTAAACAAGATTGTTCTAAGATTTGACCTACTGACCTATTTTTTATCCAACCTGACCCATTTTCGAAAGGGTTCAAGATATTATCAAGACAAACATTCTGACCAAGTTTGAGGAAGATTGGATCAAAATTGTGGCCTCTAGTGTATAAACATCAAAATTGTTGACGGACGACGAACAATCAAGTATCCCAAAAGCTCACCCTGAGCTGTGCTCAGGTGAGCTAAAAACATTGCAACCTTTTCTACACGAATTATATATCCAAAATATACCCAAAATTCTATTTCGGCCTTGAACTGAATACGATAAAATTACTGTATGATTTCAAAAAGTGAATTCCAGATATAGATGTTTCAATATTTATGTCTTTCTCATATCTCGCATTATCAAATTGCATAATTGGTGATACCACGATGATTTCTTACGTTGAGTATATCAAATAAAATGTAAAATGCTTCACTTTTACATTTTATTCCAGACCTATAATATCACTTTTTCTTGACCATTCCTATACTTAAGATTCCTGTGGGAATATTCTTAGAAATTAACTCTGCTCACGTTGTTGATCTTGTGACCAGATTTCCGCCAGCAAGACCCAGACACTTTATTCCGGTGAGAATTTAAAACAATCATACTGAGGGGTGAAAGCGAAACTAGGCTAAGTGCTTAATATATATTTATATGCACTTATCACAGTTTCACTCTAACCCCTCAATATATGTAAACATGATCAGATTCCTACGGCCAATTTAAGGGAAATATTATTACAGGATATCTGTGTTACAAGTGAGGAAGCCATCCTCGCAATACATTGTAAAGCATTATATTTCTTTTAGAATCCATAGTTTGTTGGGGGCCGCCGTGGCCGAGCGGTTACAGTCATGGACTACAAATCTCTCAGCCCCTCACCGCTGTGGGTTCGAATCCCGGTAGGGGCTTCGGATTTTTCATGTGAGGAAGCCTTCCAGCTGGCTTGCGGTAGGTCGGTGGTTCTACCCAGGTACCTCGGTGTACTCGGGGTCTTCCTCCACCAGTAATTAGCTGGACGTCGCTATATGATTGAAATACTATCGCAGCGACGGTAAACCCCAATACAACAACAACATAGTTTGTTGACATGCAAATGCATATCATTAACATAAACATTTTGATATTTCAAGTAAATAAAGACAACACACAGAAAGACTTTCAGAAAGGATATTCCCCCAAAGCATCACTTGAATAAGTGCAGTTTGGTGATAATTATCAAGCACATCACTTTAATAGTAGATTTAAAAAAAAAATTGAAAATAATTAAAATTTCTCATTATTACTAACTATTTGATATTGAGACTTTATTAAACAGAATCTTCTGTTTTCTTGTAGTAAGCATGTTTTTCCGATTTTTTAAAACAAAACAATATGCAGAGTGATTGACATTTCTTTGAGCTTAACATGAAAATTATTATTCTATCGTTACGGTTCTAAAAGTGAAAGGAATGCAATGTAATAAAAATGTGGCTAGAGTCATAATAAAATAATTCAAATCCTTTTCCCGTTAGTATATAGATTTATATTTTACATATCTTTATACTAGTATCAAAGTAATTTCTAAACCAGGTGTTGTTTAATCAAATAAAACAAATTGTTCGCTTACTTCAGACATTTTTTGTAGAATTAATTCGAAAAAAGAAAACATACAAACATGAAACTATCTGATCAACAAACAGGAATGTATGTACAACACTGTCAAGCGAAGAATAGAAATGGCCGCTTAACAGTGATGACCGCTTAATAAAGTTAAATATATTACAAAATGCTACAGTTGGGTATAATATAAATTTGACCGCTAAATACAGGTTGACCGTTTAGTACAGATGGTCGCTAATACAGGTCCGATTGCATTTTACGAGGAAAACTTAAGATATCCATCGAAGTGTCACAAAAATATTCAGTTCAGCACTCTCAGTACTATTAATTGTCAATCTTATCTTACCTGTATACCTGTGTTGTGTCACGGGTGATTGGTTTTATTGTATATTGCTATGTGTATTGGTACTTGTGTAAGAGTGCATGGTCATTCTGAGCTTGACATCAGTAGTTGGCACACACACGAAGTGGTTGGTTGCATGTATATGTATAGAGGTTAAATTCCTAACGTTGTGTAGAAGAACAGCTGTTATGTAAAATACTGTAAGTTCAATCCCCACCCCCATTCCTCTGTCCTGGCATTTTCAGTATGGAAATTAAGTTGAAATGTTATCGCGTGGATTTTTCTTTGAAATTTATTATTTAAGTGCCAATTAGTTTCCCGTCCATTCCCTCTTTATTTTAGGTGGCTACGTCCATATTCGACAAACTACAAGAACTTCTAATAACTACCACCCTGTTATATAGCTCGTTATTCTACGGAGGCCAAGATAAGATACCATTTCATGACATGTATTGAGGAAAATTGGCGTGTGGTGTGTTTGTGATATGAACATGAGATACATCATTCACAAATACAATCGGGTGTTTGCTCAGAAAAAATCATTTATGTGTGAAAAGGCCTAAACAAATTCTTTTATGTTTTTAATATAGTAAATGAGATATGTTATAAATAAGCTGGTGCATATTATGTGCGGTGTTTGATTAAATTGTATAGAGACTTTTAGTGTGGTTAGCAGCATACACATTTATTGGTCCTTTAACATACCTATATATTTATTGAGGTGTATACCAAATTCCTGTGTGGAGAACTGAACTTGTGTCCTGTGTAGTAAATTGTATACAGTCACTGCAGTTCCTGTGTGGAAACTTTATACCTGTGTGGTCGTATTGCGACTGTAATCTGTGTGGAAAATAACTTTACACCTGTGTGGTACTCCTGTGTGGAAAAATACTGATTAACATTATACCTGTGTGGGTGTTTATATTGGCTCCTTGTGGAAAACCTGTGGCAAAA
Organism: Solen grandis; assembly: GCA_021229015.1. Lineage (NCBI taxonomy): Eukaryota > Metazoa > Mollusca > Bivalvia > Adapedonta > Solenidae > Solen > Solen grandis. The sequence continues at coordinate 18,999,304 of CM037794.1, forward strand.
TTAAGTAAAGACGGACATATATGGTTATGATATATGATGTATATGATACTGGTTATTTATCTTAGGGCTATTTTCTTATATATGTTTTATAAATGTTTGTAATATGCTTGATGAGTAACCATATATTATGTTAACATGTATTAAAGTGATGTTTGTAAATATGTCTTCAGTTGTAACATGATCCTATCTGCTATTTTTAAACCATAAAGAATTCGGGAACACAAATATTCCAAGCTTTTGGAACATTTGTGACATAAAAAGATCATCGGTATTTTAAGAAACTAAAGTTATAAAGGATTTTGAATTTGATGATATAATCTTAAATAAATCTTCGAAAACATATGAGATAAAATGGGTAACATACGTAATCTATTTTCTTAACCATTGTATTGTTTAAGAAAAACTGTATTGGGAATTATACCTCCGTTTATGATAAATGAGAATATTTATTTCCTTTTATCTTGATTAATCTTTAAAGCGATTTTGAAGTTATTGGAATTCAACGTCCGCTATTACTGTGATCTTGAATATAAACGCTGGTATTTTTTTTCATTGAATACCAACATGTCACATAATTCTTCGACAAGAAGTATCTAGATGGTTTTTCACGACACAAGATAAAATATAGAAATGTGTTTTAAATCCTTCAGTGTAAAACCCGGCGATAAACGAAGTTATTGCACCACTGAAATTCATTTATACAATCAAAAAAAAACATTGATGTGAGTCACCAGAGGTGAGTTGCTTACACAAAGGGTTTCGATGAGTTTCAATATACTTGACACTGGATTTGTTAGCTATGCAACCGTATGTTGCAAAAATAAGTTTCGATGCAGAGGAAAGTACTCTTCAAAGGTGCTTCGCGCAGTAACATGGTATTAATAGATATGTCCTCTCCATACTCAGAATGGGCTAATCTGCTTATTTATCATATGATTCTTCTTAACTCTCACCGGAATAAAGTGTCTGGGTCTTACTTGTTGTAATCTGGTCACAAGGTCACTAACGTGAGTTGGTTTCTAAGAAAATTCCAAGAAAAAGGCTCTAGGGTTATCATGGGAGTGGTCGATCGGAAAACGTGATAATAATATAATTATATGGAAAAAAAATCGTAAATGCGGACATAAATGAGAAAATCCAAATATTATGTGTTGCGTTTCTGTTTTAAAATTAATGTTCATGTGCCAGTTCAATGCACGGCTTATTTGCTAAATCTTGCAGATTGATGTTTGTTTTAAATGGAAGATAAATATGGTCTACGCTAGACGCTATCTTAAAAACATCTTTTCTTTCAAAGAGTAAGTCGTTACATTGGATACGAAATATGTGACGTTGAAACAATTCATGTGTGCAGTTCGCCCCTGGTCTATGTTTTAAAATCAGAGAGTGTTACGTTAAAACAGGTATCATAGACAAACATGGGTATGAACTTATGCTTAAGATAACTTGATTGTTCATTCTTGATTCATACCTCGATTCAACCCAGTTCACCACTGGACATTAAATGTATATCTAAACGTCCATATAACCATACAGTGGACTAATCTTAAACACGTCCTAAATGTCTTTACGCCATTTTTCCCCACTCATTGTGTATAGCATGTTTGTCTCTTCGCAAAAAAGCTGAATGAATAAGAACTATTTGCATGCGGATGATATTTGTCGTTTATTTATGATTGTTTCTATATAAAGACACCATTGAACCCTATGACAGGTGTAACGTATCGTTTATATCTTGCATGTTTTATTCATTTTTTTATTATTGATATTACAAAAGAAGATAATGAAGCATAATTTGATGAATTAATTTATAAATAATGGGAATCGTTTAGCAGAATCAATACTCGATTATCAGTACAATCAACTATATGTTCGGGTTGATAAAACAACTCTAATAATTATTCATAAGATAACATTTTGTTCACATATATATGTAGATTTATGCTTGTTCATGTTGATTATAATTTTAGTACAATTCTGTATCCTGTTTCATACAATATATCCGAATTTAATCAATACGGAAAAGATTTATCCTATCATAGCAATATCGGTGTTTTATTCCATAATTACCAATGAAAAGTTCAATGGTGACTAGGAAAGTGCTATTCCCCTAGCTCTACTCAAGCGTTAGTGAATTTCTTTGCCAAATATCTGTTAGCGGTATTAAGAGAAAATACTTAGTTGAACATTAAATCAACACAAATAATATTTCTGTCACGGATAACATACTCTTCACAGAGTGTCGTTAATTCGCCTATATATTAACTTCTGCCGTGACTTTGCAATGGTCTCTTTTTATTCCAACATCATAAATAAATGCTTCCTTTTGGATTGACGATATCATTTCGTAAAATGATGTGGCTCACTTACTAGTAAGCAAAAAAAACAACAACAACATGTATTCATATTAAAGTAATAAATATTATTTTTTTCGTTTCTATCAGAATTGACGGATTCTGATCTCGTTCATGTATTTGAAACTTTTTCTCCCAATGAATAGTAAACGTATTTCTAACTAATCATTATTATACATTCAGTTAAAGAATTACTTAACCCTTTCCCTCATAGAGGACACCATGAAAAGACCTATGCGAACAACATGAAACCAGATCAGCCTGCGAGTAACTCGCAGGCTGATCAGGTTTGATGCTGTTCGCTGCTCCTCAGTGGTCTGGAAATGAAATTTTGTAATTAAATTTGGTAAGGTTTAACTGTGGTTTTCTGCAGATCAGGATTTATGTGGTACCTACTGAGTGCGTCAAAATGAGTCTATATGAGGGAAAGGGTTAAAATTACATTTATCGATTTTATATATACCTATTCTTGTGAAGCCCGATTTCAATGTCATGATCCGCACAATGCTATATTAGCTCACCACACCTCCTTGTTGCAAGGTCCTATGGGTGAACACTAGTTCGTAATAATTAGAGTACATCTGCCATGTAGCAAATATATTTTAAAGAAATAATATAATGAAATAAACATAAGTCAAACCTAGCAAAAATACTTAAATGAAATACGCTTTGATTTTATCACTAACCTATCGATCCTTAACGAATTCTAGATCCCATATCTTATTCATAGGTCTTAGAAATGATTATCTTAACGGCCTGCAGTTTGTACTTGCTATCGTTGATTATCAAGTGCACAGTCGTGCGGCAGAAAGGTTGATAATCTGCGCAATTTATCTCTCGAAATACACTAATAAAGCATTTGGACAAAGCAACCGTACTGTTTTATGAACATGTTAAGATTTTATGCAACACTTGATGTATGGAATAATGATCGCGTGTACGAAAAATTTACGTGACTATCCACAGTTGCTACTGTGCTGCTGATTGAAAGATCAAAAATGCCAAATTCATCATGTTATGATCTACAAACATGCTGTACGATTGTTATGTCGTTTTAAAAAGTCTGCATATGGCCCTTAAGTGCCATATCTCTGGAAACTTATTTCAAAGTACACAGAGGAAAATGCTACGTCTCTGAAGCATCATTAATTTCAACGCACTTACGGCAAGAGCTGTACATTCACAGGTAGACAAGACTGACATGCAAATGGAGTGTATGTTGAAGCCATCCATTATTTTGTCTTGATCTATCTCCATTTGAGCTCGTGATAATGGTGCTCGGACACACAATGTTTGGGCTGACTTCAACAAACTAAGCAGCAAAAAGTGAAGCAGATGTTCACAATTAAAGAAGCGCAGACGTAATAGCAGCAAACGATGTGGACGCTGTCAGATTGTAATAATGACTCAATGACGCCGCACCGGATACAGTAAATTTCTCATACATTTAAATGAACAAATAATGTTCTTCAGCTCGAAGAGAGTTATAACGTCACGCATGTAAAACTTGTTCTAAAATAACCAAAAAGCAATATTGAAGTTAAATCTAAAAAAAAAAATTCGTGCATGTTCATGTTTTTCGTATTGTATATCTATTAGTTCCAATGTTCTACCAACAATGTTTCGGTCGTTCTTGTCTAAATGAAACATCAACAACAACAAAACTAGATGTTTGTTTTCATAGAAAACTTATGTCTCCCCCGCCCCATACACACACAACGGAAGGCGCACTTCTGAAATCAATGTTATGGTCCTTGAGTGTTAACTTCCTCTCACCATTTTCTGTCCATAAATGAAATTTCATTTCAATAGTATTAGTATAACAGGAATTATCCTGCCGCCAAGACAATGCGAATCCTAAAATGTTTAGGCCTGAGTTATGGACCTTGAACATGACGCTTTCTCTAATCAAGTTCTTTCCATTAATGAAATTTCACTTCAATAGCATATGAAGAACAGGACAAAATGTGTGACAGACAAACGGGCGGACAGACAGACGGACAAACAACTTTAAGACAAATATCCCCCCATAAATATGGGGAGACATAATTAAAATAGATGACCTAGTTATTATGAAATCATTAAATTTCGTGGTACACTAATTTCCGTCGATTTCGTAGAAGCTTATATCCACGAATATTAATCCGAACGAAAACTTGTCTCTTTTATAGACCTCACGTTTTCTAGAACATAGATCCACAAATAAATGTATCCATGGAATTCCCTTAGGTACATAATCAATGAAATTTAATGTCAATGAAAATTCATTGATTATATACCTAACGTTATTTCGTGGGTAAATTTATTTGTGGATCTATGTTCTAGAAAACGTGAGGTTTATATTAGAGTCACGTTTTCGTTGGGATTATTATTCGTGCATAAAACCTACCACAAAATCGAGGAAAATAAGTGACCCACGAAAATTAATGATTTCACAGTATAAACTAGTCATTAGACAGCTACGCCGAAATTATCCTGCAAGAACGAAGATGTTTTGTCTCAGTATTACTAGCAGCATGGTCATTTTATAGAATTAACTGTCTACCAAATTAGACACGATTCACAATTAGTTCACTGTGATTCATTTAGCGTATAGACGTATTAACGATTAGGAACCGCCATCCTTGGGACAACTGCAGTGAATAAAAAGACTGCAATTTGTGCGACAGAGCTGCAAGAAATCTCAATTATTTAAGCATCGTTCTTAATTTTCCAGTCTATCCATTGGAAAACAGAGTAGACCTTAATCAGACGGCTCCTATAGGAGATGAGTGGGAAGGCACATTCGGGTCCGACGCACTATAGGGTCAGAATTTGCATTACGCACTTTGGGGTCAGAATTTGCGTTACGCACTTTGGGGTCAGAATTTGCGTTACGCACTATAGGGTCAGAATTTGCATTACGCACTTTGGGGTCAGAATTTGCGTTACGCACTATAGGGTCAGAATTTGCGTTACGCACTTTGGGGTCATGACTTTGAACCTAATGTTTATACAATATCATACTTTTGAATGAACGGAAGAAGTTTCCGCGAGTTTTTACCAGTCTTAGCAGTTAATATCCTGATATAATATGATTTAAGAAGTGTTATAGGATTTTTTAGGGCAAAGTTTTACATAAATAAAAACAGTCATTCGTTTCTTGTTCTGCAGCTCGTTGTTATTTTCTTAGACAAAATTACTATAAATATATGGAAATATAGAGTCGTCACGCAAAAGAATAAAATGCTACGTTCTAAAACGTTTTTATCAAATAATCTATATTGCTAAAAGAACGAGCCGATTTTTGTGTCGGATTTGGCGCCGTTACGAAACATCACTTAGTCTACGTATACAGAGTATCATGGTTATTCAGTAACCATTCCGCAGTTGTTTTATTGGTGTTTAAAATAAATAAAATTGCACAGTTGGCGAGAATATAGGGTGAATCCATCAAAATTGGATAAATCCAAAATTAAAAACATTTTTGGGGAGCACCGTATAGTGGGTTCCACGTATTATTTAAAAGTCCGTCTACAATTCTGGTGGAACCTCAACCAGCCATGCCGCCACATTACATGAGTGTCACAATGCAACTAAATCGGTTTTGTGTCTCCATTTTACCTACATTGGTCCTGTTATTTATATTTTAAAGTTATCCAATTTATATTTCGATTGTATGTAGTTTGGCGTTTAAACGAACGCTCAGAAGGGAGACGCTGTAGTTAAATCACGATGTTCACGTATTCATACGTGAAAAGCAAGCATGGTATAAGACAACTTCGTGGCTGTGTGCAGTGAAAAATGGGACTCTTGACGTCATTCGTACTTGATTCGATGTAAATACTGCCACATCAATAACGGGCAACGGATTAAACAGCCCACGTTTGTGCTCCTTTTTTTATCCCCCGCCAAAAGGCGGCGGGGGATATAGTGATAGTCTTCCGTCCGTCCGTCCGTCCGACATTTTTGTCCGGAGCATAACTCGAAAAGTATTTGAGGTATTAACTTGATACTTCATAGGTGGATAGATCTCATTGAGGAGGAGTGCAGTGCACAAGAATGATAACTCTACCTTTCATAATTTTTGAGTTATTGCCCTTTGTTATTTTTTTACAAATGTAGACTTAATTTTTGTCCGGAGCATAACTCGAAAAGTATTTGAGGTATCAACTTGATACTTTATAGGTGAATAGACCTCATTGGGAGATGCATGCAAGAATGATAACTCTACTTTCATAATTTTGAGTATTCCCTTTTTATTTTTAGCTTAATTTTTGTCCAACAAAGAATTCGAGGTATCAACTTGAAACTTCATAGGTAGATAGATCTTATTAGGGATGAATGCAGTGTGCAAGAATGATAACTCTACTTTTCATAATGTTTTGGTTATTGCATTTTTGTTATTTTTCAGGCTTAATTTTTATCACAATGACCTTGACATTTTACCTGTAGACCTCAAAATAGAGGAATTCGTAGGTCTTCACTTGGGTTTCATATCTATAATCACTTTAAACATCAGTCTTCATTACCAGAAATTTTCTTTTAAAAATGAAATATTCCATCTCCAACACATCTTCTAAAGAGCAAGCTTTCGGCGGGGGATGGCCATTTCAACATGGCTCTTGTTTCCATTCATTTGTCATTCCTGTAGAATTTGTTTAAGTCTGCTATGCAGTTCGCAATAAACCTATTATTGTTCGCAACAAGTAAAAGTTTTCATTATTAGCTTATTCCGCATCATGGTCTAATGCTGCAACTATTATTCTTCTCCTTAGAAATTAAAAAACACACACCTTTAAACATGTGACAGTAATAAGCCCCTTTTTAATCCCCATTTTGTGTGTTAAACTTGGTTTATTTGATGTTATTTGAATTATCTAAGGCCATTTTATGCCATCAAAGGCTAACAGCTTGCCAGTTTACCTTACAACTCTTTCCCGGGATTCTGACAGTACTGAAATTTAGCACGCATCTCTGTAGTTAACTAAGTACAGCAGTGGAAGAGGAGTGACCTTTAGAAAGAAATTGTAGGTCATTCATCACAGTGGGGATCGAACAAATAACCCTCTGCTCCACAATTAAGCGTAATCAAGACCGTTTATTTATGTGAAACCCATGGTTATGATATAACTCATATCTATTTCGATGAATCCCAACAGTAAAATCCATATCCGAGATTTCGCGGGACATTTCCTAGTAATAATAATTTACATCATTTTCATCATCATTTTCATCGTCGTCGTCATAATCACCATATGCAACTGATGAAAAAGTAGACCTTACTTGACAGTAAGTTACTAAACAAGTATAGATACCGGTATTGCTTTTTGCTAATGAAATTATGAAAATGTTGGGAGTTTTCACTCTTAACAAACACGTTTAAATTACTTTTGCCCTTACAACTTCTCCTGCGTAGTAATACATACTTGTTAAAACTCTGTTACCGTTTGCAGTTATGGGTATTTAAGCCTGCTTCGCGCATGCAATTCACAGACTAAAAAGGATAATTACATAGTGTAGTAACGGTTATTATCTTATAATGGTTATAAATAAATGATACAACTGTTATACATATAGCTGATAGTGAAGACGATGGCACTGACAAACACACGCGATTATACGATGATGAGAAGGAAGAGATCGATAAAAATGATGATCATGATGTCCTGCATTAGGAAACTGTTCGTAACGGTCGATCATCCATGACAATGATTCAATTGATGTTGGACCACAATGTGCGTTAGTATGGGTCATATCAACGCACTTTGGGACCCATTTTCGGAGCTGACCCCAAAATGCGTAAGACCGACCGCACCTTTTGGTCGGACCCCATAGTTCGTTGTACCTTAAAGAACGTTTCCATAGAACTCTCTGATGAAGGTCTCCTCTGTTTACTCATACAGTATAATAGCACAGTTTCCACCCAGTCATCTTTTGCAAAGAAAAATCCATAATTTCATAAGCTATATCAATATCGGTCAATCAATATTCATTAAGTAATAAATTTGTACATAAAAATCATGAACTAAAGGGTTATAAAGCAACATAATTTTACAATCGGCATCTTCTTTAAAACCCGCTTCTAATATAAGGTTTTCTATGCACACTAAACGGCAGAATTTACATGTATCATTGTGCAAAGCTGAAATTAGGCGCAATATACAACATGCATGATTTATGATATTTAATGTGTAACGTGTTAGCAGAGTATATAATAACAAGAGATTTTACGCTCGCATATACATTGTAGTTTAACGGTACTCTGTCAATACATTTGTTTCTGCGGTTCCTTAAAATGAAGAAATCGGAGAGCTGTCGTACATGTACAAAATATTGATATCAATATATATCATAGGTATATTATTTTGAAATAAATTACTATAATTTATATTATACCTCATTTGCATAATTGATTTTTTAATCTGATGTGACGTCATCCGGTCCAAATAATGTTATACTGACCAGCACTATGGGCAATGTAATGTTAATATATAGACCGGATGACGTCATCGCGTATCATATTTCACGACGTGTAGATTTCACGCACATTTGTGTGATAACGAGATTATCAAAAAATTCAAAAGATGAGTTGTTTACCTATAAGAATAAACGGATCTTGATAGTATTTAAAAAAAAGCTTCGAACTACATGTTTTAAGTTAAGCCTTTTAGAAGCTACTTGAAAGAAAACAATAAGAAACGGACCCCGAGAACTGTACCAAAATTAGAAGAAAGAAAAAAGATTAGGTATAATATAAGAATGAAATATGGGATTATGAATAAGAATGAAATATGGCTTCGCTTTGGTCCATATGCCTTCCACAGTCCAACTGACTGGTCCATAAATTCGCATTTCGTCCGAAATGCCATGTATCTGTTTGTTACATCCAGTTAAACAAACTTTGTAATAGAATGACAGATAATAAAAAAGAAATGATAATTTATTGTTACCGAAAACACGCAAAGCTTGCATTACGATAAATTCATTTTTATTACAAATTGACAGCAAGTCAAATGAAAATGAATAAATAATCTTGCTGGAGAGAGTGTTGATTTCAAGTGAAATAATTGTTTTTTAACCCTTAAACAGTTTTTTTTTATGAAATGTTATTTTTTCGTGACTGTTTGGCACGAGGCTTTCGACTGATTAAACATGAATCTCAATCTCTCGCCTGAATCTCACAATCTCGGAATTATTACACCTTATGTTATGTTAAAGTCTATTGAGGCTAATAACAATCGGCACGGGGATATAATTTCAAACTAAAAAGAAGTCTTATTCAGATTAATCAGGAAGAAACTTTGATTGCAATTTCAAAAATGCATATTGCTTATTGGTTTTTTAATCAACTTTTTGAAATACAATTCAAAGCATTGTTTCAGTATACACCGTGAAATCATTGGTTTTCACTGACATTATTTTTCGTGTAATCTGTAATAAAGATAGATTCGTCGGTACATATATTCGTAGATTCATGTTCAAGATATCATGAGATCTATTCATTGAATAGTTTTCGTTGGGATCAATATTCGTAAGAAAATCCATTGACGAAAACAACGAAAATAAATCCTACACGAAAATTAATAATTCTATAGTAGGTTTTATTACGAGCGGCGAATATTTTCAAATTGTAAAACTTAAGTTGTAGCTTGACGTTGATGTTAACCATGATGTAAATATATGACGTAATATATGACGTAATGGCATCTTCCATCTTTTACCATAATAGAAAAGTACGATAATATTAATATCTGCTACTCGTAAAATATATTTAAAAGACAAATTCATTACAGTATTGATTAAGATGGCAGTTTCTCTAATACCGTCGTACGCGTCGTTTTCTGAATTGTTTGCTCAATATCTGATTCAGACAGAAATATAGCGATCTCAAATGTAACTTGCTGCGAAATATCTCGAAGAGAAACTAAATTGTTGTCTTTTTCTTAATCTAAAATGTTGAACTATGCATATGAGACCTTGATCAAACTTATTTCTATGGTACAAATGGTATGTGTGGAAGAAAAATATATCTCATATAAGTTTATTAACAGTAACGTATAAATAAACTGGAATTGTCATTTGTTTAAAGTAAATATGCTTGATCCGATCCCATACTTACTGCACGAAAACTAGTGACACATAAACAAATACTTCAACCACAACGAAATCTGTTTCGTTATCCTTGAGTTTCTTTTACAAACATCTAAGTTCAAAGTTGAAAACAGTAAAAGAATTCGCTGTAACCAATTTTTCTTAAGTGAAGTCCTTTGAGAATTAGTCTTGATATTGTAATTGCTTAAGAGTAATTATAAGTTAATTGAAGACAAAAACACACACACCTTCAAACACACACACACACACAGCTTGATCTACCTATCTTACCGAGGTTCTGCATGTGTGCCAAGTACCACAAGTGCTATGACGGTCTGTACTTTGGTTTGTATATGCAAAATGTGTATACCGAGGTAAATATTCCGAGGTATACTTTTTGTACCTAAGTATGAAAATTTATTTTAACACTAACCATTACTCTTCAACTCAAAAAACAAACCAAACCACATTAACTAATAATATTAACCCTAACCCTAACAAAAGCCCTCACCCTTAGCCTAACCCAAATACTGTAAAAAACAAACCAAGGTACGAATTTTCTATTTCTCAACATATTGTTTGCAAAACCCTAGTAATTGGTTAGTGTTCTTATCATTCCACTAGGTGATTTTCCTGGTCTTTTTAGCTCGACTATTCGGAGAATATGAGAGCTATTCTACTCGCCCCGGCGTCGGCGTCAGCGTCGGCGTCGGCGTTGGCAGTCATATCTAAGAAACCAGTAGGTGTATTGCAATCAATCTTCACACAAGTCTTTCTAGGCACAAAACAAACCTAGAGAACCAAGAGGGACAACTCTTGATTGAATTTTACTCAAATTATGGGCCCTTTTCAACTTAGAAATTTGCGTTAACATTTTTGGTTAAAGTTTTTCTGCAACTAAGTTAATATCATAACTCTGTAACCACTTAGTGTATTGGATTTAAACTTTACACAAGTCTTCCTAAGCATGAAACCAACCTGCAGAACCAAGATGGGCAACTCTTGCTAGAATTTTACTTAAATTATGGGCCTTTTTCGACTTAGAAATTTGCGTTAACATTTTTGGTTAAAGTTTTTTGCAACTAAATTAATGTCATTACTCAGTAACCCCTTGGTGTATTGGATTTAAACTTCACACAAGTCTTCCTAACATGAAATGGACCTGCAGAACCAAGATGAACAACTCTTGCTAGAATTTTACTTAAATTATGGGCCTTTTTCGACTTAGAAATTTGCGTTAACATTTTTGGTTAAAGTTTTTCTGCAACTAAGTTAATATTATTACTCAGTAAGCACTTGGTGTATTGGATTTAAACTTCATACAAGTCTTCCTTAACATGAAATGGACCTGCAGAACCAAGATGAACAACTCTTGCTAGAATTTTACTTAAATCATGGGCCTTTTTCGACTTAGAAATTTGCGTTAACATTTTTGGTTAAAGTTTTTTGCAACTAAATTAATGTCATTACTCAGTAACCCCTTGGTGTATTGGATTTAAACTTCACAAAAGTCATCCCAGACATGAACCAAACCTGCAGAACCAAAATTTTAATTAATTAATTAAATTTAATTAATTAAGTTAATAATAATTAAATATTTATAGAAAATTAAAAAATTGCATTAGCTTTTTTTATTTAATACAATAACTATTATATATTAATTTAAATAATATTTAATTTAACAAGACAACCAACATATCAAAGATGAACTTTTCCTTGAATTGTTTTTTTGGAATTATGACCTGAGTTTTACTGAGAATTAAAGAGAACATGCTGCTAAATTGAGTCACATAAATTATTTTAATACCGCTTTAATACAATGGTATTGCGTCACTATCAAATACCCGAATAGTCGAGCATGCTGTCTTTCCGACAGCTCTTGTTATACATAAATTATCTTTTGAAGAATGCTATAACATAACATAGAGAGAGAGAGAGAGAGTATATAGTGATAGGATAACAATTTCAAAATAGATTTGTCAGATCATATTGCACATCATTGATTATAAAGGACGCAATAAAAATTGTTTGATATGTTTCAGAAAATGGGATTGCGTAATGTATGATCCATTTACACTTCATAATATTTTTGAAAGTAATGTTACTTTTCTATCTACTTAACTCGCCATTTTTTAATGTTGTTTTGATGATACAAATCATCCGGATTTAGGCTTTACATGAAGTAAGTATAAATATCTTGCAATGTAGATGTTATACACATAATTTAGGTATTAACGTAGTATCTTTTTTATTATTTCCCCCGAAACACGATTGATGTATACTTCTCTGTGAGACCACGAAAAATATTATTTAATATATAAACATATATATTTGATTTCAGCTATGTTTACTACCACTTAAACAGATAACATAACTTTAAAAATTTGTAAAAAAAAGTAAATGTGTTAAAGTAATGAGACACAATCGAAGACGCGAATGTCAAAATTATCAACAGACCAAACATTATCAATCCTGACTGAGTAGAAACCTAGACACACGCCGTCGCCGCCCGTCAAGTAGATATATTCTCATTGAACAGTCACGAATTGCTAGATGGACTATAACATCTACCTTACTTAAGACATATACAAAATGAACGCTGCTCTTGCTATTTTCATATATATCTCCATACCAGTCGTATTGAACAATTCTATGAGTCGCCAGGGTACAAGCACGATATGTAATCATATCTTGTCCGTTTGTGTTCGTGTTGTGAAACAATTTCGCTTGAAAAGATATATAACGTCTCAATATGTCTTTAAGTTTATTTGATTTCTTTGAAACAAGAAACTTATTTTCCTACATTGTGACATGTAAAATATGTACGTATACTGTGCCTTTTAAGCATTTTGTCTGGCAGTTATTACTTCTCTGCAGCTATAGTTTGGCGGTCTATAGTTACTCGATACTTAATGTTCTAAAATGAAGTGGGAAGGACAGTCACTGAAATGTAGGTTATCCCTAAAAATCCTTGAACAGATGTATATTGCATCTTATTATATTTAAACTCTGGATGAAATTATATGCTTAAAATATATATTGTATAACGATTTTTTGTATTTTTTCCAATCGTATAGTCAATAGCAAAAGTGCATTTTCAATTGTTTGTTTGGTCACTTAAAAAACATCAATGTCAATTATATGTAAAAAAACAAATGTGGTTTTACAAATATCTCATTTGGAAATACATTCATTTACGAAACCCAAATTTATCCATTGCGATATTAATTACGGGAATAATAATTAATTGATTTTTTAAAATGTAAAAAAACAAACAAAAAAAAAACAAACAAAAAAACATCATCAGTTTTATTTTAATTACGGACATAAATGCATAGAGGGAACAAATTTGGATATATAATCGGAAGGTCAATATAAAATTCTGGTCATATCGCTTGTATTATATTATCAATCTAAACAATATATACCGTACCCGGATTCTGAGTGGATAGAGCGTTCACTTCTTGGTGGGAGGTGGTGGGCTCGATCCCCGGCCGCGACTAACCAAAGTCGTAAAAATGGTACTGGTATAGTTCCCTTGCCTGTCGCTCAGCATATATAGGTAGGTCAAGGACTGGTTGGCCCGGTGTCAGGATAATGTGACTGATTGTAGTACCATGCCACATGTCTAAGACGTAATTCTGCAATGTGGCAGCACTATATAGGTAAAGTTTATATATCTAATATATCATCTGAATAACACAAATGGAATTTGTTCTCTTAATTGAAAAATCTTTCTGTTTTATTGTATAAATGCAATGCGTCTCACAGGGCACCTGTGGATAAATGATGCATGATTTTGAAATTAACATTGATATAACCATTCATTCTAGTCACATATCGTTTCTGTATGATCAATAAAACTGATCGATGCTCTACATCTTAGATAGACAAGAACACTTTACCTCCTAACTTACCATAGAGCTCGGGTTATCTCATTCTTTTAGCTTCCTACGCTAGTCCGTGTCATGATCGTCAGAGTATTTTCATGTCAAGATGAAGTGGACACAATGATCCTTTATCAGAAAAAGATGCTGTTCATGTCAGTAAACACATATTAGATTTAAAAAATAAGGCTTTCAGCCCCATTCACGCGAGCCATCAACGGCATCGAATAAAGTGAATGGTAAAAGGCTAATATCTTGTAGAGTTTTTATGAATTTTTCATAAGCTCGCCGAAGCGAATTTAAAATTTCGATAACCTAAATATTAAAGAAAACACATATTTATTACACCCTAAACAAAAAAAAGTTCATAAAATGGAATTAAGATCCAGCAATTAATGAATGAATATGTGTAATGATATTATACTGATGCAGGTATTTTAAACCACTTGTATGCAAAATATTGTTCTTTTATTTGTTTTGATGTTGGTGTTGTAGCTGAGTTATGTAATATTGAATATTATGTTTCTGTTTTCTTTTTCTGAAACATTTCAGAAAGATCTCCAACGAGCATATTTTTATTCATTTAAAGGGCAATCTTACAATATCATATATAATAAATGGACGCATTTTCGATTAATGTAATTGTAAACCCTTCAACAGTGTTCCACTCCATTAACACCTGCGGTATAAAAGGCTAAAATAACAAACTTATTTTTTTCCTATTTATAAAATAGTTAAGCCTTTCAACAATGCTCCACTCCATTACCCCAAGCGTTATAACGATGTTAGAATAATCAATCTATTATTTTACAACATATTTACACGATTCCTCCAAGAAATCAAATCATTTTGATAGATCTTTGGAGAACAGAGTCTATCAGACTGTGATATGAAAATTTAATGCTGTGGGAAAAAAAAAATTCTATTAAGTCTGGCCAGGTTACGTCTGGTATATCATCTGCATTAAACGGCTATGTGTATCAAGTAATATCTTTCTAAACTATGAAATTATAAAGCAGATTACTAGACATTTATAATTCATGCTAGTAATCAACGATTAATCAGATAACTTTGCATGACATCTATATTGCTAAAAGAACGAGCTGGATTTTGTGTCGGATTTGGCGCCGTTACGAAACATCACGTTGTATATAGAGTTTCACGGTTTATTCAGTAAACATTCAGTAGTTATTTTATGTGTGTTTGAAAAATAATCAAATTGCACAGTTTGCGAGAATTTATGGTGAATCCATTGAAGTTGGATGAATCCAGAGTGCTGAGTGAAAGGAGTGGTTACAAATGTGAAGGACATCATAGAACACACAGCATTGATCTAAGAGTTTATTAAATGATATTTTTACAAAATCGTTAATGTATACCCTTTTATATTTGAATGTATAATGTAAGAGTACCTTGCCTGTGTTTCACGAAACAGTAATTTGTCTGTGTTTAGAAAGCAATTAAATTAAGGTTTCTCTTAACTCAAAATCTTAATGATATAAAATGACTTTGAGAAATGTATTTTTTTAAAGTAGGGATAATGAATTTGAGATGTTGTAGTTGAGTAAAATCTCAATTTGAGAATTTTTTGTTACTTTGTGTTGGGGCAATCTGGCTGGTTATCGAAAGGAAATTGGTATTGTACCATTATACATTGTGTCTAAGTATTGTTAAGATCGGATCACGTATTTTGTTTTAAGTAAGAAAGTAGATACTGTTAATTTGACCATTTGTCATCAATGTAAGGGCCATCACTCATGAGTGTATGGGACAATCTGGCTGGTTATCGATAGGAACCGAGTTACTGTTCCTGAATACATTGTGATTAAGTATAGTTAAGCTTGGTCCACGTTTGTTTCGGTTTGAGAGCGGACACTGTTAATTTGACCATTTTCATCAATTCAAGGGCAATAACTCCAAAGTTTCTGGGGCAATCTAGCTGGTTATCAAAAGGAACCAAGACCATTGTGCCTATATACATTGTGACCAAGTATGCTTAAGATTGGTCTATATTTGTTTCAGCTAGAGAGCGGAAACTGTTAATTTGACCATTTTCATCAATTCAAGAGCAATAACTCCAAAGTGTATGGGGCAATCTGGCTCGTTATCAAAAGGAACCAAGATATTGTGCCTATATACATTGTGACCAAATATGGTTAAGGTTGGTCTATATTTGTTTCAGTAAGAGAGCGGACACAGTTAATTTGATCATTTTACATCAATTCAAGGGCAATAACTCCAAAGTGTCTGGGGAAATCTGGCTTATTACCGAAAGGAATTGAGATATTGTGCCTATATGCATTGTGGCCAAGTATGGTTAAGATTGGTCTACGTTTGTTTCAGTTAGAGAGCGGACACAGTTAACTGACCATTTTTCATCAATTCAAGGGCCATAAATCCGAAGTGTCTGGGGCAATCTGGCTGGTTATCGAAAGGAACAGAGATATTGTGCCTGTTTACATTGTGACCAAGTATGGTTAAGATTGGTTCACATCTGTTTAAGTTAGAGAACGGACAACATCACTGGACGCCGCCCGCCCACCCGCCGTTGTTGAATCCTTAATACGTCCCGTCTTCGAGGGACGTCTAAAAATAGTAATATTTCTGGGGAACACTGTATTGTGGGTCACACCAACAGTACAGCCCCTTTTGTGAGCACCATATCATTAGTCTTAGATTTGTAATATTTTTTTTTCCAATTTGTTTGTCATTCCTGTATAATTAGTTCAGTTCTGCTAAGTAGCAAGGGATGGACAATTGCATTTACAGCAATGGAAAGTTTTCATTTATTAGTCCATACTGCATTAAATGTCAATGCTGCAACTATTATTCTTTCCCTTCAAAATTAAAAACATATCTTGGAACATGTGACAGAAATGAGTCATTCTTAATTTAATCTGTTTCGTTTTGTGTGTTAAACTTACTTTATTTGATTTTATTTGAATCATTTAACGCCATTTAATTACATCAATGGTTAACAGATGTTCAGTTCACCTAACAACTATTTCAAAGGACGGTACTATATATTAAGCATGAATCTCTGTAGTTAATTTAAGTACAGCGAATTGCCATCAGAAAGAAATTGTTTGTCATTCATCATGGAGACCGTGTCCGACCCCAGTGGGAATTAAACCAACAACCCTCGGCTTCATCATCTAGGCCAGTTTATTTATGTGAAACCCATGGTCCCTATCGTGTGATTTGGTACTGGGACATAATATAACTCAAACAGCTTCCCGCGATTTCGAGGGAATTTTTTCTAGTTTACTCTTTATTCAAACTTTAATTCAATCTTGAATGTTACAATGATTCAATAATATAGACCAAGCTTAGAACAACGCTGGCAAAATTTTGCACTACGTCTCTTAAACTTCCCATCAAGTACAGAACTACGTTAAGCGTTACAATTACAGTAAAACCTTCTATAAAAACCACCTCAATATAAAGACCACCTCAATATAAAAAACACCTCACTGTTAAGGCCACTAATCTCAGATCCTTTTTCCCCCATTTTCTGTTTATTGAATCTCGATTATCAGATCAGATCATTATCACGACCAGTTGACAGCAGTCCCAGGGGTGGTCTTAATATTGGGATTTTACTTTAAATGTACCAAAAGAAACAGAAATACAGAACTACGTATGAGAGCATTAATGAGAGTTACATTTCTATATACATGTACTGATTTTATTATGTTTACCCTTTCCCTCATAGAGGAAACCATGAAAAGACCTATGCGAACAGCATAAAACCAGATCAGCCTGCGAGTAACTCGCAGGCTGATCAGGTTTTATGCTGTTCGCTGCTCCTCAGTGGTCTGGAAATGAGGATTTTATAATTAAATTTGGTAAGGTTTAACTGTGGTTTTCTGCAGATCAGGCTTTATGTGGTACCTATTGAGTGCGTCAAAATGAGTCTATATGAGGGAAAAGGTTAAGTAATACTAGTCTTGTTTGAATCAAATACGATATGAATTATACCATGCAAGTCAATTGTTTTCATGTTTCAGTTAATTGGTATGAATTCCGAGATGTAACATAAGATGATGCTTTATCATGTTACAAACTACAGGAAAATTCCAATATTACGACCACTCTTGGGACTGCTGTCAACTGGTCGAAATAATGAGGTGGTCTGATAATCGAGATTCAATACATTATTAACGATGAACGGGCGTTGTTCAAGTTATATTCAATAAAAGTATGTTCTGTTCTGTTCTGATAATCGAGATTCAATACATTATGAACGATGAACGGGCGTTGGTCAAGTTATATTCAATAAAAGTATGTTCTGTTCTGTTCTGATAATCGAGATTCAATACATTATTAACGATGAACGGGCGTTGTTCAAGTTATATTCAATAAAAGTATGATCTGTTCTGATAATCGAGATTCAGGAAACAGGAAATAGGGGAAAAGGGATCTGAGATTACTGGTCTTTATATTGAGGAGGACTTATATGAGGTTTTACTGTGACTTAAAAATTCACAGGAAAATTTATTTTTTATTAAATTTCCCAATGAGAATAACTATTACAATATCAACAATATTGCAGTCATCAAATCAAATATTGATGTTGATTTCATTGTAGGATCTTATCAAGTGAAAAGACACACAAATTAGTAACAATCGGTCAATTACATTCAATGTCTGCACAAGTGAAAGTCACCTGAAATGTTGAATTCTTTAACAAAAAGGTCAAAAAATTATCATGTAAATTATATAATCAAAATGATTTGCTTAAGTAAAGGAAATTATTAGAAACTAATCAAGATTAACTTATCCCCGTTTAAATTGAAAATTTGAAAACTGTATTTAGAATTAAAAAAAAATCAGCAAAAACTATCAAGCAAACATCAAACAGCAATAACGAAAAATACAACATAAAAACAACAATGTATCTTATGCATTTTAAAGTTATTCAAATTACAAACAACTCTGAAGTCCTACGCTGATTCGAATTTCTTAAAATAGAGAAATACCAACAAACAGTTATCGCCTTGGAACGGTTAGGGTGCCAAAGGACCAACCTGGGTGCTAAAACCATGTTTAAAGGGGCTTAACCTTGCACATCCCTAAGGTAATTTTCAGAGTTGATATGTTGTTCATTTAAAGTTGTTTTGTACCTAATTGTCCATGACATCTTTAGATATATGTTTAGCATGTGTCTTCCAATAATTTGATCTCCGTCTGTGTCACGGGACATATGCCAACCTAATTACACGGACACTTTACTTGTGAGACAATTGCTGGCAAAGAAACCTCTAAATCTAAATTACATTACGTCTGTTTCGTAAGTACTGTCGCGCCAGTTCTAGTTAACCAAGAAGTGAGAACACCTCGTTTGAATAAGATTACAGGGGAAATACAGATCTTCCTTTAAGGTAAAGTCCCTGTAATGGTTCCACTACATTTCGGAGCTTATGGCCTTTCACGGAGATAACCAAGGTTTCCTAATGTTTAATTAGGTCACCTTGATTATCTTAGTAGAAGTTAAGTGGTCCAAGACGGAACCATTAAAAAGGCCACCTTGATCCAGGTAAAAAGAAATGTTTGAGGAAAAAATATACTAGTTACAGCACACCGTGAGGCATTTAATATGAAATATGGCAATGTTTTTTGATTATCTTTTCTAATCGGCATTGCGTGATTATTCAATGGTTACCTCAAACATGAGGCGAACTATACATTGGGCATAACTCTTTGTTAATTTGCTGACAAACGACAATAAATCTTCAATTATAATACTAATTGAAAAATGTTATATGCTTTACATAAAGCAGCTTTTGAAGCTCATTGATAGCAAAAGTAATGAGTATTTCAACAATTAACAAAACGAATTTTCAATATGAATCACCATTTCAATTCATATAATGTTACTGAGTTTTAAGTCGCCATAGATTTGTTCACGTAGTTAATTAGAAGATAAAATAACGAAAGGAAGCCGGAAAAGCGTAGTGCTAACGCGCTTCGCTTCTCATCAATGTGCCCGGGTTCGATTCCTGGTCACGTACGTGAAAGGACACAATGGTCGCCAGTACAGACACGTGGGTTTTCTAAGGCTCACCGGTTTCCTCCCACAATAATGACCACAGTCGCCGCCATCAAAGTCATCGAGAGTATTAAAATGGTGAGTACTCGTTCCGTAATCAGTGTAAAATAATTTAAGTAAATGAAAAAAACCCCAAAAAAAACAAACAAAAAAAAACAAAAAAACGACGAACCTGACGAGATGGTAAGTTAGAGCTTAAGAGAATAAGAAATGCTATAAGAAAAAAAGAGGAACAAGAAATTTCAAAATATTCAAAAGAGAAAGAAAGATAAACTGATCACATTGCTTTTCAAGTCAATTTTATGTCAAAAGATATTCCACCGTGTTTCGCTAGATTTTCCACACCAAAAGAAGCCCTTATCCATCATAGGGGCAAACTTCTATGCGAAAAAGTGTAACAATGAAGCCAAAGCGATAACATTTTGATAAACATTTTTCTATTCTAAAATAGAGTGTTATTTTGAAAGACACTGCCTATCGAGGGGTGAGAGCAAAACTAGGCTAAGTGCTTATATATTTATATACACTTAGCATAGTTTCTCTCTAACCTCTCGATATGTATTATGGGTATCGTAATTAATAATGAATAACTCAATAAAAAAACAACAGAAAACACATGCTATGACACAGACTAAAGAATAAAGTGATTCTGGGAAACTATGCAATGATGGATTATTATTAAGTATTATAACATATTTGAGTGGGCTAAAAGTCAGTTT
>CM037794.1:19020488-19065261 GCA_021229015.1 Solen grandis
ATGTTATAGCCATATGAAAGCAAAAAATAAAATGAAAATAAATAAAAAATATTGTTAAATCTTTGAACGACATCCTTATAAACATATTTTTGTCACATTAAAATCCACTTTTAATTGAATTATCAAAAAAAACGAAACCCAAATACATTCTCAAATATTTCAGCCCCAAACTCTAGTAATTAACGAAGAAATTTTGCGAAGATTGAGATAATGAACGCAAATGATTAAAACATGATACATTTGCGGACAAACACGGCAGTTCTGACAAATGATCGGGACGAGAAAATGTAAATAAACAATGAAGTACAAACTACACGGGCTACGACTTTGTTGTAATATTATATCATCAAAATTATTCATCATGGCTAGGTCATATTTGTGACATATTTATAAATCTTACTGATGCTTTCTCAAATGGTTATGGGGATACACGTTGTTGCATAGAAGAAAATTTTGTGACGTACATAATAGGAAAAGCACTAGTCCGATCAAACGCATAATAAAACAGACTTTTGAAATTGTTTACATTGTTACTCAAACTGTCTTACTTTATTTCACAGCAAATCATTTTATTGCTAATACTTTAAATAGATAAATAGATAAATAAAATAAATAAATAAATAAATAAATAAATATATATGAACAAAAAAATCATTGAAATTAATTCTCAGATGTTGCTCCAAAAGGTGCGAAAAGAATAAAGATCCAATCCCTTTTCTATGTGAACTTTAGAAGAGCATTTCTATCTTTTAATAACGATATATTACTTAATTTTGCATTATATTTTGTTTTTGAATGATGCCAACATATATATTTCTAAACGTCAGTTTTTCCTAATGCTATTGTCACAATATGAACGCATACTACAGGAATGAATGTGATGTACTTGTCAAACAAATGGCACCTATCTCACGAAAAGTACTTTAATATATTGCCGGGGAGGCATAACGAAGGCAAACCAAACACTATCGATTTGTGTATTGGATTTATTATTTTGTGACAAAGTATATAAAAGACATTTTCTTTTGAAAGATGATATATATGGAGGCTATTCGTTGCCAAAAATCCAGCCTTGTTGATCTGAGTTGAACAGTTTATCTTCCGACAAAATACCCAATTCATTTGAATTACTTAGTATTTAAACTCCAGAGATACATTCTTGGACTGAATTTGCCGATTCAACATTGTAAATACGTATTTCAACAAAATGCATTTTGATAAACTACAAAACGCCTTCTTACTTTAACGCTCGCAACTTTACATTGTCTGACCATCATGATTCGGCTCAGCTTAATCCAGGTTTACACAATCGCAATGGTGATAAATAAGCTCTGCCCTTTTCCCCGCCCACTACATCATCGTAAATAAACGTAATTGTCCGCTCACTTTCGGTATTTTCCGACAACGACTGGCAAATCTCCACGCAGTTGCAGCGTGTAGGTCTACACATTCAAGGTAAATGCATTATGAGAATTAAACAGTATCACAATTATTTATTAAGCATCATGTGTTTCAGTTGCATGAGTGCCATTGTATGCTGGTATTGAATCAACATCAGAAGATATAAAAAAGATTAGTTTTTGAAACGTACCCCACCTACATTGTAAAGCCAGCAATATAAGCGCAGCATGGCGTAAATTTATATTTAGATTTTTATATCCCTGGCCAGGATTTTAACTTTGATGTTTTTTTTTAGTCGAGCCACCAAAGCCACATGATATGAGAACCCACTTCACCTCAATTGAGCTTTTTTCAAAATTTAATATCTAGCCACTGCCATTACTGGTGTTGTGAATTTGCACTCAATGCCACTTTCATAAAAAAAGTCGATTTTTTATTCACAATTTTCAGATTTCAATTTTTGCTACAGATAGATCTATACAATAATTTTTACAGGCCAAATTCTAGCTGCTGCCTTTCCCAATAATATTAAGTAACATTTAATTACTATATCACAAATATAACCTTAATACTAGGGTATGACTGGATAAGAAAAAAGAGAGAAAAAAATCTATGCAGTTTCTAATGTAAAGCTTTCATTTCTTAATATTCACTTATAACGTTAGTAAAATTAAAACCAAAATTATGAAGCTTAAATGTCTGTACATAGCAACTTCCCTTTCATAGATCTACATAACATTTTTTCAACCATAATTTTTTTTTTCGTTTTCATTTTACCATGTATATATTAAAAGGGTCCAAAGGTAAGTATAACGATTAACAATTGATGTACATAAAATTATTGTATCTACAAAGTATCATTTTCAGACTCAAGTAAATAGGAAATCTTTCTGGTCATGGTGTAAGAGTTACCTCTCATTCTTTTCCGCTCGTGAAATTTGGCCCCGCATTTAAATCTTCGCCTATTTCCGTGATACTGCCATATATGGAAGTTGCAAAATCGTCTACAAATGTTAATCGCGTAGAAATGTAAAAGTCAAGTATGCAGTTGTAAACCTGAGAGTGTTATCTGATACGGCTCCATTCTCGAACGTCGTGATGTACGGCGTAAAACGTGTCGTGTATGTCGTTGTACATTTCGTAAATTTGAGTTTGAAAAATTATAAATATTATTTGCATTTTATCTTAGCTGCATGTTACCAAATTACATTCTAGAAGTGAAAAAATTACTAGTTAACTCGAGATAATCAAAACGCACAATACGAGCACAATATGTACCTCTCGGATAAACGTTTATACTTTTACAAATCTGATTAGTTGAACCGAAGTATAAATTGTCATGATTACAAGGCTGGAATTTTGGCAAAGAATAGCCTCCATAGATATATGCGATTAATCGAAGTTGACAAAATAACATTTCCTGTTCTGTGTAAGCACAAGAAAGCTATCCCTCCCCCTTACGTGTGTGTCAAAAACAGTTAGAGTCAGTCCTAACGATATATATTTTATTTTAGATAATTAGCTTCAAAATCAATTTTCCTTTGGTAAGCACTATGATGTATTACATATATATTGTTTTTGACATTTGCTGAACTATATTATATTTCCGTATATCTATATGTAATGATTTCTATAAACAATAAATAGAACTGCACACTTCTCCATTAGAAAATAAGCATGCAAGATAATTTCTCGTAAACCATCATGATGCTTATAATTATATTTGAATGTGACATAATCATGCAAAATAACGGATATCGGAATTATAATATGCATACGTTGTATAAGAAACAGGTAACTGGTGTTGCACGCAACACATGCGTTCCCTACAGGTGAGTTGGATATTTTTTCCGTTACCATAGCAACCAGAATTTTGGTCAGAGAAAATAACAACAAATTGACGTGCAGAATCTCCATACTGTCATCTATTCATATACCAAGTTTCATAAAATTATAGTAAACGGTTTTTAGGTTATCGCGGGAACCAGATTTCCGGACATCCAGACAGACAGACATAAAAGACAGACGGACACCTCCGGTGTAAGGTTTTTTTCTCTTCAGTTCACGGATGGGTGTTTCTTGAAATTCATTAAATGGTTTTGTTTGTCGTTTCTATCCTTAAAATACATCTCAATGGGCGTTAAATAATAGTGTTCCGTTTTGACAAGATTCTTGTCATTGACCCCATTGCCGAGATGGTTTAGTGAGGATCGAACGGCAACACTGATTGGAGATTGAGGAAGGTTCTATTTAAAGGTGCCACGCGAAGTTACGGGAAAAACGGGAATATGTGGCGTTGCAACACTTTGTGTGAGCAATTCACCCTTGGCCCCAGGTTATTAGTATGCCTCCAGATATATTTGAATTCTTATTTCCATCTTTGTAATATGTCATCCCTTAAGGGACGACCTGAAAAGATTACTAGTATATAGCTCCCTTGCTATAAAGGTAGTTCGATCTCACAAAAAGGAAAAGATAAATATATATTGTATCGTAAAATAATTCCACTGGGTTTTCATTTCGTTCATCTAAAATTATGTTGAAATATATACTTATGTTATTATTATTTTACCTGATTTCGCCATGGGAACAAAAAAGATAGCATTGAAAAAAAGAAGTGTTAAGTTCTACTATGTCGGTCTGTGCATATACTGTATAAAGGGAGATAAATTAAGGAAACGGAAACGTGTATTAATATAATAATTCAACAGGATGATATGTAATGCACAGAACACGAGTTGTGTCATATACAGTTCATTATCTGTCGGACACACTTTGCAGGCCACAAGTGTAGATGTGAATCTGACTGAAAGTCATCAAGGCAGAGGGGAATTAAAATGTCAAGACTCGTCAGACTGTCAATAAAACGATACAAGCGCCAACTATAAACGTAAAGATATGGAAAGCCGCAATATAGAGTCGATTTAGCATTTTATGAAGTGAAAATGTCAAAATATTGAGTGACTATATCCTTATTCAGAAACGTTACAGCAATTTACAGAGTCGATTTAGTGTTTAGCATTATATGAAGTGAAAACGCCACCAGAGCCATCGATAGTGATTAATATAAATTATAAGAACTTGATTCGTAATCTACGTAAAATAGATAAAGTTTAAACTTATATGACTTGACTATTTGAGTTTACCGTCCCTTCGACAGTATTTCAGTCGTAATAACGTCCAGCTAATTACAGATTGAGACATCGGAGTCATCCGGGTAAAATCACCGACTTACAGCAAGCCAGTTGGAAGGCTTCTTCGCATGAAATCCGAATGACCCTACCAGGATTCGAACCCACGCGGTGGAGGCTGAGTGGGTGTTAAAGTCAGCGACTTTACCCTCTCGGCCACGTAGAAATGAACAGATTATTGGTATTATAGCTTCCTTGCTCTGAAGGTAGTTCATTTACTTCGTTTATTGAATATTCATATATATTGTATCATGATTTGTTTTCACTGGGCTTTCACTGAGTTTTGTTAAAAATATTTTTCTTTGAAACTTGCCAGTAGTTCAATGTGAAACACGTAATTATGTTAGCATGATAGGTAAACCCAAAAAATAAAATAAAGTTATGCTATATTATCAAATACATGTACTTGTACTAAATAAAGGGAGATAATTTAGTGACACGTGTAGAGTCGTGCTCATTCAACAAGATATGCACAGAACATGAGCTGCGTCATGTTCAGTACAGGATTGCAGAACATTTTCAGTGAAGGCAAGACAAAACCCGGTATATATACTACAATCTACACGCAATTTTAAAAATTAGCACTTTAAGTGAAAAAGAAATTACTAAGCGCTTTTTGTTACAATTTAAGTTCGGAAGATTCTCCCTTGGTAATGCGTAAATTTTGTCAACAAGAAACCTATACGGTCTGTATATTGTTGAATACTTTTTTCATATTTTTTGTATATTGTAATTTGTTAGTTGCTTAGTGGGGTTGAAGTCCCACCGACAATATTTCAGTCATGTTGAGACTATATTCATGCGTGACAGATAGGGGACTGCCATGGGGGAATGAATATATCACGGTACCATATCCGGTAACACAGGGCCCGCCAGTCCTGGAACATTTCTGTATCATGGTATGCTGAGCGCCAAGAGCTATAAGCATAGTTTTACGATTTTGTAATGCTCTTGTATGTTGTCGTGCTTTAGCCCGTATTGATACGAACAACCTTGAAGCGTTTGTGAAAATAATTTGACTACATAGTAATACCTACACATATCAATGCATTTAAATGGGACGTAATGAATACCCCTCTATCTAAACATCAATGCATAATTTGTAGAAATGCACTTTCAATGATCTTGATAAATCTGTGACTTTATCGTGCACATTACATGCGTTTATTTTTTTCCAAACAAGATTTATTCTATAGAACTGCAATTTATTTCTTTGATTGAAAGCGACTTTCGTGCGATTGTAGGTTATTTGATTTGGGTATTTGATCTCGCGTGTAGACTTACCATTTACGTTCAGATATTCATTTTGAATTTCTTTGTCGCCATTGCAAAAGAAGTCGACACAAACCTATGCGTACTTTAAAGTTTTTGACATTTGTATGTCATATAGAACACCTATATATATATATATTCTTCTGACCGGCTTTTCATTAATTTTATTATTTCGGAATAGGAATGATAGTTTAATATGCGATTAAGCGAAATAAGATTGGAAAACTATAACACCATTACCAAAATTTACATTTCCAACGGATTACAATCAAATCAGGAGGATGAATGTTCTATAAATGGAGCCAATACAAGAACAATTCATAATGCCAAACGTAAAAGCGGATCTCTGTGCATTGTTACTTTTACATTTCCACAGAAACAAAGGCATCAAAACATGACAGCTATTTCAATGCTAATTCAGTAAACAAAACACATGTCTTTATTAAACAACGACAGTGTGCAAAAATTTAAAAAACAACGATAATACCCACATTAAACAGGACGGTGTTTTTACAATTTATACACGCAAATACGAAAACAGCTGTATCTTCTAAAGCAGGTTTATCAGATAACATATTGCATTTCAATTTTTTTTGTCCGCTTTTGTTATGTTTTA
Source organism: Solen grandis (assembly GCA_021229015.1). NCBI lineage: Eukaryota > Metazoa > Mollusca > Bivalvia > Adapedonta > Solenidae > Solen > Solen grandis. The sequence goes on from CM037794.1 coordinate 19,026,969, forward strand.
AATCACGCTGCACTTATAATTTCTGAGACAGTATTACAATCTGCCCTTTTAACCCTGTTTTTGTCAGAACGGAAACGAAGCAAATCTGTTATTGACAAGAAAGACATGCCAAAGCAAAACTGTTAATATGTAAATTTATACTGATTTTATATATCATTCAGAATTGCAACATTTAGCCATGGCAACACTGAATTGTTCTTTATATTATTTTAAATAGCATACCATTCAAGTTAAATTTAGTAAGAGCTAGTTCTGTGGTCTTTTCCTGGTCTTTGAGAAGGATTTTTCAAACGTTTTTCAGAATGGATATGTCTTTAAGAATTTCCATATAAGTTTTAGTGTACAGCATTTAAAATATTGTCTTAAATCGATTGATTGACACACATCTTCAACTTTTACGATAAATCCGACGATTTCAAGGTTTAATCTGTGCTTTGTTCATTTGAACATTTCGAGATCATACTTTTATCCGTATCATATTAACATTAAAACAGGAGAAAGGCTGTACGAATAAATGTACCATAATTATCTAAAAAGCGTTGAATCGATTTATTTACGGCTTCATACACTTTTTTAACAGTGCTGAAGTTTCGAATATTTTTCAGAAACATGCAGACTACTGAATGAATAGAGCATATAATTTTGTTATTTCCTCATAATTATAATCGTGCTGTATTTCACAAATGGTAATAGATCTAAAACATTTTCACGAATGACAAAGCAACAATTATAATTATAAAATAACATTATATCGAGCGAAAGAACGATTTTACACTGGAATAAAGTTATTGTACTAAAATAAATATACATTTGAGATGTATTTGTCTTTAATAATTTTGGTTCAATACGAGATATTTGTCCAAAGACAATATTCACCGTGAAGTAGCCACACATTTCTCTGTATATATTCTCTTTTACTGGCTAATGCTGACTACCCTAAACTGCTATTGTAGAGACACTTTAAACCTTGATGATAAGCACATTTGAACCACGCCATAATCACGTATTATAAATAAAGGTTTTGTCCTTGAACCACAACGGCCTTGGGTGACGTGTTAACCCGTATCAATATGTTTGTTATGTTTGTTTTGTCAAACGCGTGCCGTCATGTGGTTTGAAGATTAATCAACACTTTTTATAGAATCACCAGCAAGCAACACAGCAAGTGTTACCATTGGTTACTCTTGTGTTCACCATTCAGTATAACACAACACAATTCATAATGATAAAATAATACCTTATCAGCTGTACCTTCTTCTATCAGCACCTCGAAGGTTTCTGTTGATTAAATTAGTTTTGACATTGTGTATGCATCGATGTTGTACACAGTGAAATAGATTATCTTAACGTTATCGACTGATATCGATTGCGGAATTTTCAAAACAGAAGTTTTGAGTAGTTCATATATAACAGGGGAGATGGGCATATTGAATTTAAGTCCATCGGGAGGTCTTTGTGGGATCTAAAAAGCAATCTCGTGGTACTTACTCCGCTTTCTTCGTTCTGTTATCTTCTTTTTGTCAACAAAGTTGAATAAAAAGTATGTTTTGAAAGAAAAAGAAAGAGAAATTTATTTCAACCGACTTACTTCTGAAACAAAATGGTCTGGACAAAACTTAGTTCATGGGAAATTGATAAATATCTTGCCTGCTCGAAATATCTAGCTTGTTTTTAGCTGACAAGAACTAGATCTTTAGAGTTTTCACCCAAACGATCTGCTACAAGGTAAAACGATATTGTACCTACACCATTTATGTAACATCTAAGGTCAAAATTAATTTCGAAAGTATTTTTATTCTGACTATATACATGTATAATTATATATATTTTATATGTTCAGACTGATAGAATTTCCCGTGTAATTTGTATTCGATGCCAATTAATTGGTTGTTCACCATGAAACCATGGTCACATTTTACGATAACCCACATTCTTAACCATAGTTAATATGAACGTACACGTTTGTAACACTACGTTGACCTACGATAAAACAGCAACTGCTTTCTATAAATGTTCCGTCCGTAGACAGGAACACACATAGATGGAAGACATAATACTTTCACTTATATAGACGTGTTCTGATGCCTTGGCGAACAGACTGGACCCGGTCCAGACAATTCCTGGTCAGAGTCTCGTTTGCTCATACAATGTTGTAGTTCAGAATCTTCATAAATCTTCATAAATCATGAGTAGCCATGAGGTTAAAGTTAAGACTAGTGTTTAACACTGTTCGTTTGTTGGGTTTAACGTCCCACCGATAGTATTTCAGTCATTTGGAGACTATGCCTACTTGAGACAGATATAGTGCTGCAACACTGCAGTATCGAGCCGTAGACATGTGGCATGATACCACACCCGGTCACATTATCCTGACACCAGGCCAACCAGTCCTGCAACTACCCTTATATGCTGAGCGCCAAGCAAGGGAGCTATAACAGTACCATTTTTCACGACTTTGGTGTGTCGCGGCCGGGGATCAAACCCACGACCTCCCGCACCCGAGGCGAACGCTCTAACCACTCGGTCACCGGGGAATGTTTTACACTGAAAGGAGAGCAAGACATCAACAAACTATATGTTGAATTTCCAGAGGGAAATAATACAATAAACAATTAAAATCACACTTATTCAATATTTCGGCAAAAGTTTGCCTTTTCTCAAGAAAAAAAAGAAAAAAATAAGAAAAAAAGAAACATGAAAGAAATCATGTGTTTTTTGTTCTTGAGAAAGGCAAACTTTTGCCGAAATATTGAATTAGAGTGAATTTAATTGTTTATCATCAGCAAACTGTATGGTGACCTGGAGGATCTGAAGATAAACACGAAGCTTATCTCTGTAACTAGGTTGACCGTGTAGAGCGAACGAATAAAAAAAATCAGCAAGTATACAAAAAGTTTATTATTAGCCGGTCTAACCAAAGTATCTGATACTTAACCCTTTCACTCAAATAGACTCATTTTGACGCACTCAATAGGTACCACATAAAGCCTGATCTGCAGAAAACCACAGTTAAACCTTACCAAATTTAATTATAAAGTCCTCATTTCCAGACCACTGAGGAGCAGCGAACAGCATAAAACCTGATCAGCCTGCGAGTTACTCGTAGGCTAATCTGGTTTTATGTTGTTCGCATAGGTCTTTTCATGGTTTCCTCTATGAGGGAAAGGGTTAATTTTTCAAGTCTTGATCTCATTATAATAACATTGGAGTGGACTAAATATTTGAATTGAGCTTCCACGTGTTCACAATGATCAGCTGTATAGCAGGTATCTCTAAGCAGACGACACGGAGTGTAACTGTAAAACAGTGTTTATTGAAATAGGGTGTTTTCCGGTTTTGTTTTTTGTTAACAATCGAAGCAGCGTACCAGATCAAGCTGTCAAATTATTATTGGTTGGTTGTTCCTTCCGCATATGACGTGTATTTCGACAATATGACAAATGCAACATGCCCAAAATGTTACGAGCAAGATTAGGGAATCATAAATCCAAATAAATATAGCCAATAGGGACAATTGTTCATATTAGAGGGGGTTATGTAGCCAGTTTCTCTTTTGTGATATTGATATACAAATGATTCTTACATGCCGAAAGATCCCTCACCGCGTGGGTTCGAATCCCGGCAGGGCCATTCAGATTTTCATGTGAGGAAGCCTTCCAGCTGGCTCGCAGTAGGTCGGTGGGTTCTTCCCGGATACCTCCGTGCATTTGGGGTCTTCCTCCACCTGTAATTAGCTGGACGTCGCTATATGACTGAAATACTGTCGCAGCGACGGTAAACTCAAAAAGTCAAGACAAGTCATGCCGAAAGATCAGCAAAATATTATCTAACTTTAGAATATTTGATATTTCATTCATGTGAAGGTATGGAAGAAAGAAAGTATACCAAATGATGGTTTATATTTAATGTGAGCAGCTGATATTCATATTGACAACGCATGAATCTATCACTACCATCCCTGCTATTTTCTGTTCAAATAACCAATAAATATAAGCCATCAAAAGAACAGCTAAAAGTAATGTTGAAAATAAATCAGCAATCACCTAAAAGATATTATAAACATATTCAAGTGACATGTTATTTATTCTTAAATTCACGGGAGATTAATAAAAGCAATTAAGTCAGGCCCCATTTGACATTATGTTGGTATTTCCTGGAAATACCTATCACCCTGCATATCTTGAAATGTACTGCTATGCTGTAAGAAATGAATCAGTTTTACAGAAAATGGGATTTTCAATTTCACAACCCGACAGGGAATGAGCGCCAGTTACTAATCATTTATTATATATATCAAATATATTATTTTGTCAAATAAATAATATATATTTCTCATATATTCCTTTTGCCACTGCGTTATTCCAATATATCACAACATTAGTGTCAGTTACTAATTATTTATAATATACATCAAATACATTATTTTGTCAAGTTAATGATATATTATATATTGCTCATATATCCTATTTGCCATTGTGTCATTCCATTATATCACAACATTAAAATAACAACATTTAGCTAAACAGACACATATAAGGCATGCACTAAAAAAAGCTGCGTTTCATATATGCACAGGTATTTATAAATATTTGTTTACGTTTTGAGTAAACTTATCATATTATTTTATATCACGTTCATTTTTGAATACTTAGATCTACAAGAAAAAAAAAAGCGGTCTTATGGGGTCAGTCAAGAAATATGACAAAATTACCGCTTAACAGGAGTGGGCGCTTAATTAAAATTAAACATCTTACAAAATGCTATATTTAGGTAATATAAAAACTGATCGCTAAAAACAGGTTGACCGCTTTATGCAATTGTCGTTAATACAGTTTCCAATTTTTCAGCAGACGTGTTTCATATTTTGACGATTAGGAAGAGATATTATATTATGTACTGACCTTTTTTTTTCAAAGCATTATTAAGGACATTTTTGGTGATATTTCTGTTGTTGATTTATGCTTATATGAGCACATTGCGTTTATTACAGTGGAATCCCGTTATCTCTAATGCAGCTAATGGTGCTCCAGTAAAGTTATGCCGCAAATGGTCGGTCCCTGTAGAAATCAGAATCAATTTTCAATGCCCTTGTCACTAAAGTTGATTACTTTCTTGGAATTTGCAGTAAAAACCTTAGGCATTTTTGGGTATAAATCGTAGTATACGTCTCATTTATTGATAGATCTATTTAGATTTAAGATTTATGTTTAGATGTTTATGCATCATCTTTTATAATATGTGTGTATAGTACGACATATATTTTACAAAAAGAAAATAAAAAAATAAAACTGGAATAATATCTATATATATATATATATATATATATATATATATATATAAAAGAAATAAAAAAAAAAAAAAATAAATAAATATACAAGAAAAAAAGGAATAAATTAAACATATGTATTCTATTTAAAATGTCAGATAATGACAAAATAAATCAAATTTAAATAACTTTTTATTGTAAGTAAACTGGGATATGAAATTTGAGATGATAATCCCCAAGTATAGACATCAGAAACTGATGAAACATTCAAATATAGCATACTGTATGAATACATTGATCCCCTCCCTCTGGTCTCGAAAGAACAGCTATATGATATACATCCATGATCGTCATAAATTAAGATATTTCATTTTATTTTTTATCCGCCTCAACTAATGTCTAGAAAGGGTTCGGTGCTTTTAAAAATGTCTGGAATAATAGACAAATAATATAATTACAGAAAATGATGGTAAAATGCTACTAGTTACTAAACATCAATAATTGCTTGTTGATCTTATAAATGCATATCATAAGTGATGCGATAGCCAGAATGTACAAAGCAATATAAAAAACAAATCCTTATTTAATAAATTAACGTGTCTTTGTTAGGTTTTACGTTCAACCGACCGTATTTAAGTCATTTTGAGATCATGTCTACTTGAGAGAGATATATAGTGCTGCCATACTGCAGTATGACACCGTATACACGTGGCATGATACCACGCCCAGTATTATTATCCTGACATCGGGCAAACCAGTTTTGGAACTACCCTGTATATGTGCTGAGGCGCAAGCCGTGAAGGACCAGTTCCAGCGTTAACGGCTTTGGAATATCGCCCCAAAGGATCAAACCCACGACCTCTAAATCCCAAGATGGATGTTTAAACCACCCGAGACGGTGGTAAATGCTCAAAATAAAAATAACTTAAAACATTGCGATTGGGCGTCTTGAAAAGTGACAAGATATGTATAGGTTTACAAATGAGTGTTACATCGAAAGAAAAGCATTTATGTTTTGATAAGGAAAGTTATGATCGTCATGGGCAAGAAAGGTTATGACGTTGTAAATCATTTGACGTTAAGAATTATATTTGTAAACCTAAAACTTTGAAATATATGGCAAAGCGCCTATGGATAGTGGTCAAGTATTGTGCTTCTTATGTCACAAAAGTACGGAAGCCTATTAGGGCCATTTTGTCTTAGGCGTTTTGTGTTCTGAGTCAGGTATTATACGTTATGAGCTATGTCTTATGACTTAGTTCTTAGGTCTTAGGCCTTAAGCGATATAAAGGCAAAGCACTTGCAACATGACAAAACAATGGCGGACGAGTTCTCAACTATTTACCAATTTCAAAGGGAATGAATATGAAAACGATTTTTAAATAGGCGTGAGTAATAAAATACTTTGTTTGTGTAGCCTGATAAAATTTAGTAGATCTATGGTAGTCATATAATCTGATATCGGATCTATAATTTCCATTGTCATAAGACATAAGTCATAACACATAGATACTAATACATAAGTCGGATTGCATAATTCATAATCATAAGACAAAAGTACAGCCTGACTCTTGTCTTAGTAATTATGTGTTATGAATTGTTGTGTGGCAACAAGACACTACGTGGGGTGTGACATCGTGTGTAGAAAATTTTCTATTGCTAACCAGCACAGTTCTTTTTTTAACTTAAAAAAATACAAATTTGCCGTCTCACATTAATAAGAAATACAATATTAGATTATATGAATACCATACTAAATTTTATCAGGCTTACAGAAGAAGTATTTTATTACTCACGCCAACTTAAAAACAGTTTTGTGAAATTAGTGGATAGTTGAGGACTCGTCCGCTATTGTTTTGTCATGTTGCCAGTGCTTTGCCTTTTTCATCGCGTAAGACCCAAGACCTAAGGACTAAGCCATAAGACCTAGCTCATAACACACAATACCTGACTCAGAACACAAAACGCCTAAGACAATATGGCCATAATAGACTTCTGTAGTTTTCCGATTACTCAGACATAGTCTCCAAATGTTTGAAATACTGTCGTTGGGCATAAAACCCAAAAAATAAATTAAAAAACAAAACATTAAAAACACTGTTCTTCCAGCGCTATCGGCGCTTTGATTTGAAAATGACATCTGTTGATAAAATGAAGCGTAACACAATTTGGCTTACACCATGCGTCGTTGCATTGTGATATCCTTTATGGCATGGTGCGTGCGGGTTAGTGTTAGTTTAAAGCTGGATAGGTTGTAAGAACATTGTTATCGAATATATTGGTGCTTCAAGTTCAGCAATCATACACAAGACAGTAATTACAAATAATTAAAGATTTTAGAAGGCACAAAGGAATGGTCACGAAACACAATAACACTAACATCAAAGACAATGCCGTTGTCACAAAGCACAATGGCATTGCCACTTAGCATAATTGCATTATCACCAAGCACAATTATACTTTTGCTTAAATATCATTCTATAAGTCTGATATTACGTTGTCCGTTAAAATCATTTGGTGGTTTACAATAAGCGTTTGACAAAATTCTTAGTAATAAACAAGAACGATCCAGGGAATAAATAAGCCACCTTTATAAGGAGAGTGACAGAGAGAGAGAGAGAGAGAGAGAGAGAGAGAGAGAGAGATGCATTTAAAAGATTTGCATCTCATGTTTAATTCCAAAGAAATAAAATGTATAAATTATACCGTTTTGTTTGTTTGTTTGGTTTAAAGTCCCACCGACAGTATTTCAGTCATTTGGAGACGATGTCTCCTTGAGACAGATTTAGTGCTGTCACACTGCAGTATCATGCCATAGACATGTGGCATGATACATGTACCACACCTAACACCGGGCCAACCAGTCCTGGAACTATCCTTATATGCTGAGCGCCAAGCAAGGGAGCTATAACAGTACCATTTTAACGACTTTGGTATGTCGCGGTCGGGGATTGAACCCACGACCTCCCGCTCCCAAGGCGGACGTTCTGACCACTCAGCCACCGGGAACGATATATAGTGTTCTGAATGTCCTAAAACTACATGTCGCACTTCTTTCAATGTAGATTATTGTTAATAAAAATATATTTTAGTAGTGTAGTATTTAAGTTCCTTTCTCTAAAAAGTTCCTGTCGTATATTAGATTTACCGATGAGTTTCATATATCATGGGTACCAATCATTGTATTTTGAGTGTGAATTATGGCCCATACTCAAGTTTCATTGCAATTAATAATAACACACATGCTATCAGGTTATGCCTACTTCATTAAACATTGGTAAATAAGATGCCAATAAACAACATTTGCTTTATATAACACTGGTATTATGAATTGCAATTAACCGTAACGAACTGACCGATAAGATGAAAAAGATCATGTAACTCGTGTTAATCATACTTATCTGAATAATAAAGTCTAGTTCTGATTTATCACAGGGTGGTAGTATTTCAATGAAACTTTGTCACTTTGAAGACATTCAAAAATAAAAAAAATGTTTCACCCAGGGGTCTTTTACCATAGGAAAATGGAAACCTTTTTGTTTAGTTTTCAGGGGAGATAACTCATAAAAATATCAAGGGAAGGTAATAAAAAACTGTCACTTTTGCCCCAATAATATTGATGATGTAAATTTAATTTAAGAAACATACTTTTGTGCTGACAGTTTACTTACGTTATCCCGGATATTATGAGGCTACTAACACATTAGACGTAATAAATAATAAATTATACATAATAGCTAATTCCTAACTCGAAACTACTAAGACAAAATGGCCTTAATAGGCTTCCGTACAAAAGATAAAGTGTTTGCTAATATAAAGTTGTTGCTGATATTTGCCGAAAAAGGTTGGGGAATAGAAATAAGTATTTGTGCACTACACACATAGACAAAATGCCTGCGAAATACACAAATCATGCACATGGTAAATGTGCAAGATATCAAAAGTTAAGATACAGGTGATTTCTCGAACCAAAGCCTTTAATAGTATTGACACTCTAAGCGAAACGTAGAGGATTTGTGTTTGCACAAAGATTGTCTCTGTTATCAATTTATTTCATGAATTTCGAAGCTTCATAAACTATAGCTTAGAGGAATACATAATATATTAGTTTAAATATATCCAGTTTTACTCGTACGTATATTAGGAAAGTTTTATAAATTATTACCCTAATATTTCGGCAGTTACACCTGCCCTCTAGGCCATGTGAAGTTATAACGTATGCTACTTCTGCACAAAAATAGATGCAAAAATGTGTCGTGGTACAGTGCTTACATGCTCGATTGTTGATCTGAAGGTTGTGGGTTCGAACCCCGTTGGGAGCAACGATTTATCATGACCTTCTCAGGCGCAAAGTACAAAAGTACTGGTCCAACCGTTGGACTAGTTTAGGTTGTAACTTGTTTCCCAATACACATAAAATAAAAAAAATGAAATCAATAAATTTCTTTGAAATTCCTTACCTATATTCATTAGGACGAAACAATCATTTTTCCTATTTTCCAACTTCGACATCTTGCCATATTGATGGCGCTATTATTGTCGTACAGCAGTTCAAAGCAGAAGTATTGCGAGAAGTGCAAATACTACAGATATTCATTACAAATAATATGTCTGTCATCGTGCACGTAATTCCGCAGAGAATCTCTAAGTCAAATTTCTCATTTCCAGAATATATGTGAATTGTAATTAGAGTTCCAACACCTTGAATAAAACACATTTCCTTAGGGATTGACGATATCAATTGCGAACATAGCGTTCCTGACAGTAGAGTCAGAAAGGTGATAATTGCTTTTTTACCTTAATCATCTAAATAGATTCTTAAATGGAATAATTCTTTGCTGTCGGAATTATTGAAAGCAAATTAAGGTCCTCTTATCTATAATAGCGAGTTCATCGAGTGAATTCACTTGACTTGACTATTTGAATTTACCGTCGCTGCGACAGTATTTCAGTCAAATAGCGACGTCCAGCTAATTACAGGTGGAGGAAGACCCCGAATGCACGGAGGCATTCAGGTAGAACCACCGACTTACCACAAGCCAGCTGGAAGGCTTCCTCAAGTGAAAATCCGAATCCGAAGATTGGATTCGAACCCACAGCGGTGAGGGGCTGAGTGAGTGTAAGTCTCGAGTGAATTGCAATTCACTTCGATCATTACGATACGTTTATATCAAGATACAAATAGTTTATTATTAAAGATAAGTTTTAGTTTATAATGTTATATTATAAACTGCACTATACAAATGCTCGCATAGCAGCCCTTCATATTGAGTTTTACGTCTTGATTAATGACTTTGATTCGTTTCCCTGTCTCAAAGAAAACAAAACCCATAAAATGGTAACCGGATACAAATTTCAGAAATTTGACTTACATTATTTATTTTTCGAAGAAATGCATGTTAAATCTGTTTTTTTTCCAGGTCCCTATATGGGTAACCCCGTTTATTTCCCCTGTAATAGGTACAGCAGGGGTCGGGGAACCAACCCCAGCTGACCTTACAAAATTATAGATTCTTTTGAAAATTATATGTACAAACACACACACACACATATATAGCTAATACAGGGTTTTTCTTACTGTATGCATATTACCATGTAGATAAATTTTTTTAATTTTATTTGAAGAAAATGCAATTTTAGTTTGATATAGCTTCCTAAACAAAGGTACACAAAATAATAATCAATGATAATTAAACAAACCAATACATGTGTATGAATAATCTACTTAAAAAATCACTTTTCATATAGCTTTTTTTGTAAGGTGTACATTTCTATATGGACCTTCTTAAGAAATCTGCATTTAAACAATGAATTCGCATATCAAAAAAGCATTTTCATCATGAAAGAAAAATACTGGAAAGAAACAAAAAGAAAAAAAGAAATCGTTCACATGCTCTTACAAAAATAGAGACTTACTTTTTAACGTATAGAATATACAACGGTACTATTCCCTTGAAAAATATATTTATGATAAAAAAATCTTACAATTGCCCATTATTGTTAAATCTTAATATATTTCTTTCAAATAATGGTATACATGTATATATCATATGATATGAATTCATTCAAAATATAGTAAAGAAAAATGTATGCCAACATCTCATTATTGATGTCAAGTTTCATATCCATCATTTTTTTATGAAGTAAATAAATTATTCTTCATCGTTTTTGAACTTCAGACTTATATAAAATTGATGGATAATTTACAGGCAAACCCCACTATAATGACCATGATCGGTTCCAGCGAAAAGTGGTCTAATTATCGTGGTGGTCTTAGTAGTGAATTTTACCAATAGAGTCAGAACAGTACTTGAAATCATTTGGTTCCAAAAGTAGCGGCCTTAATACCAATGTGATCTTAAAACAAAGTTGTATTGTACATCTTTCATTAAACATCTACTAAATTTTAAATTAAGATATGCTGACAAAATGTAACGAAACAAGACCGAAGCACAAATATAGTTATATGAATAGGCGTATGTTTTTTTTTATTTTTAGCTTTTTAAGTTGGCAAAAATAAATTGTAAAACAGTTAATTTCCACTGGGACCAATGATATATATTGCTCACCTATTGAGTTTGTCATTATACCATTCGACTTGACTGAGTATTGAATTTCAATAAAAAAGGGAAAAAACACAACTACTTCGAATACAAATTTTACAGTCTTTAAAGAGTATGCAATGTAATCACATCATCATTATATTTATTTATTTATTTATTTATTTATTTGGGTTTAACGTTACAAAAACAGGATTTCCGTCATTTAGAGACTATAGTGATCATTCATTGCGGTATTACGCTGAATTCAATTGACAAGATATCAATGCATATCATGCCACATTATCCTGACAATTTCATCCAGCACCGGAACTCCCTTATTTGTTGAGAACCAAGGTAGTTGAATCAGTCTCATCATATTTTTTTTTTTCAAATTTATTTTCACATATCATGTATAAGTTAAGATAAAGATTAGTTTACATGTAGCTTAAACTTATTTATTTTACGGCGTTTGGGAAACAAGATCTTACAACTTACAACTTATACTTGTCCCTCTCGACGGTCCCTGAAGTGGACAAGTACTTAGCGCATAGGAAAGTCATGAAATTCCATGCCCCGAAGGGTTACGAAAACCCAACCTTCGGATCCGTACTTGGATATTTTACCACTGGACCGTATATTTAATTAATACTAACAGGAAGAATTATTCACTCAAATTAGTATATATTCACCATAGTATGTATATTTTTGGATGAATAAAACATAGAATATATTACGATATCAGTCCATTACTTATTAATTCAACACCACAAATACTGATTGATAAGCATGATAATCAAGAAATAGACTTTCTACAATTCATGATTAATCTTTGAAGTGACTAAGCAAATCTCGCATTGTTTTCTTGGATTGTGATGTTCGGGTGACCATTTAGTAAGGTTTCGAACGAGGTGTCGGCTGGGATATCATTCAGAATAATGGTTCTACTTTCATTAAAGCGGGTGCACTTAAGTTAATAATGAAATGGGGTTTCTTCATTTAATGATGGTTTGTTATTCATGTTATATGTCTAAAAATGTACACATTTTTTATTAAGGTAAACACAAAATACAATTTTTAAGTTCTTCACCTACTCCTAAAAATGCTTCCTATTTGCTTATTTTAACATCAATTAGACTTTTGATAATGTAAATATGTAGTTTGCACCCTGATGGTTGTATAACATTTCCAAAATAAATGTTCTTTTCTTTCTATGCATCTATATCAAATTCAAATGAACGCAAACTTGAAACGACAATTGCATAATTTTGCATCATAGTTTTCTTCTTAGCTATAAAATACATTATTCTTAGAATACATATAGAAAACATTGTATCACAAATAGTATAATACAGTTTATATCAACGGTATAAATTATTTTATGCTTGTAATCGCTTATGGTAATACCTATTTATTGTTTACGCACTAAATTACCAATGTTACAGGGAAAATAGTTACTATTTAAATTTCATTACATTTTCAAAATAATCTATTCGACATTCTTCCGAAAGAGAAATAAACGTGTATGATTAAAATACCATAATAAGTGTTAATATAGAAGCTGATTCCTTACAATAAAAAAAAACAAAAAAACAAAACATTTACCTTTATGTTTCCGGGCCCAGTAATGTAAATTTAACCTTTAAAATTAGTTTCACAGTTTGTTATATATTTCCGTTTTTGTGTTTCATTTGAATGTTATTATCATATTTATTGCTCATACTGTTTATGTACATTTGAAGTGTATTACTGCTGAAAAAAGTTTATTTTGGTCTTTGAATGGTTTTATTTTTTTCCTCTATTTTTCCCTTAAATAACACCTTGTTTAATATAAAGTAACAACTGTATGGGTACTATCGTATTATTTTTGTCAATCTTTACACAAGTTGTGTAAATAAACTCATTGGGCTCAAGATGAACAAGATCGCTGGTTATCGCGAAATACGCACGTCCTGCAATTTTATCAATTTTAGGGTCATAACACTTGAGTGTCTGGGACATTCTGGGTGGTTTTCAAATTCAATTGAGATAATGTGCCAATACACGTTGTGACAAAGTTTGGTAGAGATCGGTTCACATTTGCCACTGTTAGAGATCAGACACTGTTAATTTTGCAATTTTTCATCAATTCAAGGGTCATTACTCCGGAGTGTCTGGGATAATCTGGCTGGTTATCGAAATTGACCGAGATATTGCTTCCATACACATTGTGACCAAGTCTGGTAAAGATCAATTCACATATGTTTAAATTAAAGAGCGGTAACTATTAATTTAGCATTTTTTCATCAGTTAAAGGGCCAAAACTCGAGAGTGTCTGGGGCAATCAAGCTGGTTATCAACTTCGCCGAGACATGTGACCAAGTTTGAGAGCGGACAGCATCAACAAGGTCAAAAAAAATGTGTGATTTTTTTTAGGGCGAGCATACCGAGAAAAACAATAATACTATAGGTATGTTAAACAATATCAAAATTGGATTGTTTTTTATTTATACTTTGTATATTTCTGTTTGGTAAAGCTTCTTTGAGTGGCGCTCAGCATAAAAGGTAGCTCCAAGACTGGTTAGCCCGATGTCAGGATAATGCAGTGTGGCAGCACTATATCTGTCTCAAATAGACATCGTCTCCAAATGACTGAAATGCTGTCGGTGGGACGTTAAACTCAACAAACTGTGTTTATCACATTCCAGTCGATTAACGACGTGTTTACATGTGAGAGACACACTGCAGTCCAACGCCATGAAAAAGTGGCAAAATCCAGTCTAAAATGAAAATGTGCATATTGCAAGATATTCCTTTCTGTAAGGTTTTGCAGCTACATCTCATTTCCTGTTAATATGCAATTTAAGTATAGTAGGTGGTATTGTATGTGAAGTATTAAATTAAATGATACTATTTCTATTTTTAAACATATTGTTTAATGGATATGAGATTTTGTTTTTGATAGAAATAAGGCACTTATCGGGGAATTACATTTAGTTGTGCAAGCATTAGATATAAACTTGTTCTACTGGTCAATATCATCCTCATTTTATTTTATTCGTTATAAGAATTTAAGCATATCAAATCAATTCTCATGCATTTGAAAATAATAACAAAAGTAATATCTTTCCTTGGAACATATGTGTCACTTGCTGAAAGGGAAGCGTGACGGAAAATGTGTGTGGCAGGCAGAAAGACAGACAGGCAGACAGTCAAACAAACGTAATAGACAGGCAGGCAGACAATCAGGCAGGCAGCCAGGCAAGCAGTCAGGCAAGCAGGCAGGCAGACAACGGAGAGATGATCCCTATTTGTCACCCTGTTTACAACAGGCAAAGCAAACAGTATCCGTCTGTACATATATTTCATAAAACATAACATCATATATTAATCATATGAAGACAATGATGAAATGGAATTTATGTTATATATTTAAATACAACTGCATGTTTAAAATCAAACGGAAAGTATTTCATTTGTTTTGGGGTATAACGCTCTTTTTACTGTGCTTTGAAATATGCATTTGTTCATGATAAACGAGCTAATTTTATATATCGTTGAACCTGATCGAGAGACTTAGAATCTATAGGGACTTAACATCCATCATTCGTTTGAACTTAAAATTAAACCAATTGCATTGATTTTGTCTGGAATATCGGTTTAATATACTCTTATTTAACAGATTTTCTACTATGGACATCTTCACTTCAGAGCATTTATAGACAACAATCTTATAAATAATCACATTCTCAACAGAGCTTTTACTAATGTGATCACGTGTTTATGTATGTCACATCAAAATCGGCATCTAACACATTCGTCACAAATTAGGCTACATAAGTGCCCGTTTTTCGTAACACATTTGTAATACCTTTTGCGCTTGTAGTACCCGTTTCTCATGTGATCATATTTTTTATACATCCTTCATTCAGTTTATTTCATTTTTGACTTATACAAATAGTACATCGTCAATCAGTATAATATTACAATATGAACACGTGACAAACAACTTATCTAATACGAACTGCTATCACTCACTCACTCACTCACTCACTCACTCACTCACTCACATCATTCATCACCACTTCACCAGACACCTCACCCATCTATATCATATCTAATTCAACGGCATACCTGAAAAAAAGAAAACATGAACTACAATAAGGAGGATGGACTTTCAAACTTGATATACTATATCAATCACATATGATTATTGTAAAAACTCATGTAATATATAAATTTGATTTTCTCATTTTAAATGCCAGTCCAATATACTTTCCTAACTTAATAATTGTTTTTTATTACAACACCTTAATAACTCCAAAAATTTAGCCATTGAATATTTTCTAATTTATTACGCATTTTACACTTGTAATACCTGTTAAGCATGCGATCACATTTGATTTATTAGTTACGCATGCGTCACATTTTAGTGATAAAGATACTAAAAATAGTTATAAACAGCAAATACCTAACAGGATAATTGCTGGCGTTCAGTAGCTTGAAGATCACTTGGTAACACAATTAAATACTGTAAAATCATTACTGTTCGTGGGACACTAATTCTCGTCGATTTCGTGGTGGATTTTCTCTATGAATATTCATCCCAACGAAAACTTTTCATATAGACCTCACGTTTTCTAGAACATAGATCCACAAATAAATGTACCCACGAGATTTCCTTAGGTACATAATCAACGAAATTTAACGTCAGCGAAATTTTATTATTTTACAGTAGCTCATATGTCTGATCATACTTTTTATGGTCAATAGTTAAGTAATCTAAAGATAATTATCAGTAATTGAGTTTTAACAACAATTCAAAATCAAGATAACACCATTACAACATTATTGGCATACATATGTATAATATACATACGATTGAAATTCATTGTTTTTCTCAGATACGCAATATCTAAGGATTAGGGTGCCATCGAAGTGATACACTGCTTATACACATCGGTTTGCGAATAACGTCTGGATTGTTTAACAAGCACAATTGTTCTACTAACAACCCATTATATATATTCATGGATTGCAGTATCGGATTACGTTTATGCAGTCGTTATGCTTTAGATTTGTCATAAGGCCTATGTTCCTGATTGTTTCGACAATCTTGGCATGAACCCATGATAAGCATTGGAATAAACTCTAGTTTAAGCCGAACAATGCCTTTACAAATTCTATTCGACGTGTTCCATTGACCAACACCACATTGACCCCAATAAAATCACTACTGCAGATGCACTTCTCAATTTCTCAGTGGCTGAGTGGTTAGAGCGTCCGCCTCTGAATCGGGGGTCTGAGTTTGATCAACGGCCGCGACATACCAAAGACGTAAAATGGTACTGGTGTAGCTCCCTTGCTTGGCGTTCAGCATGAAAGGGTTATTCCAGGACTGTTTGACCCTGTGTCAGGATAATGTGACAAGGCGAGGTATCATGCCACATGTCCACGGAGTGATACTACAGTGTGACAGCACTATATCCGTCTCATGTAGACATCACTTAATGACTGAATTACTGTCGTCAGAAAGTTAAACATAATAAACAAAGAAACACTTCCCAATGTCTCAAAATAAACTGTTAATATTAAAATTATTAGAGAGATATATTTATATGCATCACAATGCCCTAGGTATCGGATAAAATTTAATCGCTAAATATATTTTGCCGAAAAATAACGCTGGGAAATCACGTCATAACACATAATCTGATACACAACATGCAAAATGTAATACAAGTGAGATTATTTCACATTTTTATATATATGGATGTGTATATAAATATTAACAAGGGTCAGGACTGCCACAAAATACGCCCATCACAGTATGGGGACTCTCAGAAATAGCTCAGAGAAACAAGCTATTGTCTCCTAAATCCCATTAGTTAATGAATGTTACTTATTAAAACAATCATGTTGAAACATTTCCATAAATTTGAAGGAAAATGTCTATTTTGACTTATTCAAGTGTTCAAGGGCCATAACTTCTAAGTCATTCACGCGATAATGCTGAATATCGAACTCATCCGCGATTTTATGGCCATGCACATGTGTGGAAAGTTTGAAAAGGATTGGTCTAACGGTATTGAAGTTAGAGCCCAGACAATCACAATTTCAAGTATTTTGTGTACGTCAAGGGCCATAACTTCTAAGTCATTCACGCGATAGTGCTGGATATTGAACTCATCCGCGATATTATGGCCATGCACATGTGTGAAAAGTTTGAAAAGGATTGGGCTAACGGTATTGAAGTTAGAGCCCAGACAATCACAATTTCAAGTATTTTGTGTACGTCAAGGGCCATAACTTCTAAGTCTTTCACGCGATAATGCTGGATATCGAACTCATCCGTGATATTATGGCCATGCACATGTGTGAAAAGTTTGAAAAGGATTGGGCTAATGGTATTGAAGTTAGAGCCTGGACAATCACAATTTCAAGTATTTTGTGTACGTCAAGGGCCATAACTTCTAAGTCATTCACGCGATAATGCTGGATATCGAACTCATCCGCGATATTATGGCCATGCACATGTGTGAAAAGTTTGAAAAGGATTGGACTAACGGTATTGAAGTTAGAGCCCGGACAACAAATGTTCTACGCCCGCCCGCCCGCCCGCCGTGAGTGTTCACATAATACGCCCCATTTTAAGATGGGCGTATAAAAATCAAAGAAATAAGAATTTATTTTTAATTTAATAAATTAAAGCGAATTAGGAATGCATCTCTTCTAATACATACATATGTACCGTTCTTAACAAATCTTTCTTAACAAAATGTACATAACAATGATGATAATTCAATTTACTAATATTGGGCAATTTTTTTTTACTTCTTGAACAATTAATTTAAATATACATCTGCTGTAAAAATGTTATCTTTAGCGAACGTATATTATAGTTTACTGAGAAACACGCCATGTTTTGCTTTTTATATTACATATGTATATGCAAATCTGTCATTCCCGTTTATCCATAAATGAAACTGTGTTTAGCTTATCACTGCGCATTTTATTTCTACACTTAAGGAAGATGTTTCTGTTTACCACCGAGTGAGCTATAAGAATAATAAATATAGAAATATCTACAGTAAACTTTTCCTTTCTCTGTTTTACTTTTGATCTAGTTCCTTCAATTCAAAATGAAACTTAAAGTGTTACTCGTGTTCCCATAGTTTTTATTTATTTGTTTACTTCTCTAATCGTCATCCAATGACTTGAATGCGGAGTACGCACGAAATGAAATACATTTTATATAAAGCGGTTTCATATGGTTTTAATTCCAAATGAAATGTAATTACTTTCAAATACTTTAATAAATCATTTTCATTAAAATATATTACATCAAATACCTAAAGGTGGAGATAAATCAAATGATTAATCATTACAAAGAGTATGTCCATAGATTATGCCGAATAGAAAATACATTTCAGAATTAGTTAATCATAAGCCTAATTTTCACCAAAGAATTGTATCAAAACATGTATCATCCTATTAATTTTCGCAAAAACACGCCAATTGCATACGAATATCTTTAGACATTCAAGTGTACTAAAGAATTTCATTTGTGCCATCGGTTTGTAGATAAGCCATGCTGCTGTTTTGATATAATTATATTATTCATACGTCAAACCATGAAAATAATATCAGCCGGGTGAAAGTATATCCATTACATTGTTAGAATTTGATATACATTTTACATTTTATTATAATTTATCAACTTCCAGAAAACAACAAAACAGCGAAAACAACATCAACAAATAAAACAAGAAAAACATGCAAATAAGTAATGCATCACATCTCATTTGTAGCTTCCCCAAATGTTTATTCTAATGGCCTGTGATTTGTACTTGATTCAGAAAGATTATGTAGAAATCTTGTTATAAAGAGATTCATAAAATTGCTTAATTTTGCATTTAATGTTTCGACATTGATTTAAAGGGCATCTAATTGTAATAATGGTAATGATTTATGGGCATGTTTAGATTTTGTGAAGATCTTAATGTATGAGATTACAATGGGAATGTATACTTAATTTTCAACGCATGTGCGAAATAAAATTATCAGACTGATTTAAAAGCCCGGAATTTTATCAACCAAGGAGGAATAAAATCTCGTTAAAAATGTAAATGTTTTATTAAAGTATACTCTTGAGAGTTATTACATTTCCTTAGGAATTAAAACCATATAAAACCGCTTTATATAAAATTCGTTATTAACATATTAAACATTATAACTTCATCTACGTAGAATGGACTTTAATTTTAATTTGCGAATCGACTATAATGTTCCAAGAGCTAATCATTAGACCTAAATGTTATTTGCAGTAGAGATGCAAGATACTCTATCTTCCCCAATATGAAGTTTAAATTCAGTTGTGTATGTACGTAATTTTGAATTTGCTTTAAAATTTATACGAGATTACAACATATTCAATTCAGGGTGAACTGACGCAGTTATTTGACGCAGTTATTGAATACATACTAGGCAAGTTTCATTGATAATGTTCTCATTAGAAACTTGTCGGAATTAATATTACGCCCATTTAAATTGCAATATAGGAGGAAATGTTAGCTAGATACTTTTTTGCCCAAGCATGTAAGAAGCAGAGACATCTTGTATCATTAACTATGTCTCGCGAAATTTTACACGATTCATAATTAGTTCATTGCGCTTCTGTTAGCGAAGAGACGCATTAACGACTGTAACGCCGTTAAACGTCGCAACGCCGTTAAACGTCGCAATTGCCGCTAAACGTCGCAGCACTAACGCTAAACGTCGCAACCACCGCTAAACGTCGCAACTGCCCTGCCGCCAAACGTCGCAACGTTAACGCTAAACGTCGCAAAAAAATCGACTGCCCCTAAACGTCGCACAACCTTAACGCTAAACGTCGCACTTAGTAGGGAGGTTCAGTATCGAACCTAAACATCACACATAAGTTCAGAGTAACTACTCATGGTTCTATAGCAACCACCCACATATCCCTAGCAACCATCATTAAGTCCTTAGCAATCAATCTCGTGCCCTTAGCAACTGCATAAAAGTCCATAGCAACCACTCCTGGGTCCATAGCAACAACTATCACGAAATTGGCCGAAACAGCTTCTTCAACAAAAAAGATTGTAGAAGGAAAAAACAATATTTTTTCAAAAGAAAACCTTGTTTTACATTGTAAAGCACGAGATTGATTGCTTAGAGCACAATGACTGTGAATAGGATATATTTTTTTTGAAAAGATATAAGAAATGGTAAAATAGTTATGTATATGTGTATGATCGAATAAGTTGCCTAAATATTCCATCAAAATCCCTTTAGTCATTTGAATAGTACAATATCAACTATAAAAAACAACAATTTGACACGAAATACTCATATATATATTTATTTATGAAATTTAAATGTCAGGTACAAAAAATAAGAAATGAGTTATTTTAAATATGCATGTTTAGTAGACAAAGATAAAATGCTATAATTATTTAATATAGTGTTCGTGTGCATGTTTTTATTCAATTCATATACCAAAACAGACCAAGTCTATACATGTTTATTCATGTACTTTTGATAGAAAACAGTGGCGTAATTCAAGAATTATAGGTTATCCAAACAAACCAAACCGGGAGAATGCTTGGTCGGATCAGGGAGTATTTCGGGCTTTATTTCCTGTGTATTTGAATAATACACGTCCTAGGGTCATTTTTATATTAAATTACGTTTTTTTTTTTTTGGTTTAATATGCAAACATGTTATCTTGTTAAATAATATTATATATAAACATAAATGTATATATATATTGTCAATGATGTCAGATAAAATTGTTCCTTTAGAAAAATCAACTTTAGTAACAAATAATTTGTTAGATGTACATAATTTTGTTTACTTTATCTAAGTATTTTATATGAATATTTTCTATGTTAACTTACAATCCTTTATGAAGAATAAATATAAAGAAAATACTATACATATAATTGTTTTAAACAATCCACTGGAATTAACATTGTTTACTTATGGAATTATTTTTTTTTCTCTCATTGTTTGTTTCGGTTTTCGACATAATTAAGAATCACCTTATTTGTCGTTATTACCTTCGATGCTATTGTTTTTAAATGTTTATATGTCACGGTCTGAACTTACAGATCATGGTGAATAATCAATGTGCATATCGACCTGTGGCCCGATAGCCCAGTCGGTAGAGTGCAGGAACAGTATTCCTGAGACCCTGGGTTCGAGTCCCGGTCGAGCCATGATTTTTTCACTACTTGTTACATTTGGCGCCCAACGTGGGACCGTGGCTGGTACGATGCTTAACAGCTCTACCATTAACTATTTAATACTTCATTTACTCTCCATATTTCCAAGTTGGAAATTCGAGGACGAATTTCGTCCTGGAGGGGAAGGGGAAGTATGTCACGGTCTGTACTTGCAGGTCATGGTGAATCATCTATATGCATATCTACATATGGCCCGATAGCCCAGTTGATTTAGTGCAGGAACGCTATTCCTGAGACCTTGGGTTCGAGTCCCGGTCGAGCCATGATTTTTTCACCACCTGTTACATAAACTCGGTTTTGAAAAAAAATATAACAGAACAACGTGGTTTGGGTCAGTTGCTTTTGCTTGGTGATCGGTATGTAAGGGGAGTTGCGGGGCTGGTTGCCTGTTGTAAGGATAATGTGACTTTAAAAGGTACTCCGTCACATCTCTATGGCGTGGTACTACATGTTTAAATGCACTATATATTATATCTCAAGTAGATTGTTAAAGCCAAGTGTCAATAAGGGTACTCTATAAAATGCCGTTCAAAATTTTGTCATATCGATGAGATCGAAATTGCATAAAAAAAATTCGATATACTTGCACATCCACTCGTTATGGATATGGCTGTTAGAATTCATCGTCGCTGCAACAGTACTTCATTATTGAGTGTGTGTGTGTGTTTGGATTTACCGTCGCTGCGACAGTATTTCATTCATATAGCGACGTCCAGCTTACTACAGGTTGAGTAAGACCCCGAATGCGCAGAGACATCCGGGTATGCAACCGACCTTCCGCAAGTCAGCTGGAAAGCTTCCTTAGTTACATGACAAACCTTGACCCTGTCGAGATTCGAACCTACAGAGGTAAGGGGCTGAGTGTTAAAGTCAGCGACTTTATATGTAAGATCTGCCATCGACAATTTAGAAATAGTTGAACTCTACACATGTATTTAGATATTATCATTGGGTGGATACATTTAACACCAGACCACGAGTACGGTATTAAGTGTGTTATTAGTATGTGTTTAGACTTATAGACTTATTTCTGACTATTTTAAGTTTATCTCAGTTATATAGCGACGTCTGGCTAATTCCAGGTCACGGGGGAAGACCCCGAATGTACGGAGGCAACCGGGTAGAGCCACCGACCTACAGCAAGCCAGCTGGAAGGTTTTCTCTCATGAAAAATCCTATTGATCCAGCATGGATTCGAACCCACGGCGAGGGGCTGTTTGATTGCAAGTCAGCAACTTTTAATTTGTAGGGGGTATTTTGCATTTAAATGGAGATCATTTAAGCAATTTTTTCATGGGGAATTTTGACTTTTCAGATTATATTTAATTTTAGTTTTCATGCGTTATGAACATTATTATCCAAAATGTACTTTTAATAACATTTTCAAGTATATTATTATATTATAATAAATTATAATAACATATACGTAGATCTTCACCGCTGTGGGATCGAAACCCGGTAAGTCCGTTTTTCAAGTGAGGAAGCCTTCCAGCTGGCTTGCGGTAGGTCGATGGTTCTTCCCGGATGCCTCCTGTCTCTAAGAGGAGGATTCAGGAGGGTCCGGACCCCACACCTAGAATTTTCATAGAGAATTATTTTTATTTCGATCACCCCCCTCCGCACTAAAGAATTGGACCCCCAGTATTGGAATTTCGAGCTGATCTTGGATACCCCCACCCCAAGGGAAAAATCCTAGATAATACCCTGGGTATCTAGACTATATCCTATACTCAGTGCGTTAGTATGTTGCAAGGGATTCGTGTGAATGGTGGCCATGGACACTTAGGCGGTTGGTAAGGGCAAGATACTGGTTGTAAGGGACCATGAGTAGGCTGCGTAAGCTCCAAGAGTGGTTGCTATTAACTTAAAGATGATGTTTAGGGCCCGATAGTGGTTGCTATGGACACAGGAGTGGTTGCTTCGGACTTTTATGCAGTTGCTAAGGGCACGAGATTGATTGCTAAGGACTTAATGATGGTTGCTAGGGATATGTTGGTGGTTGCTATAGAACCATGAGTAGTTACTCTGAACTTATGTGTGATGTTTAGGTTCGATACTGAACCTCCCTACTAAGTGCGACGTTTAGCGTTAAAGTTGTGCGACGTTTAGGGGCAGTCGATTTTTTTTGCGACGTTTTTAACGTTCGACGTTTGGCGGCAGGGCAGTTGCGACGTTTAGCGGTGGTTGCGACGTTTAGCGTTAGTGCTGCGACGTTTAGCGGCAATTGCGACGTTTAACGGCGTTGCGACGTATAACGGCGTTACAACGACTAAGACGCTACATCCCCAGGATATCTGCTGTGAATTAAACAGTCAGCAATTTGTGCAAAACAGTTGCAAGAAAGCTCAGTAATTCAATGCATGGCGTGAAGTTGCGCAGACTTTATATGGGGACATGTGGTTATTACAGTTAAATTATGAAACGCCATTACTGTCTTATGATGTACACCGAATATATAACAAAAGGGCTGCATATAATGATATCTGCATTGCATATAAAGTCAGATGTACCGAAGATAATGGCAAGTGAACAGCAAATAGTTACATATCTACTGAACATAACGATTTTACCACTGCATATAATGTGTTAATCACTGCACATATAGGCATATGTACAAAACATAAAGGCGGGTGCACATCATAAGACAGTCATGGCCTTCCATATTTAATAGTTTAAACTTTATTTTACATCGCTCTCGATGGCTCTGGTGGGGGCGTATGTGGTCATTTCTGTGGGAGAAAGCAGGAGAACACGGAGAAAACCCACGTGTCTGGACGGTCGACCACTGTATCCTCTCACATACGTGACCAGGAATCGAACCCGGGACGCAGGGGTGAGAAGCGGGCCGCGTTACCACTGTGCTATCCAGTCATAATGTGGTGATTATAATGTTCATAAACTATTTCAGACGGTATTGTTTTAAGAAAAGGAAAACTTGAGTTGTAGTAGTAATTTCTTTTTTATCGTTAAGTATTATTATTCCTTTAAACGTTTTTAGGTGTGTGAAGTTAGCGCGTAGATCGTAGATCGTAAATCAACACTATAACTAATTTTCTTTGTTAACCATTCAAATAAACCATTATAAATGGTTGAGCTGGGTCGTAGACCGTAGCTCAACCATTCAAATAAACCATTATAAATGGTTGAGCTGGATCGTAGATCGTAGCTCGACCACTGAAAAATTTCATGAAACTGTGGAGCTGGGTCGTAGACCGTAGCTCAACCATTCAAATAAACCAATATAAATGGTTGAGCTGGATCGTAGATCGTAGCTCAACCATTGAAATAAACCGAAATAAATGGTTGAGCTGGATCGTAGATCGTAGCTCGACCACTGAAAATGTTCATGGAATGGTTGAGCTGGGTCGTAGATCCCGCGAACAAAAATTTTTTGACGGAAACTTTTCCGACGAAAGAGATTCCCGACGACTACAAAATTTCCCGACGGAAGCACTTTTCGAGACGAATGCAATTATTTTTCGACGAGCACATATTTTTCCGGCAATCCCGACAAAAATTTTCCGACGGAAACTTTTCCGACGAATGAGATTCCCGACGACTACAAAATTTCCCGACGGAAGCCCTTTTCGAGACGAATGCAATTTTTTTTTCGACGAGCACATATTTTTCCGACGAGTACAATAATCCCGACGAAGATAAAAATATTAACAAAATACAATTTTCACAACTTATGCTAAATTCCCGACATATAATTTTTCCCGACGAACAGAAAATTTCCCGACGGAAACTTTTCCGACGAATGAGATATTCCTGACAAGAACAAAGATTTTCCCAAATTTTTTTTCGGACAAAAATTTTCCCGACGAGTACAATAATCCCGACGAAAATGAAAATATTAACAAAATACAATTTTCACAACTTATGCTAAATTCCCGACATATAATTTTTCCCGACGAACAGAAAATTTCCCGACGGAAACTTTTCCGACGAATGAGATATTACCGACAAGTACAAAGATTTTCGAAGGAAACTCTTTTCCCAACGAAAGCATTTTTTTCGGACAAATGCAATTTTCCCGACGAGTACAATAATCCCGACGAAGATAAAAATATTAACAAAATACAATTTTCACAAATAATACTAAATTCCCGACATATAATTTTTCCCGACGAACAGAAAATTTCCCGACGGAAACTTTTCCGACGAATGAGATATTACCGACAAGTACAAAGATTTTCGAAGGAAACTCTTTTCCCAACGAAAGCATTTTTTTCGGACAAATGCAATTTTCCCGACGAGTTCAATAATCCCGACGAAGATAAAAATATTAACAAAATACAATTTTCACAAATAATACTAAATTCCCGACATATAATTTTTCCCGACGAACAGAAAATTTCCCCCAAATTTTCCGACGAATGAGATATTCCCGACAAGTACAAAGTTTTCGAAGGAAACTCTTTTCCCAACGAAATTTTTTTCGGACAAAAATTTTCCCGACGAGTCAATAATCCCAAATAAAAATATTAACAAAATACAATTTTCACAAATAATACTAAATTCCCGATAATTTTTCCCGACGAACAGAAAATTTTCCCGACGGAAACTTTTCCGACGAATGAGATATTACCGACAAGTAATTTTTCAGAACTTTTCCTGACAAGCAATTTTCCAAAAAGTACGATAATGACAAATATATAACTAGTTTACGACTAATACTAAACAAAAAGCGACAGATAATTTTTCCCGACAAGTTCATTTTTCCAGACGTACCAATGGTCGAGCTACGATCTACGACCCAGCTAAACCATTCCATCAACATTTTCAATGGTTGAGTTACGATCTACGATCCAGCTCAACCAACTATATTGGTTTATTTCAATGGATGAGCTACAATCTACGACCCAGCTCAACCATTCCATGAACCTTTTCAATGGTTGAGCTACGATCTACGATCCAGCTCAACCATTTATAATGGTTTATTTGAATGGTTGAGCTACGATCTACGACCCAGCTCAACCATTCTATGAAAAATTTCAATGGGCGAGCTACGATCTACGATCCAGCTCAACCATTCCATCAACATTTTCAATGGTTGAGCTACGATCTACGATCCAGCTCAACCAACTATATTGGTTTATTTCAATGGTTGAGCTACAATCTACGACCCAGCTCAACCATTCCGCGAACTTTTTCATATTAAGGATCTTTGCACATTTGTTTTGTTGTAGCTCTATCTTTTCTAAAAATAATACAGTAACTATTTTAGCCATTGTCGGCATGTTTCATAGGTATATGGTATAAAATGATATCTAGGCACCGTGTCTATAGAATGTTTAATATAAGATGGATTCGTTGAATAATAACAAATAATATATTTTGACAATCGTAATTGACATTCATACACTGTAACACACACTTGTCATTATCATAAACAATGACCATTATCAGAATTATGGACTGATAAATGTTGAAATAATAATCATTAAAAACATATACTCAACAACTTTTCTAATTGGTCACCTGATAATTTCATCAAAATATCACAAGGAAAATAAGTGTATGAAAATCTAATGTATTTAAATTAAAGAACTGTTTATTACAAAATAGAAATCATAGGTTTAATTCATTGACTTTTAATTTGACACAGTTTATGGTTCCTTTAAATGACCCACCCTCAATAACTCAATTGTGATGGTTTACCATCAATATATTCACCAGTATTGAAAAATATCAAAATCAAAGGGTGACCAATTAGAAAAGTTGTTGAGTTTATGTATGGATGCTTAAATATTAGGTATTTGTTAGAAATAAATTGTATTTCATTCAGTACATCTGTCAAATACACAATACGGGTATAACAAATTGTCCCACTGTGCATTAAGACATATTTCTTCGCAACATTTAAAACTTCTTGATGTTCATTCTTTTTGTTAACGAATTAATTATTTGATCTAACCGCTTGTGGACTTCTTTTAAATTAAGTGATAATCATCATAAAGGTTTCTTTTACAATGTGCACTAGAGGTCAATCACCACTCAATGCAGACTTAGGAATTTTAAAACGCTACACCATGTTATTTAAACGATTTCAGATTTATTAGAAATGTAATGAGGCAAATTTCCGAAAAAAGAAAAGCTACATGAGTTATGTCATTATTATACAGTAAGATTACCGACATTCCCGTGAAAGAAATCTTCACAAACAAGCAAAACGGCCTGAAATATCGAACTTCAAGTTATATTCATAAAGCTGTTGTTGTTTTTTAAGTCCTCGAGTATGCATGTATTACACACTGTTCAAAGTTGAAATTAATTAAACAATTTATCTTACATCGATTACGAAACAAGCTATCAAAACTGATATTATACACTCTCGATGACTCTGGTGGCGGCGTATGTGCGTATTGTTGTTGGGGGAATCCAGAGATCCGGAAAACAACCCATATGTCTGGACGGGCGACCACTGTACCCACTTATGTGCGAGACCAGGAATCGAACACGGGACGCATTGGTAAGAAGCGAGGCGTACCACTACGCCAGAAAATGAAATAAATTTCAATGTATATTATGGATAATTCATAACATAAACTTGTTATTGACGGACTGCAAAGATTCATCTTATTTATCATATATATTCATAAAATATATAATTGAATCAGCGAGGTCTTGTGTTCTGGAAGAAAGTGGGGAGTTGTTTTACTGAATATTGGTATTAATATATACAATATATAGTTACGATATTAAAAACAAAATTGCTTTGAGTCTTTTGTATGTTTGTCATTATGTTTAAAAATATAAGAAATGATATCAAATTATCTGAATTTCATTTGGATGTGTCTGATACAGATATTTATTTTATACGAATTAATAATTAATATATCTATTTACATGCTTAAATCGTTCACTTTGCTTTCGCTAACAAAAAACAAAACAAAAAAAGAACTGATTTAAGAACGGAGTTTCTCCTTCGTTAAAAAGTAAAATGAAATTATAAAAACTTAAACTTTAAGGCCCTGTCAGAGGTCATCGTACTGCACTTCCGTGTGCATTCCGTGTGGAAACTGTATGCACATGAAAAGCACGTTATTTGGTCGTTTTTCAAACGGCTTTGAACAGAGTACACGTTATGAGCTCGGAAACAACTAAAACAAATTTTGAACATGTTTAATAGTTTTGTCCGTGCAGCAAAACGGCCAACACACGCGCGTTCGATTTGTGGACGGATCAACAACGGACTAACACGGTACGTTGCAGAGCTTCCGTGCAATTAACAATTACCGTACTCTTTACGATGCCCTACCGTTGTGCACCGATCTAAACATTCAGTCATTTACCGCACAATTGATGTTCATATTGCAGCTTAGATTTGCACACATGTGCAATAGGTGAACTGAAGTGCAGCTGATTTTTTGACAAGATGAATCGTGTTGAAATGCATGGAGAGCTCATGCTATTGCTGCTATAAATCACCCCTTTAATGTTATTAATTTCTATGCTGATGCAGTTGAAAGTTTGTTTGTTTGTTTACAGTGGAAAGAGATGCAATAAAAGAAAAAAAATGCATGTGCATCCTTGGATTTCAAGACGACCTCAACTAGGTGTCTATGATAGACCGATGGTAGAACTGAGAGCGGAGGACCCTGCCTCTTTCATGAATTTCCTGCGCATGCCACGCACGACCAGTAGCACGACCAAGGTGTTTTACCATCTTGAGGATGCAGAAGTGATGTGAATCCCTTGAGAACCAAAAATGTACTGTTTGAAATTACATATACACACAAACAACCTTTTTATATGTGTGACTGAACGTTAGATGAACGGAATGAGAACTGAGAAAGAACGGTAGCAAAATGTTACACAAACAATGTACACGGTAGGCAAGCAGAGAGTGCACAGAATAAACTTGTTATAAAAACGTAATCAAACGGTAGGAGAACGGAGAGAGAACGTTAGAAATACAGTAATGAAACGTTATATACACAGGGGAAAAGGAAAAAACATGATTTCATTCCGTTCTTGCGTTTACTTTTCAATTCTAATACGGTATGAACACGGAAGTGCAATGCGTTGGCCTCTGACAGGGCCTTCAGATGCTATTCAAACATGTATAATGCCTATTTAATTTCATTCCTTAAATCTTATAAACGGTAATCCATTGAAAAAAAGCGCTTTGCAGAAGGAAAGAAATATGCCATTAAACCTTTTTTTCGTTTTGTCTGATTTATGATGTGTTGATATCAGACATGCATATTTAATTATATTTTGCTTTCTTATTCATCTTAACACATCTTCAAGCTACCACTTTAATTACTTAAATTATTTTATTGATCTTGTTTTATTGAATTCCATTCGGAATGCATTTTCTTTTTGTTTTGTTATTTTGGACGTATGTATGATGAAATGAAATATATAGGGAATGTTGATTGTGAAGCACAAATAATTTCAATTCTATTCGACCATTTCGGCTAAAAAATAAATGTTACTTTCTTTAAATGTGACATAAACTACACAGATGTTTGGTTCAACGATAGATAAGGGGTGAATGTCAAAAGGAGCTTAAATATTTCGATGTTTTGAAATTTAAGAAACAAATTATTCTAAGATACAAATTTCTGAATGGTTAACTGTATATGCCTTTTTTGCATATAAAACACAAATTGTCCGTCCTCACTAATGTCGAAATTAAATTCAAGGATTTTTTAAAATGACATGTAAAACTGTACACGCTTAATGCTATGCCTTCTAACACATTTCAATTCTATATAATTTTTTACAATAAAACGTGTTTATAGTCCATTTTTTCCTTCGAAATAACATTTTTTTAACGAGGCATTTAAGTCTGCTACTGTTTAAGAGGGCGTTTATTGAAAACGACAATGTAATTTGTTTTTCAGCCAAAGAATCCCTGAAGTATAATATTTTCTTTTTTCGACATTTTGACACTTAACTTTTGTCTTGTTGAACATGAAACAATCTCTCATCTCCCCTCTTATAATCTCAAGTGATATTTGTCTTTTCAGTATGTAATATTTACACAAGGATTGGTAAGATGTAAATTTAATAAGCTTTAAACATTTTTTGTGTGTGTGTGTGTGTGTGATGCATTCATTAAAACGCCATAGCAGATGGTTAAAGAAATTGATAAATATATAATGCAATGAATGTGTCTTATATTTAAAATTTAAACATTGGTGTAGCGACAATATCCCCAGTAGATGATGTAAGATACCAGTAGAATTTATTTCTGTAATAAAAGTTAAAAATTGAATATGTGCGAGTGTCGCATTTTCTTCAGTCACATTTAAAATGTGCTTTGCATTTAGCGGGCGGCTAAGCATTTTTCCCCCGGACTTCACACAAATAAGAAAAAAAAGAAATCATAATATTGTATAATAATGTCTCGGTACGTCCCTTTAAGAAACAAGAAGTCCTTATCTAGTGAATATTGATTGAATTTTGATTTCATTACTTCTTTAGGCAAGTTCAATTATTCACATCAACTTATAATTCAACGGTTATTGTATTGCCAAATTCGATATGATAATTAAGTTTATTGGATACCTAGACAGAGCTGCTCCTACTTGCCTCCAGTTTTGTAGGAATTAAATTATATTGTCTACGCAACTTGCATTATTTTATCTCAAATTACCAATACCTTGATGACAGTGTGGTCATTCCAAGTGATATATATGACGTCATTTTAAGCTATCGCGAAGGGCATATTTTGCAACGATTCAGAGGGAAAAAAACTGCCCTTTTATTTCTTTATCAATTTCAATGATATATAGAGCATAGGTCCTAATGATTCTCTTGTCAGATGAACAGTTTTCCCCAACAATCGGGAAAGCCCTCCGAGGTTGTGAAATTTTGTTTGCTAACACGTATTGCACATCGATAATAATGTTTTCCCGAATGTCAGAACATACTGCATATCTGACAAAAGAATCAGTAAGGCTTTTGTATAGTGCACTATCTTCCACTTCGCTTGCGGTATATACCATTAAAAAAACTTACAGCAGTTTTCTTTTTCGAATCAAGGCAAATTATGATGCTTGCGATAGCTTATAATGACGTCATAAACCACGTGGTATTGCGCCACTGGATTAAATGGAAATCCGTGCTGTATTATCATTCATATCATGGTGCTTAATGTCTAGACTTGCTTAATGGAACTGCATGTTTTTGATCGATATGAAAGAGGCATAATTAATAATATTATTAAGTTTGGTTTCTTACTTGCATTTTTGCAACAAATTTCGTTTCACTTCATTGCATCCTTATTATGCCTGACGGTCACATACTTGAGGGTTTACAGTAATCGCTCCCTCATATACAAGATCTTTTCTTCAGGCTTCCATTTCCAAACCACAAGAATGACCACTCACGTCTCTATCCAAGTCATGGATACTGATTTATTCAAGCTGTGGGAACAGCCTTCTTCCTCTTCTCAGCCGCTGTAATTTTCAATATTTGGAAGAAAATGTAGTTACAGATGTCGAATGCTATTAAACAAGTATTTTGGAAGTTTTGATATCTCATGAAATACACGAGAAAAATCAGTCGGTCACGTATATGCTTTTTTTGTTGGAAACCCAATAACTGTAAATTAGAAATGTGTGGCAGTAAACCTTTTTGTATGTTAATTTTCCCAATAAATAGTCTCAAACAATGGAATTCTGCTCTTCTGCTATTATCAAGAACGATATATATATATATATCCTTATGAATATTTATCTTATTTCCTTTAAGTTCATCATATGTAATTGCCTTAAAAAATCTTATACACGTCTGTTATTTCTTTCCTCGCGTTCTTTTTATAAATCTCAAATAAAATCATTTTCAGTAGTATATATATCACAGTGGAAGTTTTTAAATTTAGATATTTAGAATGCATGCATAATTTGAATGCATGCATAATGACTTTGAAATTTAGACTTTATTTTGCGAGAATAAATGCCCCCAAATACTCTAGTCAAATGACAAGGCAATCACGAAAGCAATAATTGATGGGCAATGTGAAAAGAATAAAGCGTGATGAAGCACTCCATATTTTTTCCCTGACACTTTTTAGTTACGTGTAGATGACTGAAGATGTGTCGTGGATCCACTTAAGAAATGATACAAATGTATCATTTAATTTCATCGATAACCCCCAGGCAAGGGTAATTCAATAGCCTTAATCAGTCGCCTACGTCATTGTCAACTCTGAGAGCATATTTAGGATTACGCTTGTTTTTCGTCGATCACATTCGTTGATTACATATTATGAAGAAACCTCTACGATAAAATCATCAGAAGAGAAACAGTATAGTAGAAAAGAGATCTAGATATACGTATAAGACTTTCTAGACTTCTTATGTATAAAAAATATATTGAAAGAAACTTATTCATATGCATATTAATATATCCATGATCTCTTTACATAATGTTTGTTGAAGCAGGGTTCGTTTGCTTTTTTTTTAACTATCATTTGATTCTAGCCTTATTGAACCTTTCATTGACTAATATATTTTTGTATGCATCAAGTGTCAAGTTATTACAATATAAAACGATAAAAGTTTCAAAAAGATCATTTAAAACGATTTAAGACAGTTTTATCTAATATTGCATCAGTCTCGTTTTCGTCTAGCTTGTAGGTCTAAATTTCAGAGCCTAAAATTAACATGACACAGGAAACGTTGTTTAAGAGCTAAGCTATTTTTCAACTGCGTTGAATAACGTTATTTACATATATTATGAATAGAAGAGCGTTCATATCACACTACAGATGCCTTCACTTTCTTAGGATGTACCAATCCTGAAGATAAAACTAAGTTAACCAGCTTAAATTATTCAAAACAGTCTGTACTTAATAAATTTACTTTTCACGGTTCTCTTATTTTACACCAGCATATTGTGCTGTTTTTTTTAACATTTACGCAACATCAACAGTAGCAACTCAAACCCACAAGCCTATTTTTGGACTTTTTTTGTTCGTCCTTCAAATTGATGATGTCCGGGCGTCCGCCCAGGTTGACCTTTTCAATCTGTTATAACTGCTATGCCCTTCATCGGATTGATTCAATATTTGAACAGTTGCTTAAGTGGATAGACCTTTACATTATGCAGACGACCTTGTGACCTTGTCCTATGACCTACATTTGATAAAAAAAGCCCGAAATAATAAAAAGACCATAATACCATCAGGTCTTATTTTTCGGGAAGTTATGTTTCAGTCTGATGCTTCAGTAAAACGGGTTAATCTATTCGTGATTTTATTTTTGCATAGTATAGTACGTATGTTCACCTGGTAAATTGATTACCTCATACACAAAGGTCAATCTATTCTTGCTTAATAATTTTGAACCAGTTCTTCCCTACGGATTTTGCACTAATAACAAAAATGAAATTATCGTGATGTATTCTAATGTGCTGGTCCCCGACTATTTGGGATACACAGTGTTTCACAAGAGAATAATAACTTAAATTGATTCCGTTCTCCCTCAAGCTGTGCTCAATAATACATATTCACCCAGTTTTCTACTGTAACCGTGACTCATTGGTCGTAAATATAAGTTTATTTGATTAATAGGCATGTTTTGTTTCTTCTTCCGTTTTGTTTACTACTGGTGCAGTTTTCAATATATAATTCAAATTACTGAATTAGTTGACAAGATGATTACTATAGACATATGGCCACTGGATGGCTATAATTCTATAAAACTTTGTCACTTTGAAGACATTCAAAAATAAAAAAAAATCACCAAGAGTTTTTTTTTTTAATTTTATCTAATTAGGGGGAAATAATCCGCATATAAGTAAACATTGAAGCCTGTGGTAAATATATATTTTCTGTGAATATGAAAAACTGAATTTGATTTATGAGAAAAACTCATGGCAGAAAGATGCATTTCATGATTTTGTATCAACTTTCCTGAAAAAATCTAAACTTTACCATAGGAAAATGGAGAAAATCACTTTTTTAATTTTCAGGAGAGAAAACTCATGGCGACAAAATAATCAAGGCGAGGTAATATAAGAATTTCTGTCACTTGTCATAACATATCAATTGTCCCTAAGATTACTATTGTTTGACACCTTAAAAGCTTAGATACATATGTATTGTTAAGTTATATGCATGACTTTGATGGAATAGATCGCTATTAGGATGGGAAGACCTTATATCATATTGATCTATTTTGGGTCACGCTTGAAGAAAGTGAACATATTTATATGAAAATAATAAGATGAAATGGATTAAATTTAGAAAACATAATCTATCATGACCGCATAAACTGTGTTAAAATTCATAAAATGAGACGACCTCTTTTACCCACAGAAGACTGGAATTATGTTATGGTTGGGAACGAAGGATGGGAATTAGAGATCATACATCGTATGCATACTTTTAAATTAACTTAAGTCCAAACCAAGATTTTGTCGTCAGCAAGACTGAGTGATATGTTATGCCGCGCTTATGTCTAAGACATATCTGCGTCACTAGGGCATGGTTCACAAACAACTGTATGTATTTCAGACATGTGCAGAAACATTAACACAATTTTCTAGAAAAACCAAATTCATACTGATGGTGGCTATCGCGAAAATGTTGAAAGTGACGTGTTTTTTAAACTAATCTGTACTTACTGACAGGAACCGTATATTTACGTGCCAAGTGTTCCCTCGTGTCCACTTCATCTAATCCTTTAGAAATCATGACATGGACAGACTTAGACATAGACAGCGGGAAAAATTAGATAATCCGAAAATGTTTATTGGTCCAGAGTTTTTAGCATGGTATAGTTGGGAAGTATTCATTTGCTTTTTACGTATTCGGTATGCCGGAAACTTGTCTGGTCTGTTTATCACACATCGTAAGTAGGTTTACTTTATTTACTGAAAAGTGTAAATTGATTTTTGAATTTCCATTACCAAAATAAAAACACGTAAAACTTAATTGATACCAACATTGTTTCATGAAAACAATAATAACAAGAGGCCAGATTGGCCCTAGATCGCTCACCTGAGAAAGGTATCATTCATTGCCTGTGCAAAACAGATTGGCTTAAGAATAAAGATGGTGAGGTGAAACAATGTTCAGGAATTTTCTGACACCATCCACAAAAGATATCATCATGACAAACATTCTGCCAAAGTTTGAGGATGATTGGACCAAAAATGTTGCCCTCAGAGTATAAACAAGATTTTTCTAAGATTTGACCTACTGACCTACT
This sequence comes from Solen grandis, assembly GCA_021229015.1. Lineage (NCBI taxonomy): Eukaryota > Metazoa > Mollusca > Bivalvia > Adapedonta > Solenidae > Solen > Solen grandis. The sequence goes on from CM037794.1 coordinate 19,063,201, forward strand.
TTTCTGTCCAGCCCCACCCATTTTCAAACTGGTTCGAGATATCATCATGACAAACCAATCTGCCAAAGTTTGAGGATGATTGGACCAAAAATGTTGCCCTCAGAGTATGTAAACAAGATTTTTCTAAGATTTGACCTACTGACCTACTTTTTGATCCAACCTGACCCATTTTCGAAAGGGTTCAAGATATCATCAAGACAAACATTCTGACCAAGTTTGAGGAAGATTGGATCAAAATTGTGGCCTCTAGTGTGTAAACAAGATTGTTCTAAGATTTGACCTACTAGTTCTAAGATCCTGAGTGTGCTCAGGTGAGCTAAAAACATTGCAACCTTTTCTACACGAATTATATATCCAAAATATACCCAAAATTCTATTTCGGCCTTGAACTGGAATACGATAAAATTACTGTATGATTTCAAAAAGTGAATTCCAGATATAGATGTTTCAATATTTTTGTCTTTCTCATATCTCGCATTATCAAATTGCATAATTGGTGATACCACGATGATTTCTTACGTTGAGTATATCAAATAAAATGTAAAATGCTTCACTTTTACATTTTATTCCAGACCTATAATATCACTTTTTCTTGACCATTCCTATACTTAAGATTCCTGTGGGAATATTCTTAGAAATTAACTCTGCTCACGTTGTTGATCTTGTGACCAGATTTCCGCCAGCAAGACCCAGACACTTTATTCCGGTGAGAATTTAAACAATCATACTGAGGGGTGAAAGCGAAACTAGGCTAAGTGCTTAATATATATTTATATGCACTTATCACAGTTTCACTCTAACCCCTCAATATAAGTAAACATGATCAGATTCCTACGGCCAATTTAAGGGAAATATTATTATAGGATATCTGTGTTACAAAACGAGTCGAAAAAGTGAGGAAGCCATCCTCGCAATACATTGTAAAGCATTATATTTCTTTTAGAATCCATAGTTTGTGGGGGCCGCCGTGGCCGAGCGGTTACAGTCATGGACTACAAATCTCTCAGCCCCTCACCGCTGTGGGTTCGAATCCCGGTAGGGGCTTCGGATTTTTCATGTGAGGAAGCCTTCCAGCTGGCTTGCGGTAGGTCGGTGGTTCTACCCAGGTACCTCGGTGTACTCGGGGTCTTCCTCCACCAGTAATTAGCTGGACGTCGCTATATGATTGAAATACTATCGCAGCGACGGTAAACCCCAATACAACAACAACATAGTATGTTGACATGCAAATGCATATCATTAACATAAACATTTTGATATTTCAAGTAAATAAAGACAACACACAGAAAGACTTTCAGAAAGGATATTCCTCCAAAGCATTACTTGAATAAGTGCAGTTTGGTGATAATTATCAAGCACATCACTTTAACAGTAGATTTTAAAAAAAAAATATGAAAATAATTATAAAGTTTTACGTAATATTTTTTAACTTTTCAAGCTATGCAAGATATAAATTAAGAAAGTAAAATTTCAATTCATTATTACTAACTATTTGATATTGAGACTTTATTGCACAGAATCTTCTGTTTTCTTGTAGTAAGCATGTTTTTCCGATTTTTTAAAACAAAACAATATGCAGAGTGATTGACATTTCTTTGAGCTTAACATGAAAATTATTATTCTATCGTTACGGTTCTAAAAGTGAAAGGAATGCAATGTAATAAAAATGTGGCTAGAGTCATAATAAAATAATTCAAATCCTTTTCCCGTTAGTATATAGATTTATATTTTACATATCTTTATACTAGTATCAAAGTAATTTCTAAACCAGGTGTTGTTTAATCAAATAAAACAAATTGTTCCCCTTACTTCAGACATTTTTTGTAGAATTAATTCGAAAAAAGAAAACATACAAACATGAAACTATCTGATCAACAAACAGGAATGTATGTACAACACTGTCAAGCGAAGAATAGAAATGGCCGCTTTAAAAGTGATGACCGCTTAAAAAGTTAAATTATTACAAAATCTACAGTTGGGTAAAATAAAATTTTACCCCTAAAAACAGGTTTACCGTTTTTTACAGTGGGCGTAAAACAGGTCCCATTGCATTTTACGAGG
>CM037794.1:19065361-19115361 GCA_021229015.1 Solen grandis
GCATGGTTGAGGGTTGGGTTTCGCATTTTTTTTTCTTTCTTTGAATTTGCTAAATTTGATATTTTCTTTTCTTGTATAGTGCTTGTTCAGTCTAGTAACTGTTGTACATGGTACATTAAGTAAGGTATTTAGATATCTGTTTAAAGTATTCAAGAGGAAACCTTTCCTGCAACACAAAAGATTACAGTTGAGTTCAGCATGCAGTCCTGTATTTAAGTGCATTTTAACCCCAAGTTTGATGTTGAAATTGAGGTGTACTTTGATTTTACACATCTTATATACTAGGCAAGTATTTCGGTTTGATAAGTCCTTCAGTTTGAAGTTAAAATTGAAGTGTTGTGTTTTAAACACAACCTTATATATTTATAGACAAAAACTTCAATTTGATAAGTCTTACAGATCCAAACACTGCATAAATCCCTTTGGACTGACAAAATTTCCACTAATATTCAGTTGAATCTAGATAGAAATTGTGTTTGTAATAGCGATTTGAAACCTAAGTGTGCAGAGTTCACCTCTCACTGTGAGACCTAAGAGAAATTTTCCATTTTTGACCATTATAACAACGCAGTGGGAGACCTCATAAAAAGTTTAAAACTGGGGATGTATGTCTACCAGTTACATCAGTGGCCTAGATAGTGTGAATCTGATATATTGATCGATCCGGTGCCTGTCTGCATCTCTTGCCCCAGAACCGACAGTGTATTGTCACAGGTCTCAGTTTGTCTTACTTACTTACACAAAATATGTATGTATCTACGCAGGTCTTTGTGATTTTCCAATAAAGGTTTCCATGACGACATGCTCCAAATTTAAAGTGTCTGCAGTGTCTTGGGATATAATAGGCGCTGTGGCTGTTATTTTTATGGTGGGATGTGCATGGTACACTATATATATATATATATATATATACAATACCGTTATATATATATATATATATATATATGTATATGCTAAGAGAATCATGCTTAAGGGCTCTGATTTCAGTTTTGTTGCCACAGCAACTGTTTGCTCTGACAGTTTCTATGTTTTTGCAGACAAAAAAAAAGAAAGTAAATTGTTTTCAGTTCTAATATCAGTTAACCCTTTCCCTCATAGAGGACACCATGAAAAGACCTATGCTGTTCGCTGCTCCTCAGTTGTCTGGAAATGAGGATTTTGTAATTAAATTTGGTAAGGTTTAACTCTGGTTTTCTGCAGATCAGGCTTTATGTGGTACCTATTGAGTGCGTCAAAATGAGTCTATATGAGGGAAAGGGTTAAGAGATTCCTGTGTTTCAAAACTGACCATACTTTGATCAAAGTGATACGAAGGACTGTTCTACTATACCTGTGTATTGTTTAATTTGTAATATGCATTGTATTTGAAGAGTCTTTACCTGCTATATTAACTGTATCTGTTTAAGAAATTATAAAATCATATTTGATCATGGTGTAAAAAAACTGTATCTTAGGATAAAGTTCTCAAACCTTTGAAAGAATTGCCTCTTTTTAGACTTTTGGTTCCTTGATAAATATCTTATTGATTTATTCCCTCTTTGATATCAATCTTAGTTAAGATGGGTAAAAAGAAGTATTTATAACCTGAATAAACGGCTTATTATGTCTTTCATGTAAGTTTTCATTATAACATAACCTGAATTTTGCTATTTTTCATCAAAATGTTGGAACAAGATGATTTACTTTACTACCAACAATTTTTACTTGTATTGAACTGTATCTTGTTTATTGCCAATACCATGCATATTGCAAAAGATAATGTATCGGAAGCTACCTAGCAATACTCATCCCTAGTAATATATAAGTAACTTTTTTTTTTTTTATTAGCTCACATGAGCACAACGTGCTCAAGGTGAGCTTTTCTGATCGCCTTTTGTCCGTCGTCCGTCGTCCGTGCGTCCGGCATCAACAATTGCTTCAAACAACATCTCCTCCTAAACGGCTTGGCCAATTTGAAAAATATTTTGCAGGAATGTCCCTTGGATGAAGCTCTACTAAAGTTGTATAAATGGTTCTGGTCCATCGCATAATTAGGTCACAGGAGCTAAAAATAGATTTTAAAAATGAAAATTTAAAAAATCTTCTTCTCTGAAACCACAAGGCCTAGCCTTTTGATTTTTGGTATGTAGCATGATCTTATGACTCTCTATTGAAAAAATCTTCTTCTCCGAAACCACAAGGCCTAACCTTTTGATTTTTGGTATGTAGCATCATCTTATGGGCCACTACCAAGATTGTACAAATCATAGCCCTATGGTGATAAATGACCCGCACAGGGGTCACTTGTTTTACATAGAGTTATATAGGAAAATCTTAAAAATCTTCTTCTATGAATCCATAAGGCCTAGAGCTTAGATATTTGGTATGTAGCATCATCTTATGGGCCACTACCAAGATTGTACAAATCATAGCCCTATGGTGATAAATGACCCCGCACCAGGGGTCACTTGTTTTACATAGAGTTATATAGGAAAATCTTAAAAAATCTTCTTCCATGAATGCATAAGGCCTAGAGCTTAGATATTTGGTATGAAGCATCATCTTATGGGCCACTACCAAGATTGTACAAATCATAGCCCTATGGGGATAAATGACCCCGCACCAGGGGTCACTTGTTTTACACAGAGTTATATAGGAAAATCTTAAAAAATCTTCTTCTATGAATCCAGAAGGCCTAGAGCTTAGATATTTGGTATGTAGCATCATCTTATGGGCCACTACCAAGATTGTACAAATCATAGCCCAATGGTGATAAATGACCCCACACCAGGGGTCACTTGTTTTACATAAAGTTAAATAGGAAAATCTTAAAAAATCTTCTTCTATGAATCAATAAGGCCTAGAGCTAAGATTTTTGGTATGTAGTAGCATCTAATGGTTCATTACAAAGATTTTCAAAGTCTTGGCCCTACGGTGATAAATGACACTGCGCCCAAGTCTTCTCTGAAACCATATGGCCCATTGCTTAGGTATTTGGTGTGTAGTATTGTCAGGGGTAAAATGTTTTAGATTAAGTTATATCAGAATCCTTGTCTGTTTAAAAACCTTGACATCAGTTGAAGCAATGGTACTCAGGTGAGCGATTCAGGGCCATCATGGCCCTCTTGTTCTGATAATTACCAGTACTTAACAGAATTATATGTAACAACTTATTTTTTTCTCATGGAAACCAGTTAAATTGAATGCATGCTCATTTAAGAAAAAAATTAAAAGAATAAAACAACAACAAAAAAAAGTAATTTTGCAGTGTGAAATTTTGTGTGCAAAACAACAAAAAATAAAAAGATTTGAAGATGACAGACTTACTGTTTAAATGGCAGTGACTTAATATATAAGCATTACAATATTCATAACTCAGTATTTGAAATATAATTAAATATATGTATTTCATGTAAAGTTTTCTTAAAACAGTAACTGGTAGATATCTAGTATATTGATGAAACAAGAAAAGATTTCATTGACATTCTTGAGTTGTAGTATTTTTGACTGTTATGGGGGAACTTTTAAATGTTTTTCCTAATCCTGTCTGGTTGAATTTTTAACCAAGAGATATCTCTGATGTTGATACAAGAACAATAACTAGGACTTAATTTCAGTCAGGTCCCCAAGTCTTCTGTCTCTCAAGTTCATATTTTTGACTCAGTAATATCTTAACCCTTTCCGTCATAGAGGAAACCATGAAAAGACCTATGCAAACAGCATAAAACCAGATCAGCCTGCGAGTAACTCGCAGGCTGATCTGGTTTTATGCTGTTCGCTGCTCCTCAGTGGTCTTGAAATGAGGATTTTGTAAATAAATTTGGTAAGGTTTAACTGGTTTTCTGCAGATCAGGCTTTATGTGATACCTATTGAGGGCGACAAAATGAGTATATATGAGGGAAAGGGTTAACTTATAAGATTATCGTTATTCTCTTTCAGGGTATTTTTTCCTTCTTTATCACAGACTTTCATAGGTGTCTTCTCACATGATTTTTTTTATCAGAATCTTTGTAGTTTTTCACAAAATTCCAAGTTTCCCAAAGAATTTTCTTATCCCAAAGTACCCTCACCCCCCAAAAAAGAAAAAGTCATTTGCTTATAAATTTTGTTTATAAATATATTGAAACATGGTTGTAATTACTGAAATATTCATAAATTTAGTAAATCGTTGATCACTTTGAAATTTGAGCATCTATGGTTACCAGGCCTTTTACAGTAAATTAAAATGCACTGTAAACTCTTTGTAATTCATCAATATTATTTATTTCCTATCAGCCTATGACTTGGGATTGTTTTATCTGTACAAAATGATGCAACTGCCAATATTCCTTTAATTGTGATTGGGTCTGGTACCCCGTTATTTGTGAAAAATTAGTGTTGTTTTTCACAAAACTGTGAAAAAAGTAGGCTATGACAGAATGACTTGCAATTTTTCTGCAAAATGGTAGGGAATGGTTTATGTTTAACAGAAACTGAGATATTGTGGAAGAGAAGCACCTTTGAAATTAATTTGGCTTAGTTGGAAGGATTTAAACAATGCCTCTATCAATATTACACTTTTCAGTTGTGAATCAATTTGCGTCCCTTCTAAATTGTGAAAATGTCTTTTACAGTACCAGTTAATTTAGAAGGAACAAAAAATTGTTGTTATTGGTAGTGAAATGCCATGGCTATGAGGATGTTCTTGAGTCAGGAGATAAAGTACCTGAATAAAGAATATGTTCTATATCTTGTTTTAATATGACATATTTTATGATAATCATCCAAGTTTAAAGTTTGAAGTGAATGGTTAATATGAAAAAAAAATATCTAAAAGTTAATTAAATGTTACTTTTAAAATTTCTGTTTTGACAGATGAGGGTGAAGAGCAGATAGATGGAGAAGAGGATGAAGATCATGGAAAGAAAGGAAAGAAGAGGAAGAAGAAGGATGGCAGTGGAAAGAAGAAGAAGAAAAAGAAGAAGCATCATGATGATTATGTAAGTTACTAGGGACATGTGACTTGTGGAATTGAAGTAAATTGGATTTTAGTCATAAAGCATTAGGTTTGCTTTTAGAGGTAGCTTAACCCTTTCCCTCATAGAGGAAACCATGAAAAGACCTATGCGAACAGCATAAAACCAGATCAGCCTGCAAGTAACTCGCAGGCTGATCAGGTTTTATGCTGTTCGCTGCTCCTCAGTGGTCAGTTGATGAGGATTTTACAATTAAATTTGGTAAGGTTTAACTGTGGTTTTCTGCAGATAGGCTTTATGTGGTACCTACTGAGTCTATATGAGGGAAATGGTTAATATCATAAGGCTTTGACTGTTAATTAAATGTTCTCAGAAGTTTATAAATATACAGATATACGTGTTTCTTCATGTTTTGGCACTTCTGATCTTATGCTTTTGTTTAGCTAATAAGACATTATGATGACAAAACTCCTTTGTTCCTATAGGAACTTTTGTATGGACAAAATGAAGAATCATGAAAAGGAAGACTAGTATATATAATAATTATAACATATATTATCTATATACCTGAGATCAACAGCATCAGATTAGTGCTAGCTTCTCGGATCGTTGTGTTATAGGGTTCAGATGAGGAGAAGCACAAGAAGAAAAAGAAGGAGAAGGCCATGATGGACCTCGGTACACCTAGGGACAGACCCAGGGTAAGAGTTGTACATTTTTAGCTTGTTTGTTTTGCAAAGAAAAACAGTTGAGGTATTATCATCACTCTGGTGTCGTCGTCTTTGACGTTCTTGTTGTGAAAAACTTAAACCTTGGTAATTACTTCTAAACTATTATAGCTGCTGTCATCAGATTTGATATACTTGATTACTTTCACAAGGGCTACATACTCATCAAGGTCCGTAACTCTTAGGTCCATTTTGACCTGATTTATCTCACCCTTCAAAAAAAAAAAAAAAATACAAAAAAAATCTTGGATAAGCATTGGCATCTACATGTGGTGCTCTTGTTTAAATCTCTCGTTGGGTAGAACTGTGTTTTTCCAAATTCTTATTTCCTGATGTGTTTCTGGTAATCACTTTATTAAACATAAATAATGAAATCCCTTTGAGAAGTCAACATGCTTAAAATTGTCTTCTCCAACTCAATGTAAATAGTATCTACACCAAGTGTTCATGCATGGTGTTAATCTTACCAATGGGGCCGCGGTGGCCGAGTGGTTACAGTTGTGGACTACAAATCTCTCAGCCCCTCACCGCTGTGGGTTCGAATCCCGGTAGGGACTTCGGATTTTTCATGTGAGGAAGCCTTCCAGCTGGCTTGCGGTAGGTCGATGGTTCTACCCGGGTGCCTCTGTGTACTCGGGGTCTTCCTCCACCTGTAATTAGCTGGACGTCGCTATATGATTGAAATACTAACGCAGTGACGGTAAACCCCAATACAACAACAATAATCTTACCAACAATACTATCTTATCATTTATGTTTCCCTTATAAAAATGATTACATATTGTATCTCTTGTCAAATATTGTTTGTATAGTGTCATTTGAATTATATGTATAAATATGTTTTCCTGTAATTTCTTATGAAAAAATTAAAGTAACATTTAGAGCTTAGTAAAGATGAGGGAATTTATTAGAGCCAGATCACATTCATTAGTCTGCAGATAATATGGCATTTTAATGTTGCCAAATTAGCACTTTGTACTTGTCAGTTTAGGGATGCATGATAGAAATGCTCACTAAATATTGTCAGTTATGTGCAAAATATCTTGCTTAGGCATGATAACCAATCTTTTCATTTTGAAGTTATGAATATTATGTATTGGACTTAATGAAATTAAGGAATAAAGTTGAGGAAATTTAAAAACATGTTTAATTTGTTGTATGGATTTCTCATATTCTTTTTATAGCCTGGGTTAGAAACCTCAGAAGATATTGCCAAAAAATTTGGCTTGTCCAACATTGAACTGGAGTACACAGAGGAAGACTTTGAGACATTGACTAACTACAAATTGTTCCGAGAACACATCCAGCCTCTGCTGGCGGACCAGAACCCGAAGGTTGCTGCGGCAAAACTGGTGACACTGATTGCTGCCAAGTGGCGGGAATTTGCACATGCTGCTGGGCAGTACAAGAAGTCGAAGGTGGGCATTGCAGCACCCTCTGGAACCAAGGAGGAAGCAGTGATAGAGAAGGAAGAGACTCCGGCGAAAGAATCAGGTAAAACTTACTTGATTGGTAGATTATACAGGAATGGTTCTTATTTGCGAGAATATTCTATCAGAATTCTTGATGTGACGAAAAATAAAGCTGGATGGTCTAACCTGAATAAGGCTGGGAAGTGTTTGCTCTTTGCAAGTTGGTTCCCTGCTTGCATTCTATATGCTAGGATACAACAGCAATAAAAGCATTAACGTTAGTGACTGTTACTAGTAACTGAATGCAGGGCTGGTGTAGAATGGTATATCTGTAGCAGTGTATGGTTAATGGTTTTGAGAAATCCCGATTTCTTTTCAGTGATTCTGGGAAATCCCTTGTTTTTCAGTCATTGGAAATAAAAATGTGATATGTTGGTGGAATGCATTTATAAATGTTAAGTCCATTTCATAAATTTCACATGTTAAGACTGGCTCTGTTTCTATGGCAACAGATGAAGACACTGCTGAGGACTATTACACAGAAGAGAAAGTGTCAACCGGTAAGAAGAGGCGAGGACGGAAACCGAAGGTGGTTGAGCCGGAACCGGATGAGGTTGAAGAAGAGATAGAGGATGGTAATGATGAAGAGTACGAAGAGAAACCGGCAAAGAAGAAGAGAGCAACGAAGAAATCCAAGAAAGCTTTAGATGCTATTGATGGTTCGTATGAGTCTCTCTCAGTTTTGTTATGTGATTAATTATCTCAAAGTTGTTTATTGAATTTTTATTGATACATTGAGGGATTTCAGTGCACTGCATATACTTAATCTACATTATCTCACTTTTACCCTTTTTTTACATGAATATGATTGTATTAATATAGCAAATTTATGACCTGATGAATATAAATTGACTAAACTGGAAATGTTATATATATGAAACAATGAATTTTTCTTTGCATTTAACCCTTTCTCTCATATAGACTCGTTTTGACGCACTCAATAGGTACCACATAAAGCCTGATCTGCAGAAAACCACAGTTAAACTTACCAAATTTAATTACAAAATCCTCATTTCCAGACCACTGAGGAGCAGCGAACAGCATAAAACCTGATCAGCCTGCGAGTTACTCGCAGGCTGATCTGGTTTTATGCTGTTCGCATAGGTCTTTTTGTGTCAAATTGAAACTAAATGATGTAGAGAGGTAACTGGTCGTGAGTCTGGTTTAATGGTCTTGTTGTGGTGCTTTGATAAACTCAAGAAATCTAAAATATCAGTAATAAATTTACTGTTTGTCTCATACGCCATACCGACTTTGTTTTTGATGTCACACTATGGCGCCACCCTTTGATCAATATTAGTGGATACTTTACAGTCACTTATATTGTCTGTATCAAGATTTCAGTTTGTGTTTTTATTTTTCAAATTGTATATGTTATACATGCATTTTATTGTACAGAATGAAATACAGACTGTAGATTTTGTTGATGTTGTGATTATTATCATAGGGGCATTTTTTTATTTCAGATGAAGAGTTTGATGATGATGATTACGTTGAGGAGAAGCCAAAGAAGAAACGAGGACCAAAGAAGAAGAAGGGCGCTGATTATGAGGAGGCAGAGGAAGAGGAGGAGGAGGAGAGCTTCACTGTAAGTTTCTGTCCTCATTATTTTGTGGACTATAGTGAAACTGTTGAATCTCCTTCTCTGCCTATATGCAGCCAGGTTTCTAATTTTTTTCGTGGACTTACTGAATGGAATATAAACCAGTATAAATTGGTTTAACCCTTTCCCTCATAGAGGAAACCATGAAAAGACCTATGCGAACAGCATAAAACCAGATCAGCCTGCGAGTAACTCGCAGGCTGATCAGGTTTTATGCTGTTCGCTGCTCCTCAGTGGTCTGGAAATGGGCATTTTATAATTAAATTTGGTAAGGTTTAACTGTGTTTTCCTGCAGATCAGGCTTTATGTGGTACCTACTGAGTGCGTTAAAATGAGTCTATATGAGGGAAAGGGTTAACGGGTTATGAGTTAGTTAACTGTGCACGGACAGGTTTGCATTATTCTTGTTTTGTAAGCAGTTTGTAAGTCTCCTGATGAAATATATATTTGAGAGGTATTAAGAGTAAAATGAGGTCATTATGTATTATTAGCATAGTTAGAAAAATATCTGATCATAATTCAGGAGATGAAATTTGAGAGATTTGCTCTTATCTTTTGCTGAAAATCTCAGTTGTATCTGCTGAGGGAAAAATCCTTTTTGAAAAGGTAAACCAGTCATATATATCATAATGCATTAGAACTTAAATCTCTCAATGAACAAGGGCATGTTACATGATTTGTTTGGCCACATGAGATATTTTTCTCTTGATTTGTTACAGACTGAATTATTTCCTTGATATATTTCCTGACTTCTTGAAATATTTTGAATCTTGTCAATCAGATTGTCCATTTTTCACCTCAATATTTCATTCTTTGTTCAACCATTTTTTTTCAGTCATGATTGACAGCCTCACAAATAAGAAGAAAACTGTTTCTTGGAATTATTCTAACATTAATTATTTTGATGTTATGACAATATTACAATCTATTTTGAAAAAAACCAACAGGGTGCCAGTAGTCCATCAAAATATGCCTGGTGGTTTTCACATTTGAAAAAATGCAAAACAAAATGTGCCTGAAGTTGATTGATTTGATTGTTATTATTGTTGTGTTAGTGGTTGTTGTCTTTTTATGGAAATGGTTAAAAGATGATAGGAATTTCTAACTGTGTTGTGATGTTTTTGTTTTTTATAGGAAGGAAAGAGTTCTGGAAAGAAAAAGAGAGGAAAGAAATCAGTGGCTCCCATCAAAATCAAGCTGTCAACCAAGAAACGTAGGAAGAAGAAGGGAAGTTCAGTAAGTATCTAACCAAGTCACTCCAAATTTGGGTGATTCAAGGCCGTCATTTCCTGTCCTATCATGTTGTACATTACATGAAGTTTTTTATCTGCTGTTGGTGATGCCTTCATGCCTAGGGAAATTATTTCTTAGATAAGTGCAGATAACTGTGTCAAGGAATTTGTAAGAGTTATAGCTCTTTTTCTGTGTCACATGTAGTTGTCTCTAGAGGTATCAACTTCTGTGTTGGTTCTAGTTTTTGTTGTTGTTTTTTTTGTACAGTTTATTTGTGTTAAAAAGATACATTGCTCCAAACATCATCATCTTTTACAATGTTGACTTGTTTATCACCTCTCCATCTTTGTTTAGTCAATTTTTAGATTTTTATTTTCGAAATAAAGTAAAGTGCATCTGAGACATTGTTTTAACAACTTCCCACACATTTGCCTTGTTTGTCATCCTGAATGTTAATTACAGAGTTTTGATTTATGCTTTCGAGTAGATTACTGCAATATAAATAGAAATTATTTGATAATTTCACAGTGACAGTTATAAAAACATAATTTCAGTTTTTAAATCTTTCCACCTAAAATGAAAAGAAATTTTGTTCGTGAACAATTCTCTCTTATGGCTACGTAACATGTGAGAATACAGTTTTCGAAGTTCACTTGATGACAAAATTTTCATGTTACAAAAAACTAACAAATATCCTTTATTGCTTTTTACTTTAAGGATGAAGGAGAGGGAGGCAATAACACAAGTGATGAGGAGTTTGAGAGACAACTGGAGGAGGCCAGTATGATCGCGGAGCAGGAGAAGGAAGAGAAACCCAAGAGGAAGGGCAAGCGAGGCAAGGCCTTCAAGGGCAAGAAGAGGCTGAAGTTGAGCAAGCCTTTCGGAGCAGATGATGGGGATGGTTATGAGGTGGGTGGCTGTTTGGGGTGTTGTTTTTATGTCACCTGCTGTAAGCAGAAGTGACACTTAGGTATCACTTTTCTGTCCTCTGTCCGTTCTCATGTATAGATACATAGGTGTCTATAGGAACAATAGGTAACTGTAAATTTCCATTGATGTCAATTTTGTTTTCTGTGCATGTTGCTCTTTGCTGGAGCCGTATATAATTTATGCGCTTGCATTTAATGTTTCTAGAAAAAAAGATTAGCCACATATGTATTTCCTGATTTTTAGTGAGGAAGTTTGTTTTCTCGCTTTAGCAGGTGATTTGTTTATTTGGGTATTTAGTTTAATGTATGCTTGATCTATGTGTATATTTTACCTGATTTATAGCATGTCTTTGAGTATGACTATCAATAGAGTTTTTTTTACCTCTTCATTAAACAGCATCTGTTATTAAAGCACTACAGCATAGTTCTGAATGGGTATGCTTTCTGTAACTGCAAGAAATGTGATAGATGTTTCACTTTTGGATTTTTCTATTTATTCATTATTGAATAACAATTTTGCACCATATTGATTTGGAATCAAAATACAGTAAAACCTAACTTTAAGACCACCTGGGAATTAAGACCACCTAGTTACTTTGCTTATTGCAGGAACTAATGATGGTCTTTGAAGTGTTGTTATACTATATTTCATTGGAGGAATTTTAAATTCAGAGATAATTTTCTTTATATGCTATTTTGTTTATGGTTCTGATGTTAACACTGTTGTCTGCTGCAGACCGACCACCAGGACTATTGTGAGGTGTGTCAGCAAGGAGGGGAGATAATCCTGTGTGACACGTGTCCTCGGGCCTACCATCTGGTCTGTCTGGAACCAGAACTTGAAGAGGCTCCTGAGGGGAAATGGTCCTGTCCACATTGTGTAAGTGTTTGTGTAGATGTGAAGTCATTACTTTTCGTATTGAATTTTATATTTTATATAATGCAAAACAATAAACATGCTATACAATAATGCATAGTTCATCAACATAATAGATATATACCTAGAGGGATCAAAATTAAAGCTTAATTAGATTTTGACAAAATTATTTTTACCAAGCCAGAAGAAAAGTATGTCCCCTCATAAATCATTATATATTATTGGATTAAATGTATTCAACATGTAATAAAGTTATGTCTTGCTATAGGTAGGGAGTTCCCCATGTGATTAAGACTGAAATAAATAAGGTGCTGTGTTTTTGAATACATTTGACAACACATGTCCCCTTATTTGCCCATCAGGAAGGAGAGGGTGTTCAGGAACAACAGCAGGTGGAGGAGGATGACCACAATGAATTTTGCCGTGTTTGTAAGGACGGCGGGGAACTGATGTGTTGTGACACGTGTCCGTCCTCGTACCATCCCCACTGTCTCAACCCGCCTGTCAAGGACGTGCCCCAGGGAGAATGGGTCTGTCCTAGATGTTCTGTGAGTACCTCTATATTGATATATATATATATATATATATATATATATATATAATTACATATATTGTCCATTGCAAGCCAGGAGGACTCGTCAGCTTTTTATATATGTTTATGAGCCCTTCAGGCTTTCAATGGACAATATGTTTTATAAATTTTTCCTTTCATGTTTTTTTCTCATAAAAAATAAATGCTTTTTTTTCTCTTTATTTTCTATAGCAGTCAGGGCCATCAATAATGGATATTGTCTGAAGCAAATGATAAAGTATACAACTCTTGATCAAGAGGTTGTGTATGTTAACCTTACAGTGAAAAAAAGATTTATTCCTGGGTTTTTCAGTCACTTAATTCTACCACCCATTATGAAAGGTGTGATTGCTATCGTCATAATCATCATAAAAAGGGTGTCAAACTAACGAGTATATTTTGTCTCCCAGTGTCCACCACTGAAGGCCCGTGTGGCCAAGGTCCTGACCTGGCGGTGGACGGAGCCTCCACAGCCGGAGAAGAAGATGGAGGAGATGGACCACACACATGAACACCACCTAGAACCAAAGTCCAGTCCTGTAAGTGGTTCTTTAAAACTTTAAACGACAGTCTTCAGATCCCATGTTTTCGAAAATGTAAATTGTATTATTGCATTTAAAATCAATTGTAAGGAGGAGTGAAATTACTCAAAATCTCTTACTTCTCAACCAAATATTCATTTTTTGAGTCACCTGCTGTCCGTCTGTCTGTCCGTCCATCACCCTTCTTTTGTCACGCTTCAGCAGGTGACACACATGTTCCATAGAACACCCTTGTCTTTTATATAAAAGAAATACATGGAAAGAAAGAAAAAATATGAAGAGGAAGAGTACTTTGATATTTTATAAACACATATACATAATAGGGTGAAAGAATGAATAAAAAAAGAGAATCTATTTGATTAATGTAGACACATCGTAACTGACCCTCCAAACAATACCACCTTTGAACAAAGATCACTTTTCTACTTTCCCCTGCCCAACCTTTAGACACAGGTTTGACTGTATATAACATATTTAATATATTGATTTTTTTTTCTTCAGATATCTGTCACTTGTAAGAAAGAAACTTTAATATCAGTTACGTATTATAGATGATTTTAAGCATACTGGGTAGCTACAGGCAATAAATAACATTTGATTTTTTTTCCAAGTGAATTCTTAATTCTTAAACGATTGGTAGTTTATTGATTCTACATGTGTTGTGTGTATTCAGGACCACAGACCAGAGAGGGAGTTCTTTGTACGCTGGGTCGGTCTCTCCTTCTGGCATTGCTGCTGGATCTCAGAACTGGCGGTAAGTACTGAGAGTACTGAAATGCTTCTTTAACCCTTGACCTCATGATAGTCACGTTTTGATGCTTTGGAAATTAGACAGGAGCTGTTTGATCAGGGTCTGCTCTGTTTACTCATACATTACACAGTTTGCTTAGTTGTTGTCCATCATTGATTTTGACTAATAATTCTTGCTTTATGATATGCATTAATGTATGTCTTCAGTATTTTTAATGTCAACTGATTCTTTTTTTATACCTTCCTTTTTCAACTCCCTTACTTTTGAACTTTGACCAGTATCACATATTTGACCTTGTAACTCTTTTTGTCATGACATCAAGGAACATCAGTTTATCCATGAGATTATGACCTATAACTTAATCCATTTCACATTGTTTGACAATAACTTGTGTCTCCCTTGGTAACAGCTGGACGTATACCAACCTGCATTACTGCGCATGTACATCCGGAAAAATGACATGGACGAACCTCCGCCGCTGGAGGACGGCAGCAGCTATGGTGGAAGGGACAAGAGTCGCCACGTCAAACTGGACGATAACGATAAGGAGAACCTGGAGGAGAGGTTCTTCAAGTACGGGGTCAGGCCCGAGTGGCTCACCATACACAGGGTCATGAACCACAAGTGAGTTAGATATTCATGCTGATCTATTTAATTGATAGAGCTTGTCTGTAAAGTTGAGGTATTGTCATCTCTCTGGTGTCGTTGGCATCATCCTCGTAGTGAATAACGATTATCCTTGGCTGTAACTTTACTATTAAAAGTCTGTCATCAAACTTGACATACTTCAAAAACCCAAATAAATGAGTTAGTTTCAATAGGTTGCCTGAATAAATCCAAGGTGAATTTTGAAGAGTATAGCTGATAATTCAAGAATGGTTTTAAAAGGAGCACTAGAAGATAAATTGACATTTATTAAGTATGTACATTGTTGCAGAGTGGAGAAAGGCTTGACATACTATCTGGTGAAGTGGCGAGACCTGAACTATGACATGGCCACCTGGGAACAGGAGGACAGTGAGGTGCCCGACTTTAAAACCCACGTGGAGAACTATGACAACCTAAGGTGAGGGATATGATGCCAGGGCTAACTATTTATATATAGGGTACTATTTCAGCGATTGGTCACACAGGGCAACATTTATTCAGTCACTGATTTGTGTTTTTAATTTTTACCAAATGACTTAAACTCCTTTTAATAATGTTACGTCCAAAGGCTTTTATAAAAATATTGACAGTTATTGGCAACACTTTATATTTGCAATTTCTTGCAACCAGGTCTTTGGCTGAAATGTTATTAGCAAGAGTAACATGAAAAGATGTCTTATATATAAACATTCCTTACAGGAAAAACACAGAAGATTACATGTTTTATGGTATAACAAAGTTCTTCAGGGAGGAAATGATGCATGATAATAGCAGCACATTTCGTACATGCGTACATTCAGACTAGTATGTGGTGGATAAAGCTAATGCAGATATGTTTGTTTAACTAAAAAAGATGTACAGCGATGAGACATGGAAATATGTTAAATGACTTTGCAGGAAGATCATGTACTCTGGAGGTAATGATGATAGACCGAAGAAATCCAAGAAAGGAGGGAAGAAGAAGAAGGATGATGACAGTGTGGACAGTCCTCGCCCACCAGGCATGCCCCCTGCCTACCCAACTGCTGATGTAAGCATCGCTACTCTTAATGAGGGGCGTTCAACAAATCTTGCTTGGTATTTCATGAAGCATCTCAGAGAGAAAGCACTGAACTTTTGGTACTGTTCTTGACTGTGTATCAGAAGGTTGTGGATTTGAAACTTGTTGGGGGCAAGGATTTTCATGGCCCTTCCAGATGCAAAGTACTAGTCCAATCCAGGAACTGTTCAGAGGAATTAGTTTTACCCATCAGTGTAAAAGAAATCAGTAAAAGCATATATGAGGTCATACTGAAAGAGTGTATCAAGTTACCATTGCATAAAAAAAAAAAATGGTTTATTAATGGGATCAAAGATCAGTCAGATTTGACTTCATAAACACCCCTTTAAAACATAAATTAATATGCATCCATTTAAATAAAATACAGTGGGAGAATTCAGGATTGAAGAGAAAGCTGATAGGTTAATTCTATTAGATGGACAGTATGTAAAAGAGTTTAAGTAGCAGAGAACGGAATGTTCACACACTTTAATCATTTATATATCTCTTGCATACATTTCAGTTGCGGAAGCAAATGACTGAGGACCCCGACTACATCAAGGCTACAGGTGGTACCCTGCATCACTACCAGCTGGAAGGTCTCAACTGGCTCCGTTACTCCTGGGCCAACAATACAGACACCATCCTCGCTGATGAAATGGGTCTTGGGAAGACTATACAGACCATTGCCTTCCTGGCTTCACTGTACAGCGAGGTAGGGCTCACGGTCTTTCTCATCCCGATCCACAGATTTTTGGTCTAATTTATGATTAATGAAAGTTATTTTCATATCTTCTAGGATTGACTCGATTTTCTGTGTTGTTGACATTTATTCTTCATTGGTCAATCATTTTGTGCTGTGTTTTAAACATTGAAATATTTTTTCCACGTCTTAAGTAAACATTTGATGGGAAAAAATAAAATGGCTATTTGGTTGATTATGTTCTACCATTAGTTTTGTAACGTTTAAGCATCAGATTAATGCAACATAACCAACATTTTCTTTAATCTTTATAAACATTTGAAAAAATTATTCATGTCTGAATTGTATGATTCTTCATGAAATCAATCCTTCATTAGTGACCAAGAGTTTTAATGATGCCTTTTCAAGATCTACATAATAAATGGAATGGCTCTGTATATGCATACACTTCCAGTTCCTATTATTAATACTATATCTAGCTTGACATTTGTTCTATGCACATTCCAGGTCCTTTTGTTACTATAATCACACAGCTTGACATTTCTTCTGTGCATAGTCAGTGTCCTTTTGTTACTATATGTATATTATGATATTTTTTCTATGCACCTATGCACATTCTAGGTATATTGAAGATTTTGTGTGTAGATATATTGGTGATTTTGTGTGTGTTTCCAGGTCCTCTTGTTACAATATTTAGCACATTTTCTATGTACATTTCAGGGCCACTGCAAGGGGCCATTCCTGGTCAGTGCCCCACTGTCGACCATCATCAACTGGGAGAGAGAGTTTGAGTTCTGGGCACCCCAGCTATATGTGGTCACCTACACTGGCGACAAGGACTGTCGCGCCATGATAAGGTGAGAGGACACTGATCTGTCTCGCTGTCTGATTTCCCATCTTTACTTAACTCTATACCTCATATATATGTGTTCTTAAGATAAAGATGATACAGTGGGGCTTGCGTTCATGTTGGCATATTTTTCGTGTATCGTGTGTGTATCGTGCGTTCCGTTTCCGTGTATCGTTCGTGTATGGTGCGTGCGTTTATCGTGCACGATTCTAACGTGTTTCGTGTATCGTGTAACGTATTTCGTGTATCGTGTAACGTGTATCGTGTTTCGTTTATCGCATCGTTCCTTCCGTGTGAATCGTTCCGCACGATATATTTTGAGTTCAACGCTTCCTTAAAAGCCAGCATTAGAATTTCAGCTTTTCAAAATCAGTTAAGTGGTTACTCACCGCATGGCAACATTTAACTGTAGATTACTTACGTTGTCTGTTACAATTTAAGTCTTATATCGATTCATGTTTAATAAAAATAATGAGTTAACTACGTAGAGTGGTCTCCCCTGTATTGTGTACGAAGGGAGATCACTTCACCTGCTGTTAGATAGCCAATTAAATCGTATTATGCGGTTACCAATGACGCTTGGCGCGAATAAATAATTGTTCAAAGCATAGGATCGTTATAGATCTAATAAATTCAATGTGTAACAACAATTATTTGTAATTTCGACACGATTTAGAACATGTGACTTCCTATTATAGAACATTCGTTGTTTTTTTTTCGTGTGTGTGTGTATGTGTTAGTTTTAATGATGGTTTTATTTATAAATTGATTAATTGCCTTGTTCACTTGGGCGAAAAAAAACGAGTAAATCGATTAACCTCGCTACCGTGCCTATCTGCAATCGTTCGTTTCGTGCGGTCCGTGTATCGTGCATCGTGTATCGTGCATCAAACGTGTATATGCATCGTTCGTTTATCATTCGTTCGTTCGTTTATCGTGTAACGTGCGTGTATCGTGCGGTTCGTTTGCGTTTATCGTGCGTGTATCGTGCGGTTCGTTTGCCAACATGAACGAAAGCCCCACTGTAGGTGTCATATTACAATATACAATACACAAATGTGATTGATAAATTTGAAGATGAAATATTACATATGCTTATAATTGAGAGGTATTAGTATAAAATGTAACAACATGTCTCTCGAAAGATTTAAAATGAGAAGTTTAAATATTTAATTTGACATTAATAAGGCCGAGTAGAAGTTAAGATATTAATTACCTTATGGGGTGTTTGACAGAGAACATGAGTTTTCATTTGACGAGGGAGCTATACGTGGCGGGACCAAGTCTTGGCGTATGAAGCAGGGATGCCAGGTGAAGTTCCACGTCCTGCTGACCTCGTACGAGCTGGTCAGTATCGACACGGCCACACTTGGGTCAATAGACTGGGCATGCCTTGTGGTGGATGAAGCACACAGACTGAAGAACAACCAGTCTAAGGTAGGGTTCGGATTCATTGTGTAGACAAACAGATAAGATCTTTGATAGTTGATAATTATTATCCCTCACTTTCCAAAGTATTTGAGTATTTACTTAAAAAAAGAGTGATTTACCTACTGTTACCTTATCAACTGTCTTTATGAGTGTTTTAGTGGTCTTACTCTTTTTTTGTATCTTTCATAACTGAATTCTCAACTTAACCCAGATACATGACACATGGAATATGCATCCTGAACTTTGATTTAAAAAAATGTGTTTAGACTAAAATCCACCATATTAATTTACCCAAATTATACAAAATAATACAAGTATCTCAGATTTCAGTTGGGTTAAGTTACACATCCTAGTAAATATGATTGAATGATTTGAAGTAATTTTCAGAGCCTTTGGCTCAGCTCAGACTCAGAAATCTCTAACAATCTTTCCAGCGATTTATTTAATCATATATAGTGATTTAACCGTGATATCTGCCGACAGTTTTTCCGTATCCTGACCAACTACAATATTGGCTACAAGCTACTGCTCACTGGAACACCCCTACAGAATAACCTGGAGGAACTGTTCCATCTTCTCAACTTTATGTCTCCAGGCAACTTCAAGTAAGTGTTGGTTCTTGTGAAAGTTTAGATCCATTTCCCTCTGTAGCTCAACTTAACACTACATGTTGTAGGTGATCTATTGATATCATTTGTTGTCTGAAGTCAACTGTTTTTCCTTTGAAATTTTGCATTGATGACACTTGGTTGCTAAAATGAATTAGTTGCATGTATAACTTTTTTAAACAAGGAGAGTATGGGAGAAGAAAAATTAATCTAGAAATTCTTGAATTTATAAAAGATATAGACAAATTTATCTTCAGGGTGCTACTAGGATCGTTTAGTTATACATTTGTAGTGTAAAATGGAACCTGTTGAAAGAATTGGTTTTGAAGCTGTATGCATGCCCTTAAAAGATTTCAATATCTGAATTATTGTTTGTAAAACCTAATAAAGAATACTTCTTTACAGAATGGTTAAGCAAACTTGAACAGAGGATTTATGCAAAACAGAAGTGAAAAGGAATGACTGTGCATTGTAACTAAGTTGTCTTCAACTTGCTTAAAATCTGTTCTTATTGTTTCCAGCGACCTGACCCAGTTCCAGAATGAGTTTGCGGACATTTCAAAAGACGACCAAGTACGCAAGCTGCACGACATGTTGGGACCACATCTCCTGCGTCGACTGAAGGCCGACGTACTGAAGGGTATGCCCAGCAAGAGCGAGTTCATCGTCAGAGTGGAGCTCAGCCCCATGCAAAAGTAAGTTGTAGAATGATTGGAGGATACTGAATAAGTTTCTGTACCTGTAGAATAAATACAATACTTGCTGACATTCTGCAGAGGTTTTGTTACCTCCAAAATTTGCCTGGTAACCCTAAAATTAAAGGGATTGTTCCCACTCTTGGATGTAAAAATTATAAGAAAAAAGTAACACCCAATAAGAGCAGAATTTGTCCTTTCAAAAATCAATTGGAATCCTGCTTTTGTTTTATGAACAGCCCTTGAATTCAAAATCAAAATAGAATTATAATAAAACAAAATCAAAGTACAAATTACAGGGCTCTTAATTATCAAAATTTTAAGTTGATATTTTTGACTCAAGCAGTAACTTTTCCTAGTAATGTTTTACTAAATCTGTAAATTGTTCAGGGAATGTAGTCCTATTTCTTAACATATAAAGGAAATCATTATCAGATATTGTTGGTTTTTTGTCAACTCATTTATCATTTAAACTATTGAATCTTGTTCTCTTTTAAGATAATACTGATATTTTTTTTCAGGAAGGAAATTTATGGCAAAATTGTGATATTTTTTGTTTTGTTTGCAGGAAATACTACAAATACATCCTGACTCGTAACTTTAGTGCCCTGAATGCCCATGGTGGTAGTCAAGTGTCCCTGCTCAATATCATGATGGACCTGAAAAAGTGCTGTAACCATCCCTACCTGTTCCCGACTGCTCAACAGGTGAGTTTCAGAGGGAGTTCCAAGACAAAACATTTACTGTGCTTTGACTCTTTGGCAAACAGAGCAGATCCAGAAATTCATTTTCGAAACATTTGGGGGAACTTGTATAGTCAATATGAGAGTCAAAATGAATGATATTGTTGCATAAGGAAAACCATGGTTTACAGTGTCCTCTTGTATGTTTTGATTTTAAGATATTTGACACAGTTGGTGCCTATAGATAGGTGTACCTTATCAGTGATTAATTTGATGTTTTCTGTCAGATATGGTAAACAAGATTGATGGTATCTAGACATGTGACGGAATTTTTGATATTTAAAAAATCTTGTGAGAATGATATATTTCCAATAACAGATCAATGTTTATATTTTTTCATGATTAGTCATTATGATATTCAGGAAGCCCCTCGTATGCCAAACAATGCGTATGAAGGCACGGCATTGACAAAAGCTTCAGGGAAGCTGATATTGATGCAGAAGATGCTTAAGAAGTTGAAGGAAGATGGACACAGAGTGCTTATCTTTTCACAGGTATGATTTGTTAGAACTTAAAAAATGGCCTATCCATAAAATAAACATAAATAGCTAAATAATGAAATCGGTGGATGAAATGAGCTTTTTTCCCTTTTTCATCAGGACCCAAGGTGTCTTTCCCTCTAAAATGATTATTAAATGTATTAATGCTGTTTTCCCTAAATTATCTTTTTTTACTAAAGAGTTTTTCTTTGCTAAAAATCTAGTTAATTACCTTTTTTATTCCAAAAATACAATATTATTCTCATTTGTCTGGAAAGAAGGCCAGATGTATTTATCATGATTGTGTCAGCAACAGAGTATGATACATATTGACTGCTTATTTCTGTGTGTGCTGTTTATTTCTTCCTGTTGATAGTTTGCCCTCTTATTTCAAGCCCCATTTGCACAGTTGGTTCAGACGGTTTTTTTTATCCAGCTCAAAATTTACCATTATTTATCCATTTTCTTTTTCAAAGTCTCTTACCCTTGATTTTTGTAAGATAATTATCAGATTTTGAAGACCTATGCATTGTGGCAATTGCAAGAAAAATGATATTAGATTAGGTGATTGACTACTGTTTTACTTCTAAAAAAAATGTTGGAAAGGGAAATAAATCTTGTATACAACTGTTTCTCCCTGCAGATGACGAAGATGTTGGATATTCTGGAAGACTTTCTGGAACATGAACAGTATCGGTATGAGAGGATAGATGGCGCTATCACTGGCGCGATGAGACAGGATGCCATCGACAGGTTTAATGGTGAGAATCTTCGTTGAACCCTCATACTTTCTATCCGGGTAGAAGATTCAGGCCCATTGTCCTGTCATACTGCCATCACATCTCGTTTTCAAAATGTTAAATAATTGTCCATCACATTTAGTGATAGCTATAGTTGAAATGGGGCTTTTTTTTTTGAGATTGATTTGATCCTATTATAGTTGTTAATGCTGCCTCTGACTTAATATATGACTGATCCATTTAAGTAAATATGAGAAAGTCTTTTGCTTCTAGCTTTTAGGTGAAAGTTGTCCTAACAGGTTGCTGCTTATGCATATGTAAAAAAGGATATTTTTTAAAATGTTTAAATTTTTTATTGTGACTAGGAATGAAACCGATTTTAAAAGATTCATAATTCTAATAATTTTTAACTTTTGTAATCCAACACAAACAAGTGTGAAAACTCATCTTTGGCTTTCGATCTACACACAATCTTTATTAACAGAATTATATGCGTAGAAATATAATTTTGAAACACTATAGATTATGCAAAATCTTTATCAGTTTCAAGCTTAGCACATAAATTCATTAAGAAATTTAGCAGAAATGACAAGGTTTATATCTGTTAATCTCTTGTTGTGTAGCCCCGGGTGCAGAACAGTTCTGTTTCCTGCTGTCAACAAGGGCTGGTGGACTGGGTATCAACCTTGCGACAGCTGATACCGTCATTATCTATGACTCGGACTGGAACCCTCATAATGATATCCAGGTACAGTCACTAGTAGTTGAGGTTTAACTCTTTACCTCATATAAATTCATTTTGGCACATTTGCAAACAGAGCAGACCAAGATCAGTCAGCTCCTGGGTCAGAGTCTCCTCTGTTTGCTCATGCAATATTGTAGCTCATGTTCTACATAGACTGCATGGTTCTTTGTTTCATACACCATAAAAATTAATAAAAAATGCTGTATTGAATTTTTATATGGTCATGAAAATCCACAGAAATTTAGAAAAAAAATGAGAGATATTAAAAAGCACTCTCTAATTAGATAATTTTAAATATGGAACTAATTTCAGTGAAAATAATGAATATTTTAGGGTAAAAAAAGAAAAAGAAAAAAAATCTTAAAAAAAAGTGATAAGATGCAATAAAATTCAAAACAATAAAAATGAGTGCAAAATAGAACTTCCATATATTTTTCTGTTTATATCCTCTAGGCTTTCAGCCGAGCTCACAGGATAGGTCAGGCGAACCGTGTGTTGATTTACCGGTTTGTAACACGAGCCTCTGTGGAGGAGCGGATCACACAGGTGGCCAAGAAGAAGATGATGTTGCAGCATCTGGTGGTGCGGCCTGGGGTGGGCAACAAGACAACGTCCATGTCTAAACAGGAGCTGGACGATATCCTCAAGTTTGGTACTGAGGAACTCTTCAAGGAAATGGAAGGTGAGTGGGGTTAAAGGTCGAGGTGTTATCCTTGAATAGCTTTCATTAATATTTATAAATGCATTTTGCTTTTCACTGAAACTTAGTTTTGTTTTGAATAAGGATGGATAAATTTTTGTTCAAATGTTGGTTATTGAATTCTTACTACTTCAGGGAATTGATGTTTTATATTATGGTAAGGAATAGAAAAAACACTAATTACTGTTAATATTATTCATAACTGTTCAGAATTGTAAATAGTAAAATCACAGATTATTCAATGCAATAGTCAAATCTTTGATTAAAGAATAGAAAAATCACAAATTTCTTGTCAGATGATAAAAACATTAAAAAACACAAAATAGTAAAATTACTAATGTACAAAAAAGTCACTGTACAAAGTAGTGAATCACTGATTAATATACATAGTAGTAAAATGGGTAAAACAGAGTGATAAAATCCTTCATGACTACAGAAAAATATAACCACTATTACTGCACAATGTTAAAATCACTAATTACTCCACCTAATGTTAAAATCACTAATTACTGCACCTAATGTTAAAATCACTAATTACTGCACCTAATGTTAAAATCACTTATTAAAGCACACAATGTTAAAATCACTTATTATTGAACACAGTGTTAAAATCTGTTTATTCATAAAATTGAAATCTCTTATTACTGTACATAATGTTAGTATCACTTATTACTGTACATTATATTATATATAGTCACTTATTACTGTACATAACATTAAAATCACTGATTACTTTCCAGGATGTTAAAGTCAGTAATTATTGTACGGATGTGTTTTTCGTACAGGTGAGGATGATGAAGAGAAGCGTATTGTGTATGATGACGAGGCCATTTCCCAGCTGCTGGACCGATCCAAGGAGGGACAGGAAGAGAAGGAGATCGCCATGAACGATTACTTCAGCTCCTTTAAGGTGGCCAGCTATACAGTGAAGGAGGGAGAAGAGGTGAGACTTGTGTTTGTGTAGGGATGTGGTTATGGTGGCCAGGACCGTGGTCCAGTGGTAATGTTCCTGACTTTGGATCCAAAGGATGAGGGTTGGAACCTTGGTGGGGGCAAGGATTTTTATGACTTTCCCAAGCACAAAGTACTGGTCCAATCCAGGAACCTGGGAGAGGGATTAGTTTAAGTTGTAAAAACAGGTTTTCCAATTATTGTAAAATGAATAAGTTTAAAATTGTCTTTGATAAGAAGTGTATGTGTGATGATAATGAAATGTTTGTTGTAGAGGAAATGCGCACTTTTCATTTCTGTCCACTCTCACTTTACAGAAAGTTCAAGTACCTTTTTAAGATAAATTGTTGAGTCGAGGTGGTGTAGCTTGGAATATTTGTCCCATCATTGATAGCTGTAGTCCAAGATTTTGATTGAGGAGTTGTAATACAATTTTCTGATTCACTTTAGGGCATAAATTATTGTTTTACTCTAAATTACTCATTTAAAAATGTTAATGTTTATTTTCGCTGTTTTACTCCATCAATACATTAAAGGATTATGTAATTAAACTGGGTACATTACCACAGGAGGATGAACCTGAGACAGAAGTATTGAAGCAGGAGGCAGAACACGCAGACCCTGCATACTGGGAGAAGTTGCTGCGACATCACTATGAGCAACAGCAGGAGGACCTGGCTCGAACCCTTGGCAAGGGCAAACGTGTCCGGAAACAGGTCAACTACAACGATGCCGCCATGGGTAGTCATGATGACGTTGCATGGAAGGAGACAATGTCTGATTATGATTCAGACTTCAGTCAAAATGGTGAGGAAGGTTTTGGATATAGAAAACTTTGGAAAGGGGGCAGCAACAGGAAGTTGTCTTGGGTGTTAAAACAAGTCAGATAAGGAAATTGGTAAATGTGATCTTAGTTGAGCAACTGGTCAGAAATCATGCTGAACAGTAATTGTATTAAATATTGTTAGAGATATTGCTTCTTGAAAGGGAGAACATTCTTCAAATGTGCATATTGAAAATTTTGAAATATAAACTATGTTAGAAATTTCATTGAATCTGAATTGGTTTATATTTGGCTATATTTACAAAATGTTATGCAATAGAGCTATGTATTGGAGACAAGGGAATGATAGTTTGTATATGGAGAAATATGGTTTTGGTATATTGGAATATATTATAGAAGAGTAACAGTAAAATCAGTAAAATTTATATATGTGTTCTCCATTATTTTACACTTTGAAATCTAAAATGATGTTCTATTCTCCAGGTGAACACGAGGATGACGACGACGATGACTTTAATGAGCAGAAGGAAGGAGGTAAGGCGTTCCCTAATGTATTATAAGTGAATGTTGATATTTTTTTATCTAGATCACTAATATTGTTTGTGGTCTCTGCATCTATGTTTACATACCCTGTAATAGATATATTTAGGGACAAGAAACAGTGATTTAGTTCTAGTGTAATAGTATAGATCTATTAATCTCTATTTTGTTCTATTTCTTCAGGGTAGATTTGCAAGTACATTCATGTCTGCTTGGATGTATTTGAAACATGTAGACAGAACAGAATTCTTTTGTAAATTAAAAAGAAACTAAACATGTTTGTATCTTTTGCATGAAATTATATCTGTAGTTTCAAGAATATTATTTGTATATGAAGGTTTCTTTAGGACGTGTTTATTTTTCTAGGTGGTCGGACAAAGAGGTCAGACAGAAGAGAGAGGGAACGCCCACTGCCTCCCTTGTTGGCCAGGGTCAACGGACAGATTGAGGTATGATAACATTGTCATCAGTAGAAGCCACGGGGAGAATGAACCTGTGTGTCCAGGGTAGATAATCTGGTCAGACTGTTGGTAACTTCAAGCTGAATGGATGTCTATACTGGATGTTTCTCAATAAGGTCTTTTGGATGAGAAAAATATGCTGTAAAGTCTGTACAGACTGAGAACTGCTGCAAGACAGGCCCTGTGTTCTCGAAAATACTTAAGTACAAACTCAGGCTTAAATTTGAGTATCATACTCAAATTCCTAATGAAACAAATTGGGATAGTTTAAGTCTTGGCTATGAAAATCATACTTAAGAACCATTTTTAATTTCAAACACAGGGCCTTATCTTATTTTTCACTGGTCTGATATTTTTTAAAATGAAGAATGTTAATGCTAGAGTTATTGGTTGAATGATAGGAAACATGTTTAGCATGCACAATGACTTCATTTATCTAGAGGTCCTCTTTCATGACTGAAACACATTTTTATTAGTCCCCTACCGGTGTTTACATCAGAGGAGCTTATAGGTTTGCCCTCCTCCGTCTGTCTGTCCATCCGGATGTCCGGAAATCTGGATCTAGATAACTTTAAAACTGTTTAAGGTAATAAGTCCCCTACCGGTGTTCACACCGGAGGGGACTATAGGTTTGCCCTCCGTCTGTCCGTCCGTCCGTCTGTCTGTCCGTCCGTCTGTCTGCTCAAATCTGGATCCCGCAATAACTTAATAACTAAGCAAGCTAACTTGATGAAACTTGGTATATGACTAGATGGCAATGTGTAGATTATGCACGTCATTTTATTTTTGTTCTTCGACTAAAATTGTGGTTGCTATGGTAACGGATATAGTGAAAATATGGCAAAAATGGGATCCCGCGATAACTAAGCAAGCTACTTTTATTTTTGTTCTTCGACTAAAATTGTGGTTGCTATGGTAACGGAAATAGTGAAAATATGGCAAAAATGGGATCCCGCGATAACTAAGCAAGCTAACTTGATGAAACTTGGTATATGACTAGATGGCAATGTGTAGATTATGCACGTCATTTTATTTTTGTTTTTCGACTAAAATTGTGGTTGCTATGGTAACGGAAATAGTGAAAATATGGCAAAAAATGGGATTGATTACCATTTTGAGTCAAGGTGGAGCCGGTAGGGGACTTTATGTGTTGCATACAACACCAGTTACTTGTTATGTTTAAATTGGTATATGAATAGACGGTAGTATGGAGATTCTGCAGGTGACTTTGTTTTTTTATTGGGTTTTTTTCTCAGACCAAAATTCTGGTTGCTATGGTAATGGAAAAAGTATGCATCTCACCATTGTAGACAACTTATTTCTATTTCCAAAGGAGTATGATTTAGTGTATACAGTATATACCTTGTGTCTTGACAGGTGTTGGGTTTCAATGCTAGACAGAGGAAGGCCTTCTTGAACGCAGTAATGAGATACGGTATGCCTCCACAAGATGCCTTCAACTCTCAATGGTAAGTTGTAACTCAACAATTAATGGGGTCAGACTCAGAAATTTAGATAATGATTTAAGAGGTAACCATGTCCTGCATTAAGGAAAAAAAAATCAGCACAAATCATGAAATTACTGAAAGTAGTCAGTTTTAGACCTGTTTTTTTTTTGTTTTGTTTTTTTACAATAGAACACATAGCTTAGTTTGTGATACTGATTGCAATCTGTCAACCCTGCTATGGCTTGGAAAGACTAGGCTTACATTTTCTTCACTGAAAATTGAAAGGATGCTTAAAACCAGATTTTATGGATTAAGGATTTATGTTACTGATAGAGAGAATACAGCTTGTGTATGATTAACAAACATTTGGGTCCCGCCTTGGGAGGGTAAGGTCATAGGTTCTATCCCTGGCTGCAACATACAAAGTTGTAAAAAATAGTGCTGGTATAGCTTCCTTGCATGGTGCTTAGCATATAAGAGAAGTTCCAGGACTGGTTGGCCCGGTGTCAGGAGAATGTGACAGGGTGTGGTATCATGCCATATGTCTACATTAGGATCATTATTCACTTATGTAGTTATATATACGAAAGAGAGACACCCCTGTGTAACAATTATTTTGTGATTCAGGTTGGTACGAGATCTCAGAGGAAAGTCGGAGAAGGTGTTCCGAGCCTACGTGTCTCTGTTCATGCGGCATCTGTGTGAGCCAGGTGCGGACAATGCCGAGACGTTTGCTGATGGTGTCCCTCGAGAAGGTCTTTCCAGACAGCATGTCCTAACAAGGATTGGTATCATGTCTTTAGTCAGGAAAAAGGTTAGTGTGAGTTGCTGCTTCTTCTGATTTATATATCGAGGGGTGAGAGCAAAACTATGCTAAGTGCTTATATATTTATATGCACTTAGCATAGTTTTGCTCTCACCCCTTGATTTGTTCTTGTCAGATTGGTATTATGCAAATTTTGATAACCTATAATTTTTTTAATTTTTAAATATGTTCAAATGTTAATTCATGAAAATTGGGAAACATTATATTTTTGTCTTAGTTTGCATTTATTTTCTTAAATCTGAGGGATTTTACAAAAAAATGAAAATTTTGGCATCCTTTATGAATTTTGCATATTTAACTGATAATTTCAGGTACAAGAATTTGAGGCAATAAACGGGTCAAACAGTATGCCTTACCTGGGAGCCACTGATGCTTTAGAAAAGAGTAAGAAAGAGAAGGAAACGGCCAGCAAAGAAACTGCAGAGAAAGAGACAGAAAAAGAGGAGAAGAAAGATGCTGCAGAGGAATCAAAAGAGGCGACAGAGGAAAAGAAGGATGAATCAAAGGAGGAAACGACGGAAGAAAAGAAGGAAGAATGCAGTGTGGAGAAGAAGGAGGAGGGAACAAAAGACCCAGAAGTGAAGGAAGAAAAGATGGAGACAGATGCTTCAGAGAAAGAGGTTGGTTGGGAAAGGTTTTCTTTCTTGTTATCAGTGATGAACTGGTCCACTTTTCTTGATAATTAAAATGGTACTTAAGTATGATTTTCATACTCAAACTATGCCCATAAGTTTCAATTTCGGCATGAGTAGGATACTCAGATTTGAGCCAGAGACTCGGGTCGTAATTCAGTATTTCCAGGCTTCAAGTTTATTTAACTGATTCAATTCAAAGCCCAATAAATATAATTGGAAACAAATGACAGGTGGTTGTAGTTGATGTTAAGGTGAAGGTAACCTCATTTATTGTAGGGCTTTTTTGAGTTTGGTGGATGAAACATCGACTGTAATCATTGCAATTCATTTTCATTGTATCTGAGATGAAATTATTTCTTCAGCTGTAACACGAACAAGCAGTAATTAAATATTTATACTTTTGCTTCACAAAGTGAAGTGGGTCTATATAATTATAGGAATCATGCATGTTGTAATGTGCCCCTTGCATCCTTTCATATTTTTTTTTTAGTTGAGACTGTGTAAAAGGGGTATTCTTCACCTTCATCAATAGCTTGTTGTAATTTTTGTGTCTCACTGTTCCATGCGATTGATGTGGAAAGTTTTAGGAAAGTACAGCATATCACTTAATCCTTTATCTCATGAATATGTACCAAGTTAGGAGTTAATCAATATTCATTAACCCTTTCCCTCATAGAGGAAACCATGAAAAGACCTATGCGAACAGCATAAAACCAGATCAGCCTGCGAGGTTTTATGCTGTTCGCTGCTCCTCAGTGGTCTGGAAATGAGGATTTTATAATTAAATTTGGTAAGGTTTAACTGTGGTTTTCTGCAGATCAGGCTTTATGTGGTACCTATTGAGTGCGTCAAAATGAGTCTATATGAGGGAAAGGGTTAACAGAACTGAAGTAATATATACAACAATGGATTTTTCTTAGCTGTGCAGACTGAATAGAATCTTAGCTACAATATTGTGTTAGCAAAGAGAGGGGACCCTGATCTGACAGCTCCTGGAAGGAATTGTCTGATCTAGGTCTGCTCTGTTTGTCAAGATGTCAAAATAAGTTGATACAAGATAAAGGGTTGATGATACTCTAGCTCCAATGTGGTCAGTATTTGATAACGTTGATTACAGTCTGTTGGACAATATTAAAAATTTTTGTCCTTATTTTGATGAAGGTCAAAGAAGAGAAGAAAGAAGAGGAGAAGGAAAAGGAAGAGAGCAAAGAAGAGAAAGCTGAAAGTTCTGATGAAAAGAAGGAAATGGAAACAGACGCGGTAGAAAAAGAAAAGTCTGAAGAGAAAGATACAGTGAAAGGGGAACCAATGGACACTGAAGAAAAGAAAGAAGGTAATACAATGCATTCGATAAAGAATTAAAAAAATTGATCACTTTTTGTTGTCTGTCTGATGGTCTGTCTGTCTGATCGGCCGGCCGTCTGTCTCCGTCACTTTTTTTCCGGTCACTTCAGCAGGTGACACACATGTTCCAGAGAATACTCTTGTTATATTCCATATTCAGCTTCTTTAGAATTTTATATGCTTAAAGGTATTGCAGTCTTTATATCTTGATATGTACATAAGTTTTAAATGTTATCAGAAGAGGCTAGCCTTAAAACTGAATACATCTAACAAAGAAATGGCAGTAATTTTGAAATAGGCAAGCATGTAAAAAAAACCACATCAATTTGGAGTTGTTTTTAGGTCAGCATTTGGCAAGGATTACTGGACAACAGTTTTGTTAGTCATTTTCAAGTTATATTTTTGTACCATGATCAGCGTTTATGTGAGTATATTTTATTTTGAGTATTGATTTATTATAAACATCATGTCAGGGATATCACAACCCTTAACATATAACTTAAATACTTTTTCAGATGAGGAAAAATCAGAGAAGAAGGAAGATGCTGAGAAATCAGAAGAAAAATCTGAAGAAAAGACCAAAGAGGGAGAGAAAGCAGAAGAAAAGGAAGAGAAGAAAGAAGGAGAGGAGGATGAGAAGAAAGAAACGGAAAAGGAGAAGCAATCCACAGAAGGTTTGTTGTTTAGGTCATGTTTATTGCGTTATTATTCCGGAGATTTGTTCTTTTTAACAATGAGTGGAATGTTTACAATGACATCTTCAGTCAATAGGAGCGAGTCCTTGACTGACCTAAAAGGTTGCAATCAGTCCTTAGTAAAAGGTTATGTTTGCCATTGAATTGTGCCAGATATGAAGGCTTGAAGCTGGTGAAATTAACTGCAAACCCTAGTATCAGTAAATAACATATATGATCATTTTATTTGGAGCAGTAAATGAAACTTGATGTTTACATTCAGACCTATTTTAACTTTAATCAGCTTCATATCAGATGACAAGGATCTTTAATTTCTAAAAATATTTCTGAAATAATATAATCTGTTAGAAACAAACAGGATTTTCCCTTTGTTTTTGTGTCACTTGCTGTAAGCAGAGGTGACACATGGAGATCACTTCTCTGTTGTCTGTCAAACTTTTTTCTTCATACTTCTTCAGCATGTGACATTTGTTTGAAGGAAATTTCTTGTTTCAAATAAGGGTCAAGTGACCCCTTGATATATAGGTCAAGAGACAAATTTTGGTATGGCAAAGTGGGTAGTTGAGAATTTGAAGGTCAGAGTTGACTATCTTTATAAATTGAAATGTAGATTGTCACTTTTAATGGCTGATCTTTAAAGCTCATCTAGTACTCATTTTGAGGTTTGTACCTTCAACAATAAAGCTCCCCTGGTAGTAAGATTAGGTGACAGTTGACCTAAGCCTGATGTTACCAGGGGACAAAACAAGAGGCCAGAATTTAGGGATGCAGGTTGAAGATTTCCCTGTGTCTAGAAGGCACTGGCCGACATGCTTCTCTGTCTGCGTTACACACAAAGTAAAGTAGGGACTTCATAGCAGGATCTTGCATTTATTATTGTATTATCTCTTACCACTTTTAATATCAGACATACTGGTAAAGACACCAAAGTAAACCTTTCAGTTTAGATTAAATGATCAGTGTCATTAAAAGTAGTTTTGGCATTGTCAGCGTATCTGTTTCGAAGAAAAAGTTGAGCTATTATCGCTGGGTCCTCATTGTCGTTGTCGTGCAAAAACTTCAATGTAGCAAATCCCTCTGGGAGCTCTTGTGTTTTAAATGGGATTGCACATAGGGGTCAATTTCAAGGTCACTGCTGTTAGAATAAAAAAATTGAAACTGAAATCTGTACTTATTGGAACTTGTAGTATTAACTAAATGAAACTGATTAGTGGTTGGTTATCAACTCAGTTGTATCTTAAGTTTTACATTATTTAAGAAATGTCATGTATGTTTGTTACTAGAAAAAGAGAAGGCAGAGAAGAAGGACGAAGCAGGGGATGTGAAGAAGGAAGAAGACAAGGTTAAGAAGGAAGAGAAGGAAGTTAAAGAAGAGACAGATGAGGATAAGAAGAAGGAAGAATCAAATCAGAAGTTCATGTTCAATATTGCTGATGGAGGTTTCACAGAGTTACATACCTTATGGCAGAATGAACAGAGGGCGCTGATAAAGGTTTGTTATTTCGGATACTGTTTTCTTTGAATTAAATCAGTCAGAAATTATACATAGTAAGACTTTGCTGTATACCATTTTATAAGACTTTGCTGTATACCATTTTATTTCCATTTCAGTTTTATCCAATAAATCTACTAAACAGTAAATTTTTGTGCCACCTGCTGTAAGCAAATGTGACATATAGGGATCACTTTTCCGTCATCTGTCTGTCTGTCACACTTTTACTGCCATGCTTCAGCAGGTGACACACGTGTTACAGAGAGCACTCCTGTTTGTACATTTTTATTAATATAATTATTGTATGTATGTACATCAAATATTACTGAAAATTTTCCAGACGGGAAAACGACACGAAAATCCCCCCTCCTGAAGTTGGAGGTACTGTTCCCCAAAAACAGAGAAACAGGGCCCTGTATAGTCTCAAACATATCAATTTAGATAGAAAAAGTATAGTAAGGATAGGGGAGGGGCAAAAGATTGTAGAGATTTTTTTGTCACAGTTTTGGGAAGATGACTTAACCATCAATTTTGGAATTTAATAATTTAATTGGGAAAATGGTCAATTTATTTCAAGAATTTCATGAAAATTCAGTAATGAAGGAAATACATATTTGTTTATTTGCATTTGCAATTTTTAAGCTGCCTATGTGAAAACAAATCTCAGTTTTTTAGCCGAATATTTTTTGTTCTTCTTCTGAAGATTCATTGGGATATTTTACATTCAAATTTGGGGAAAAAAATCATCCTTAATTGAAGAGTTCCTGTTTGGTATTCCGTGTCAAAAATAAATCAGCAGCTAATGAAGCATATCTGTATTTATTTACAGGGTCGAGAACATGAGGTTTGGCATCGTCGACACGACTACTGGCTGTTGGCAGGTCTAGTCACGTATCCTTTTCTGAAATGGTGAATAAAGGTGTTAATTATGCATGAATAAGAATATTGTATTGAGCTGCAGAATTATGTATCATGTCAATTGTTTATTTCACCAATGGTCTTAGAAAAAAATCAGTAACACTATAGTTCAGTGGTTAGAAGTTTGATCCTAGCAGGGGACATCAATTCTGTATCACCTGAGCAGAGATGATACATAGGGATCACTTCTTGTCTGTCACACTTTGTCTGTCACACTTTTATGCTTTTTTCAGCAGGTGACACATGTGTTCCAAGGAACACTTCTTGTTTAAGACCTTCCTAGACACACAGTTTGGTCTAACCCATGACCTGTTTAAAGTTATTGATATCAGATGTTCTCTAGGCAAAGTTAAAGAAGAAAGTTAAACTAGAAAATGGAATATCATTTGCAAAGTATAAGACTGAGGTATTGCAGAATTATTTCTGAAATAAGGTTTTTGTTCTGTGTGTATAAATTAATCCAGACAGTTATTAAGGCCCCTTAACCAGTTCACAGACATGGGTATGGACGATGGCAAGACATTCAGAACGATGTTAGATTCGCCATCATCAATGAACCATTCCAGTCAGAGCAAGGGAAGGGGAACTTCCTGGAGATCAAGAACAAGTTCCTGGCCAGAAGATTCAAGGTCAGTCCCTATAATCTTAGTTGTGTCCTTTCTGATTAGGTCTTCTATTGTTTAAAGTTGTATGTAATTTTTGCCATGTACTTTAGAATCAGTAATTCTCTTTGGGGACAAACTTTCAGACCGTCCCTGGTGGCTGAGTGGTTAGAGCTTTCGCCTCGGGAGCAGGTCATGGGTTCAATCCCTGGCTGGGACATACCAATATGTAAAAAAATGGTACTGGTATAGCTCCCTTACTTGGCACTCGTCATATAAGGGTAGTTCCAGGACTGGTTGGCCCGGTGTCAGGATAATGTGACCGGGTGTGTTATCATGCCACATGTCTACAGCATGATACTACAGTGTGGCAGCTCTATATCTGTCTCAAGTAGACATAGCTTCCAAATGACTGAAATACTGTCAGTGGGATGTTAAATCTAATAAACAAACTTTTAATTTTTACAGTTGTACATAATTTTTGCCATGTATTGTAGAATCAGTAATTTTCTTTTGGGACAAATTTCATTGATTTCATGGATGACTTTATCCAGTAATATTAATCCCCACAAATGTTGTTTATTTTGTAGACCTGGCTTTTCTAGAACATGTATGCATTGGGATATGACTTTATTACACAAAATTAACTGTCGATGAATTTGACAGTATCCTGCATGTGCACAGCAGTACTGTATTTCAAATTCTTAAAGTTAAAATTTCAAAACTTTTTTTTTTTAAATCCTAGACTCTTTTTGATTGGAAAAGAACGCCTTTTTTCATAAGTTGTTTCTATATGAAAATAAAGGACTTTTGTGCAAATCTTTGTCAGGTGCCCCTCATTTTACAATCATAGAGAGAACTGTGTTAATGTATTAATTGATATGTATGAATGCAGAAAATCGTATAGGAAATCCTTTAAGTTCTATTAATTATTGATATGTATATATATATGAAATACCTGGTTAATGTGGTGTATTTTTAAACAGAAAATACTAATGTAGTGGTTATATTTCTTTTAGCTTCTGGAACAAGCATTAGTGATTGAGGAACAGTTGAGACGGGCAGCGTATCTGAACTTGACGCAGGACCCCAGCCACCCAGCGATGGCACTCAACACACGCTTCGCCGAGCTAGAATGTTTGGCGGAGAGTCATCAGCATTTATCAAAAGAATCTCTGGCCGGTAACAAACCAGCCAACGCAGTACTGCATAAAGGTATGTACGAATGTATCAAGGTGGAAGACTAAATATGGGAATTTGTGATGAAAGATTTTTAAAAGTATTAGATATTGTGTTTCTATGAAAGATATATATAATACTGTAGTTTGAATACTGAATTGTTAAGAAATGCATGCTTTTTTTAAGGTAAATAAAAAGATAAAAGAATATTTCATTATAAAAAAATGAAAAGAAAAATTAACAATAGAGGAAATAAATGATACTTGCTGATCTCTTAGATCTTTTATATTTCATTCACTCTGGTTCATAGATAAACAAATTTTCTCTTTGATGACCATATTATTGCATCTGCCATGAAAAGAAAATATTCTCTCTTCAAAAAATCAAAAAGTACTAAATAAATGTTTGAATCCTAACATGGATGTCTATTCCCCGTTCCAACACTTAATTTGTACTTCTCCAGTATTGAACCAGTTAGAGGAACTCTTGAGTGACATGAAACAAGATGTCAGTCGACTGCCGGCCACCCTGGCGCGAGTCCCACCCGTCAGCCAGCGGTTACAGATGTCGAACGAAGCATTCTGGGCGCCTTGTAAACCCGGGTCAGACGACTGCGCCTCAGTCCAGCAGTCCGGCCATGAATCAACCCCAGAACCCACAGAATCCAGGTGAGTGGAATGGTTAAACAGTTGGGGTCTTGGTGAAGTCTGATCATAAAAAAGTGTTTATCAAGTTGTTAAAAAATCGAGGTTCATCCCTTTCTTGCCTTAAATTTAAAGCATAAGTTGCGGTATAGTCCTTAATTTTAAATTTTAAGGCCTAAAAAACGTTGAACAACCCTTAAATTTTGCTTCAGAAAATTTGTTTAAACCATGTAAATCTCTAAGCCATTGTGAATGTTAGATTTATTTTCTTTTATTGAGGTGGTCTTTCTTCATTTTTGACTTCAACATAAGGCACAAGATTAACCTGTAATTAAATTAAATGCTTTAGCATGTTCTGTGTGCAAGTTATTTTGTTGTTGTTGTTTTTTTGTTGCCTTATTTTGTTTTGGTTTTTTACATGTCTTTACATAAATGAAATGCTTCAACATAACATTGAACATTGGTTAACAAGTTATAGACTGCCCATTCCAAAATGGTAAAGGTTATTGAACAAAGGAAACTTTTGAGAAGCAAGGTTTATGTGCAATTGTGTGTCAGTCAATGGTTTAACAGTTACTATTATTTAATTTGAGGAGAACTCAGCATTATATCAACTCTTCTCTCTAGAAAACTTCCTTTCTGTGGCATTTCACATATCGTTTATTGAATAAAGAATAGTAATAGAGACATTTGGGTAATAAATACTTTTTAATATTTTTAGCTCGACTATTCGTAGAATATGAGAGCTATTGTAGTCACCCTGGCGTCGGCGTCGGCATTGGCGTTGCAGCTTTTGGTTAAGTTTTGCGTGCAAGTTACTATCAACCTTATATCTCAATAACCATTTATGGTATTGACTTGAAAGTTAATGAATATTTTCAGGGGCATCAGACAACCAAGGTAGATAACTCTTGACTGAATTTAATATGAATTATGGCTCCTTTTTAACTTAGAAATTTTGGTTAACGTTTTGCATGCAATAGAAAATTTGGTTAAAGTTTTGCGTGCAAGCTTCTATCTAGTTTGTATCTCAATAACCATTCATGGTATTGACTTGAAAGTGAATATGTTTAGGGGCATCATACAACCAAGGTAGATAACTCTTGATGGAATATATTACAAATTATGGCCCCTTTTAACTTAGAAATTTTGGTTAAAGTTTTGCATGCAAGATACTCTCATGCTTATATCTCAGTATCAAGCGTGCGATTGATTTGAAACATCTTTAATATGTTTAGGGGTATCATACTTTCATGGTAGATAACTCTTGATAGAATATGTTACAAATTATTTCCCCTTTTTAACTTAGAAATTTTGGTTAAAGTTTTGCATGCAAGATACTCTCATGCTTATATCTCAGTATTAAGCGTGCGATTGATTTGAAACATCTTTAATACATTTAGGGGTATCATACTTTCATGGTAGATAACTTTTGATGGAATATGTTACAAATTATTGCCCTTTTTAACTTAGCAATTTTGGTTAAAGTTTTGCATGCAAGGTACTTCCATGCTCATATCTCAGTATCCAGGCATGGAATTGATTTGAAACATCTTTAATACATTTAGGGGTATCATACTTTCGTGGTAGATAACTTTTGATGGAATATGTTACAAATTATTGCCCTTTTTAACTTAGAAATTTTGGTTAAAGTTTTGCATGCAAGTTACTTTCATGCTTATATCTCAGTATCCAGGCATGGGATTGATTTGAAATATCTTTAATATGTTTAGGAGTATCATTCTATCAAGGTAGATAACTTTTGATGGAATATATTACAAGTTATGGCCCCTTTTTTAACTTAGAAATTTTGGTTAAAGTTTTGCATGCAAGGTACTTTCATTTGTCCAGGCATGGAATTGATTTGATTAATTTTGGTTAAATTTTTGCATTCAAGCTACTTCCAGCTTATATTCGAAATTGCTTGTGGAATTGACTAGAAAGTTAAGGAGTGTCTTCAAGGGCATCAGAAAACAGGAAGATAACTTTTGGACTGATGCAAATTATGGCCCTTTTCTAACTTGGATTTTTGGTTTAAGTTTGGCATGCACAGTGTTATTGTGCATATGTCTCAGTTACTAGGCATGGGATTGATTTTAGACATCATAAATATATTAAGGGGTATCAGACTATCAAGGTATATCATTTTTGACTATTATTATGTACAGGGAATGTGAAGGGCAAGAATTTAAATAGATTTCATTTGATTTACCAACAAGCATTTTGAATAGTCGAGCGTGCTGTCCTCTGACAGCTCTTGTTTTTGGATAAAATTTTGATATATTTGCTATGTATTGTCTCATTGAAATTTTTTGAATTGGAGAAAATGTAATTGATAATAATATATGAGTTCAGTCTCTCACTGAAAATGTATTATATTTTCACTTATGCGTGCTATAGGAGAGATAATATCTCACGATTTTTAGCTTGTCTGTTTCAAAGAAAAAGTCGAGCTATTATAATCCCTGGAGCGTCATTGTCATCGTCATGCATAAACTTTAATGTAGCCCATTACTCAAACAGACGTTGGCATCCTCTTGTGGTTCTTTTTTTAAATGGAATATCTTTAATATATATGAAAAAGACATATTTGCAAGTGATATGATTAGGTGCTAATTAACCTTTGACTGCTCTTCAGGTCAGCTGACGCCTGCCACTCTTGCTCAGAAAATGGCGGCCATGTCACAAGGCACGGCCAGTCCGTCTGCTCACAAGTCCCCAGCAACCACTCCAGGTGAGTAGTGGATAGGTCATGTTTGTGTGGCGGTGGTGTTGTGGTGGGAGTGATCAGTCTGCTAGTGACACGTGTACACAATCACAGTCTGATGTCCACATCACAGGTCTAAAAATCACAGTTGTGATATTTATCACAGACAGAGGGACTCAGTACAGTCTGCTGTACCTATCACTGTTGGCTGTACTTATTGCCATCTGATTTGCATATTTCAGTCTGCTGTACACATCTAAGTCACCTGTACACATCGGTCTGCTGTACACATCTAAGTTTAATGAACACATTACAGTCTAATGTACACATCACAGTCTGCTGTACACATCTCAATTTAATGTACACATCACAGTCTGCTGTACACATCTCAAATTAATGTACACATCACAGTGCTGAACACATCTCAATTTAATGTACACACCACAGTCTGCTGTACACATCTCAAATTAATGTACACATCACAGTGCTGAACACATCTCAATTTAATGTACACATCACAGTCTGCTGTACACATCTCAAATTAATGTACACATCACAGTGCTGTACACATCTCAAATTAATGTACACATCACAGTCTGCTGTACACATCTCAATTTAATGTACACATCACAG
The DNA here is from genome assembly GCA_021229015.1 of Solen grandis. Classification (NCBI taxonomy): domain Eukaryota; kingdom Metazoa; phylum Mollusca; class Bivalvia; order Adapedonta; family Solenidae; genus Solen; species Solen grandis. Next base: position 19,104,243 of record CM037794.1, read on the forward strand.
TCTAATGTACACATCACAGTCTGCTGTACACATCTCAAATTAATGTACACATCACAGTCTAATGTACACATCACAGTCTGCTGTACACATATCAATTTAATGTACACATCACAGTCCAGTGTACACATCATGGTCTCCTGTACACATCACAGTCTAATGTACACATCACAGTCTAATGTACACATCACACATCACAGTCTAATGTACACATCACACATCACAGTCTCCTGTACACATCACAATCTCCTGTATACATCACAATCTCCTGTACACATCACAGTCTAATGTACACATCACAGTATAATGTACACACATCACAGTCTGAGGTACTTATTGTAGTCTGATTAACATATTACAGGCTGATTTATATATCATCATGAGTGTCTGGTTCCTTTACTAGTTGAAATTCATTTTTTACTTGAATACATAATTATATTCAGTAAAATATTTTGTTGATAAACGGTTGTTACTTATCTTACTCAATGAGTATATTGTTGTGGTTGTTTTCTTCAAAGACTTTGTAGATCTGTGATTTTATGATGTGTATTGTCATTTGTTTTGTTGTTGATGAATCTGTGTATTGTTCATATCATGATGGTCATTTTTGTCATCATTATCATATGGTCATACTTATCATTGTAGTTGCAATAATCATTATCATAGTAGTTATCATCATCATCATGGTTGATATTATCAACCTTCTCATCATCATGGTAGTTGTCATCATCATCATGGTTGATATAATCATCATTCTCATCATCATGGTAGTTGTCATCATCATCATGGTTAATATTATCATCATTCTCATCATCATGGTAGTTGTCATCATCATCATGGTTGATATTATCATCATTCTCATCATCATGGTAGTTGTCATCATCATCATGGTTGATATAATCATCATTCTCATCATCATGGTAGTTGTCATCATCATTATCATTATAATGGAGTTGCTATCATTATCATAATCATCATAGTGATTGCATCATTTCGTCAACAAAGATTTATACAAGGAGGGACTATCCAGGACATTTTTACTTATTTCTTTGCTTAAGCAGAAAATCTCATTAGAATTTGAAAAATGAGAAAAAAAGAGTACACTTCTAGTACTTAACTGATATGCATAGGACTAAAATCTCTCACTGAACATTGACCATTGTCATGATTTTCTCATGATTGTTTTCTCATGGTTATTCCTGAATGAGGATACAGATGTTTGTATTTGTTTTTACATTAAGGCTGATTCACAATGGTTAGAATCTCTTTGGTTTCCTTGAAATTTTCTATAGTTTGTACTATATTCTGGTGAAGTCCTCCAATACTTTCCTCATTGCTATTTCCACCTTTGGTGGATTTACAAGTCTGAGTTCCATAGTTTCTTGATACTTTTGTCTGTTCAGTTTGTTCTCACGGTCAGACATGTTAGCTTTTCATGTTTCATCATTCATGCTTTTGTAGTTTGCAGTTTTACATATGAGCTGACTTATTATCTTTGAACTGTTTATCTGTTAAGTGCATAATCTGTAATGGAAAATTCATACTAATTCAAATAAAGGCAAAAATAATGGGCATAGATTGTTGGAATGTTAGCATCAAAATCATTTATTACCTCAAAACCTTACCCTCTTAATATAGCCTATATTTTCCAGTTCCATTGTCCTAAGTGATGACAAAGTGATAGCAAGTCGGCAAACAAAAAATAAAGATAATTGACTCTGTTTCTTGGAAAAGTTGACATTTGCCAATGAAGCCACAGTAACCTGATTGCAAATTGGCAATCAAAAAATAAAGATAATTGACTCCGTTTCTTGGAAAAGTTTAAATGTTTAAATTCTTGGAAATCTGAAATATCTAAATTCTTGGAAATCTGAAATGTCTAAATAGATTATAATTACCCAAGTAATTTCCTCATCTCCTTAGCATTTGCTGTGCTAACTGCTTCTTGACGTGGGTGTCTAGGGTAATTACCATTAAAATCCTGCTTTCCTTCATTGAACTATGGTTTTAAAACATACCCTTTTCATTTTTTAATTTAAAAAAAAAAGGGTTTTGTAGGGTATATAGATTCTGCTTGGATGCCTTCTGATTTGGCATTTTAGATTAGAGAATAATGAAACACTTTTCACATTTATATTTAGATAGATTTGATTGAGTCAGTCAGTAAGATCTGTAGTATTGCTCCCATTCTGTTCTCTGTTCTGTTTTTGTTTCACATTTTATCTTTTCCTACATAAGATCAAGTCAGAATCATTTGTTTAAGTTCATCTGTCATTTTATGTGTGAAAGCTTATGGTTTGTTTGAAAGTAAACTGATTGGACAAGGTGTTAGTATGCTTGAAGTTTCTTTTCTCACCCATCTCAGACTGTCGCTTCTAGGGGATTCAATAAGAATTTGTCAATTTTGATTGAGTTACTTTCTTACAATCTTAAAATATTTATGTTCCTAATTTTGGTCTTAAACATTGACAGTCATGATATTCATATGTGTTTCCTTGTTTATATATATAGGAAACTTGCAACTTTATAAAACCATGATTGATAAAGTAATTATTTTTTTTTTTTTAATTAGACATGGTTTATATGTAAGATTTTCCAGTTAAGTCGAGGGGGAAAAAAGGTAAAAAAAAAACATAAAGGGGGGGTGAAAAGAAAATGATGACAGTGCTGGTAAGCTTTAACCGCCATGTGTATTTCTCTGTCTTTCCATCAGTGTCCTTTGACCAAGGATTACAGGTGGCGCCTTCCTTGCCCCCGCCCCCCACATTCTTTGGTCCGATCCCCGGACCCGGGGGTGAGGTGCCGGGCTACTGGTCCCTCAAGCCTGACGTTTCACGCTCGCTCTCGATGGACAGCTTCGGTTTACCACCCTCAACCTCACATCAGTGACTCGGTACTTTACCACCTATATACGTGTACCTTCGCTGTTGCTGCTTTGTTATCATCATCAGAGTTCCCCTCAGAAATTAACCTACTTTTGTATACCAGTTTCATACAGTCAAACCTGTGTTTGCAGCCAAATGTTCTTTCCAGATATAGATGTACTCACATTGACTTACAAGCTATCTTATATCTACACTGGAATGATGGGTAGTCAATAGATGACTTGATTTACAGGAATGTGCAGTGCGTACATCTGTTCAGAAGCCACCTTAAGCTTAAGCAGTATATTCATGGCTGGCTGCAAAGACAGGTTTTACCATACGTTTATGTTCTCTCAGCATTCAGCTCTTTCTTGTATGCAGAATGCCTTGGATTCTGTGCACAGCGGGAACTCTGCATGATGGTGCATGGTCCTCCGATTCATTTATTATTGCTTATTATCAGTTTCTTCAGTGGTTTGCTTGGGGTGTTATTTGTCCCTTAACTCGTATGTATTAGCATGAATGGGTCATGCAGTTGCTATGGTAACCAGTGACCCCCATGATGTTGTTATTGCCGCAATTTCATATTACATTTATCTTTATATGTTGTGCTGGGAGTAATTTGATATGCAGTGATGTTGCCATACTATTTTATGTATTAGCTTTTTGAGTCAAGTGTTTGCTTTTTTTCAACTGCTAGGCCTGTTTTTGTTCTTGCTAAATGGTGGATGTTTCTAGCAGGGTGGGGATTTATTGTGGCTATCTTACACAATGTAGGTTTTTGGTTTCAGTATCTTGCCTTTATGTATCTGCTATGTGCAGTTAAATTTGTATTATGTGATTGCTTTGAATTCGACACTCTTGGTTTGTTCAGGATGATTATATGTTTGATTTCAGTGATAATCTATTTAATTTTTCTATGGTAATATGAATTTTAAGTCATGAGCATGTTAGGTACATTTGAAAGAAAGAATAAATGAATAAAATAGGGGAGTTATGTCGCATCCCACCTTGTAATCTTGCTATTATTTTTCTAAGAGTTGTTTGGAAAGGAGATTGTCATTCTTCAAGGGCAATAACTAGATTCTGCTTATTGAAGTTGAATGATTTGTAGTTACATCCCTTGAATGGTCATGTAAGGGAAAAAAAAGTTTGTTTTTTTATCATATAAAAGATTTGGTTTGAATTGTCATTTGTTTAGTTTACCTATAAAGCATGGATTTTTCTCCTTTGCTCATTCAATTAAAAACTGACCTGTTGACAAATACTTATATATATTTGAAGTACCTTTTACATACTTTACTTTTACGAAGATAACTTTATTTGGCAAGCATGTTAACCATTTACCCCATATAGACATTTTTGATTTTTTTTAAATACAGAGCAGACTAAAATCAGACAGTACCTTACAACAGCTGTCAAATCAGGGACTCTTCTGTTTTCTCATACAATTCTGCTTAGCCTACACTGTGAAGAAAATCACTTGTTTCTTATACTAGTTTTAAGTTCATGAAATGAATATTCATCAGATTATGTATTTGTACATTAATATTCATGAGGTAAAGGATTAAGTTCAAATATAACATTTCAGATCCATTTTAAGACTCTTTCAAGGATTCAAAGAGGTTCTGCATTGGATCTTTTTTTTTTTACCGATAATGTGGAAGGGACAGCCACATCTGTTGAAGACCTATCTTCATAAAACTTTCTTGTTAGTACCTGCTTTGATAAATCAAAACTTTTTAACCAATTGTTATGTGAATAAAGCCATCATATTTCTGAATGACATGACAGGGACTCTAATTTAAACTAATTTGGTTAACTGATAAGTGATTGAATTGCCAAGCTCATGTTCTTAGCTCACCAGAGCACGAAGTGCTCAGGGTGAGCTATTGGGATCACCCTTCGTCGTCTGTCGTCCGTCGTCAACAATTTGCTTTAAAAGACATCTTCTCTGAAACCGCTGGACAGAATTTGATAAAATTTGGCATGTATGATCCTTGGGTGGGCCTCTACAAAAATTGCTCAAATAAAGTTGATCCATGAAGAACTCTAGTTGTCATGGCAACAAATAGAAAAAATAATTGAAAACTTTGAAAATCATCTCCTCTGAAACCGCTGGACAAATTTGATAAAACTTGGCATGTATGATCCTTGGGTGGGCCTCTACAAAAATTGCTCAAATAAAGTTGATCCATGAAGAACTCTGGTTGCCATGGCAACAAATAGAAAAAATAATTGAAAACTTTGAAAATCATCTCCTCTGAAACCGCTGGACAGAATTTGATAAAACTTGGCATGTATGATCCTTGGGTGGGCCTCTACAAAAATTGCTCAAATAAAGTTGATCCATGAAGAACTGGTTGCCATGGCAACAAATAGAAAAAATAATTGAAAACTTTGAAAATCATCTCCTCTGAAACCGCTGGACAGAATTTGATAAAACTTGGCATGTATGATCCTTAGGTGGGCCTCTACAAAAATTGCTCAAATACAGTTGATCCATGAAGAACTCTGGTTGCCATGGCAACAAATAGAAAAAATAATTGAAAATCATCTCCTCTGAAACAAATGGTCAGAATTTAATTTCCTTTGGCCCAAATAGTTACCTCATGAATGTATACCAATATGGCTAAAATAAAGTTAATTCCTAAAAAAATGAGGTCCCTAGGGGGTTGGCTAATTCCCTTATATATACTCTATATAGAAAACATCAAAATTCTTCTTCTGTGTAAAGGCCAATATGGGGCCGAAATTTGGCCCCATTCCCATCCGTAAAAGTATATATTTTTCCTCAACTGTAGATGAAAAACTGCTTAACGAACTGCTTTCATTTTCTTCCCATACAAAAAGCCCTGTGTCTTTCAAACTATCACATCGTGTAACTGCAACTGATAATACAATATATTATATTATCTTCAATTAATAAATTTCAGAATTTTACTTCCATGAAATTAATGGTCAGGATTGATTTCATGAATGTCTGCCATGATGCTGATTTACACTGGCGAGTGTTTATGGCCCTTGGGCCTCTTGTTTTCTCTAGTAATGTATATTGTTTGTGATGCAAAGGAGCATTTATGTAAACTAAGGTTAATGTGATAATACATTATTTGGTCATTTGCAACTTGATGGTGATGACTGTGTATTTAATTCTTTACTGACATATCTTTAACATCTACATTGGTCAGACACTCAAAGTAAACAGTTTGATATGAACATCTTCAAAGTTACAGAGATTTTTTTGCTCCTGCATGGATACATCAGGGTATATTATTTTAGGTCTGTCTGTTTGTCACAGAACTTTTACCTTGACCATATTACAGAAGTCCTTCCACCTACAGCCTTGAGCTCTACCTTTTAGGTGACCTTGACCTTCAAATGACCTTGACCCCCAAGGTCTAAGGTCCCCTCAGACATAGTGTTAAGGTCTAGATAAAATATTTTGACAATGTTATAATGTTATGTTTAAAATACCTTTTTCGTTGTCAACTTGATATGAGTATTAATAGATTTTAATTGGAACTGCTTTACTAAGTAATTATTTACCTCAGGAGTAAAAGCAAAACTACATTTAAGATATTTTTTTCTTCGGGAAATATATATATAGTTGTGTCACTCAGAGTGGTAGCATGTGAAATGGAACTTTGTCTTAATTTCTTACTGGAGGGTTCATCCTCATTTTGCTGGATTACAACCTACAGGAATGCTATTAGATGGCTTTAATTATGAGGATTATTATATGGATTCCTTTTAAAAGCAAGGCTCTGCTATCAGGAGATCGGTGCCAATTTTTGGCACTCTCTGCAAAGTCAGACATTTTTCAGTTATTTCCTGTCAGTAATGGAAGTTTTTAGTGAGAGTAAAAAAAAAGTTTGCTTTAATCAAACTGTGATGAAAGTCTTAAAGATTGACATATATGTGTGAGTCGGAGAATGCATTTATTTAGGTAATGCAATACTTTCAGGGCATTGTTTTTGAAGTTGCCTCTCAGACTGTGAATTTTTAGGGTCTTTCCTTGCTGAATATCAGAAGGGTAGGTGATGATAGGAGAAGACGTAATCTGTCTAAAAAGAGAGAGAGAGATTTTTAAGTGGTAAGAAATGAGGTGTTCCACCAGAAATGTACTTTACTGTGTGGCTTACTTTGTAGGTCTATAGTGTCTTTAGAATGCGCTTCGTGTAAATGGCTTTAAAAGTGGAATGAGTATTTTTGTCTTGTGGTATGGTGTTTGTTATGGTCCTGGCTTTAGTTTGCCATGTCTCGAGACCATGTGGTGTTTTTGTTGGATAAAACAGTGTAGGAAGTTAAACACTTTAGCTGATAAATATTTATTTAAAGATTTATAACTTGATGACTGGTCATTTAATGAACTTAAAGTGGTAAATGTGAAGGTGGACCAGTTTATATAGAATCTGAGCTTCAATATTGTGCGAGCAAAAAGGAGGAGACCTTGGAGCTTTCAGATTATGGTCTTCTCCTGTTTGTTGTTCAGATTCTACATAGTCTACTAATCAGTAAAAAAAATCCATTATATCAAATGCCATCCCAAAATTCAATGCATCAATATGTTTAATATTAGTAATATGAACAAGAATATTCATGGATTAAGGTAATACATTCATCATTGAATTATAATCATGGTCTTTCAAATGGTTAAAAAAGAAGTCAGTGCAGGAGTAAGCTTCCATTGACTTTTGGAGATACAAGCTTTTTTGCTGAGACTAAGTCTATAAAGGCTTGCATTTACTACAAAATTCCCATGATCACTTGATGGACCATGATCACAGTTTAATGGATGGATTACCTTCATGGGTAATTGGTAGCTGTATAGGAATCAATGTATATGCTTTTACAAAAAAAAAAAAAAAACAGTATTGTTGTGACATGGTGGTGAAGCAGGGTTAGTCAATATGTTGTCTCTTTCAATGGTAGCTCTTATTTTCACCTGTAAAGTTTGTCTGATGTGGAGAACTTACCAGAATTGCACTAAATAACAATTTGTTTTGGAAACAAAGAAACCTGAAATACAGCATATGTTCAGGTGAATTTATTCCAAACAGAAAACGTTATAAATTGTTAATACACAAATAATTGGTTTAGGGCATACATTGAGGATTTATTGAAGCCTTTTGATTGTAAGGTTCATAATTTTCAAAGTGTAATTACCCTAATGGAAATGTCAATGAAGATTTGTGTTTAAAAAAGAATCTGGGGGAAAAAAAAAAGATTCTGCTTTAGCATTGTAAATTAAATGAGTAATGCATAATTATGTTGTTTTGCATTTATCAGGTATGCAGTAAAGGAGATATAGAATCTAGGTAGGTGATACGGACACATATCCTTGTGTAATGACAACACACCTAATAGATAGACTTGTGTAGTAGCAAGCTTTTTGTAGAGCTCCTATATTTGAAAATATCTAACCAGTGGACAATTTTACAGACCTATCTTGTTGTAACCTTTAATCCTAGAGCGTTACTTTCTGTTCACTTTTATAAACCATTTGCACATCTGTAATAAATGACACCATCTAACCACTGCAATATTATATGGAGACTCTCTGTACTAGGTTTTCCCCTGAGGAGGCCAGCGGGAGGTTGATAATTCTACCTGGCTGCCACTGTACACTTTGGGTCTTCCTTTATCTGCAACTGTTAGCTATGATGGCACTAGAGGGACATGGAAGATTTTGTTATATTGTGTGCGCACATGATAAATATTGCATGTGCATGCGATAACTCGATTTACCGCATGCAAATGCAATAGCTACTGCTTGTGAATGCACTGGTAATTGCATTTGTACATGAAATGAAAATTATCTTCCATGTCATCTTCATGCCTCCATAATTTTTCCATATGCTTAACTAACTTGTGTTTTGTAGTTTTTGTAGAAAATCTCCCCTGCTAGCTTTTTGTAGAGCGTTAGTATTTATTTGAGCAACCTAAATAATGCTGAATTGGGAGATTGCCTATTTTATTATTGTAAGTTTGATTATGGCTGATATCAGCCAAGTAGGTCAGGAGTTAAGGACCTTATGGTAAAAAAAATGCCAGATGTCACTCTAGCATCTTCATTTCTTCAGCAATCATCTTCAATCAGTTTATGTTTATAGCCAATTAGGTCAGGACTCATGGTCCTTTTAATATTACTTGGGATTTTTTATGCTACAAGCTTATAATTTTGACCACCTCGCATAGTGAAATGGGCTTTGTTGGAATTATTAGCTCACCTGAGCACAATGTGCTCATGGTGAGCTTTTCTGATCGCCTTTTGTCCGTCGTCTGTGCATCCGTCGTCAACAATTTCTTTAAACAACATCTCCTCCTAAACTACTCACTGGATTTTGATAAAACTTCACAGGAATGTTCATTATGGGACCCTTTACCAAAGTTGTTAAAATTATTTTGATTGGTCAAAATTCTAGGTCACAGGAGCTAAAAATAGATTTTAAAAATGAAAATTTTAAAAATCTTCTTCTCCGAAACCACATGGCCTAGCCTTTTGATTTTTGGTATGTAGCATGATCTTATGACTCTCTACTAAGTTTGTTCAAATCATGACACTGGGGTCAAATTTGGCCCAGCCCCAGGGGTCACCTGATTTTACATAGGCTAATATAGAAATAACTTGAAAAATCTTCTTCTCAGAAAACACATGGCCTGGGGTTTAGATATTTGGTGTGTAGCATTGTCTAATCGATTCTTACCAAGTTTGTTCAAATCATGACGCTGGGGTCAAAATTGGCCCCGTCCCAGGAATCACTTGATTTTACATGGATTTATTTTGGAAAAAAACTAGAAAAATCTTCTCAGAAACCACTAGGTCTGGAGTTTAGATATTTTGTATGTAACATGGGTTAATAGACCTCTACCAAGTTTGTTCAAATCATGACCCTGGGGTCAAAATTGGCTCTGCCCCAGGGGTCACTTAGGGCTATCATGCCCCCCCCCCCCCCAATATCATATTGAAAGCAAAATTTTGAATTCCAAATTTTGTATGATTCCTTTGATATCAGATGAGAAGTAGTAACTAGTATGATTTTAGTTTCATCAGTTTACCTTTTATATCAATTCTGAAGACCTTTTGCTTTACAAAAAGCCAGAATCCAACACAGTCATAGGAAAAAAGGCAAATTGTTTGCAACAATTGGGCCTATATTTAACATACTTCTTTGGCTCCTTTAACATAAGGGCTTAGTGAATAAGGTTTTTAATCTAAATACTCCTGCAACTGAGAGTTTTGGAGCAGAGCACTTATACAAGAAGTATAACAAACTATTTCTTTTTTTTTTCCAGTATGCTGTATAAGAAACCTGGCTCTTTTTGAGTGTAGAATTTATAATAATATCCATGTGAACTTTTTGTTTTATCCTCCTTTGTGGTGAAAAAGTTTTTCTCCTATTTTGATGTCAAAAACCTGGCTTGAATTCCACCAACTAGGTAGATACACATTCCACCATTACTATTTTAAGAAATATTCAAGTACATAACTAAGTTGAAATGAATTATTTCCTAAATTAATAACAATAATTGATAAGAAATAACATTTTGGTATTTTTATAAGGGAAACAAGACTAATGAAATTCGCTGTTAAGTAATTAAGTTTTACTTAACGCTACAAATTGTTGTTGGAATTGACCTTTATACATGTATGTATTTGCCATGACTATGTTTTATCCTCAATTGTGGTGAAAAGTTTACAGTAACCTGTGGCCTTACCCATTTTCCTCATATTTAGATAGATTAAAAAAAAATAAAAAACCCAGCAAATTTAACCCTTTCCCCATATAGACTCATTTTGACGCACTCAATAGGTACCTCATAAACAAACCAAACAAACCTTCCAAATTTAATTGTAAAATCCTCATTACCAGACCACTGAGGAGCAGCGAACAGCATAAAACCTGATCAGCCTGCAAGTTACTCGCAGGCTGATCTGGTTTTATGTTGTTCGCATAGGTCTTTTCATGGTGTCCTCTATGAGGGAAAGGGTTAAGCTGAAGTTCTAACAAATTCAGTTTCTATTTGGATATGAGTTTTTGGATGATATACAGGAAGCAGGTTTCCATGAAGTTGGATAATGGTTTTACTCCCAATATAATGGATTTTATACAACTGCTAACCAAGAAATCATGGTTGATCTAAAAGCAGAATGGAATTCTGTAAGTAATAACGTTCAACTGGTTAATGTTATTATTTTGCTTCTATGTTTCCAGGAGAGGAGAATGCAATCTGTTTGGAATGAACTTCAGGCA
>CM037794.1:19115461-19165461 GCA_021229015.1 Solen grandis
TAGAAGAAGAGTGTTCAGTAAAATGTCAATAGTAGAAGGAGAGTGTTCAGTAAAATGTCAATAGTAGAAGGAGAGTGTTCAGTAAAATGTCAATAGTAGAAGGAGAGTGTTCAGTAAAATGTCAATAGTAGAAGGAGAGTGTTCAGTAAAATGTCAATAGTAGAAGAAGAGTGTTCAGTAAAATGCGTTGGTTGATTTATACATTGAGACAAACCGAATTGGCTACAGAGAAAGTTTAGCTTTCGAGCATTTGAACAAACATATAAAAGGTAAGATCTCCCGTAATTATAATATCACCGTGCCCGGTATTAAATGCAGAATCAATATATTCCTCCATAAGTTTGTCGATTTAATTTTTGTAGAGTTAGGTGGGCGATAAAATAAGCATATTTATATTTTCTTGTTTTTAAGAAAGGATGATTTCGACCCAAATGGTTTTTTTAACCAAATACCACGAGATCTGACCTACGCTTACATGAAATTGAAATTATATTGAAATGAAAATTATAGATTTATTGGTTTACTGTTTGAATTTACATATCTTTACATTATAAGATGAGAAAACAAATTATAAGTACAGTCTTAATATGATGAATTATAAAGAAGATTTTCTACTATTAGCATCTTTTAATTTTATGTGCTTTATATTGTTAAGGCGCAAAAATTAATACTGATAATGCAACACAGTGTAAATTATGTGCTACATGTAATTTGTTATGATAATTAATTTCTTAAAGCAGCTCGTTCAAAAATGGATATTGACTGTTAAATGTTTAACTATCTGTTTAACATCTATCAATATCCATCTAAGGACGCATGGTCACCCAAGGCAGCATTCCGTGATAGTAAAAAACATGTGTGTGTGTGTGGGGGGGGGGTCTCCATTAAATGCATTAGTATTGCGAACGATATTAAAACTATATTTAGAATTCCCTTTTCCTCACTCCTAGCATATGCTCACATCACAGTCTAAACAAATCAGTAACACTTATAAATTTGCTACCCGGGTTAGGGGCCATATTGCGGAACGTGTCGCTTGGTATCGCAATCACCTACTCCGAGGATTCCGTATTCTATACTTAATCGGGGATACCGTGTTCTATACTTAACCAAAACAGAACAGATTTTTCTGAGCTGATTTCTAATAATAATAATAGTAACAATAATAAAAAATAAATATAAATATAACAACAATGATAAAATTATGACTATGATCAGCGACTAACTTCATTCATATATTAGAAGCGTATAAGCTTCGAAGTAAATGCCTCGAGCAACGCGCATGCCGGTAAAAGGTAAGGTAAAACCCCTGTAATGGTTCCACTACGTCTTGGGCCACTCAATCTCTACCAAGATAACCAAGATACCTTGATGAAACATTAGGAAACCTTGGTTATCTCTGTGAATGGCCATGAGGTCCGAAATGTAGCGGAACCCTTACAAGAAATTTGCCTTAACAAAGTTTATGAACACCTTGCGGATAATTGAAAAGAGATTGAATCGAAAAGGGAAAATGACAATTGTGCTTCTTTACTCCAAACCCCCCCAGAATACTAACATAATATATAAAATACGATTTAGAGTTATACAGTGCGTGATAGTTGATGTATTTTTTCCATTTTTTCGTTTCAATTATAATTATTCGGGAATTTACCTTCGTACTTCGTTTACATACACTCAAGACATTGCTTTACTTAAGTCAGAATAGAGCGTATAATCCTGCTTAATAATTTATAATTTTGAAGAAAAAAATTCATAATATTGGCAAATAGTTGTCCGTCTCATCAGGTTAACCTGGGCTTTAACTTTGGCGCTAAATATTTAACAGAATATAGGTTAAAATGTTACACAAGTTTAGACGATTTTATGATGTTTTGTGGAACAGCCTAAGTACTGAACTGATGCTGCAAAATGGCTGGTGAAATACCTATTTTTTGTTTTGTTTGTTTGTTGGGTCTAACTTCTCGCCGACAATATTTCAGTCATTTAGAGACTGTCTACTTGAGATAGATATAGTGCTGCCACATTGCAGTATCACGTTGTAGAATGTGGAATGATACCACACCTAGGTACCTGTAGCATTTTTAACGACTTTGCTGTGTTGCGGCCGGGTAACGGTATCGGACCAACGACCCCCCGATTCTTGGGTGGACGCTCTAATCACTCGACCACGTGACGGTCTTTGTTTTACCTAGCGTCCATTCACTTTACCAAGTCATTTTCTGTTCTGTGCATATATACACATAGGCTTACATGCAACACATGGGCATCCTAGGGAAATCTAAAATATAACTAACCGTTGAACATCACAACGATCGATATGTTGGACCTCTGTTTATACGTAACGTAATTATAACGACAGCTTGAACAACTAGGTCATAAACATTCTTCTGCTTTTCATTTCATTCAAAAGGATGTTGGCAGCTCATTTAATGGCCTCCTCAATTGATGTTCGGCCAGGTTCATCTTTGGAACTGACTGTTTTGTTCTCTTTTAAGTAATCCTTAGCTTCAGAAAATGATGATTGCTGTTTGTAAGCCGGACATTTCTCTAAATGTGCCTCCTTTTTATAGCAGAGCTTCGGAAAAATACCATTTGTCTGTCTAGATGGCGCTGTTGATTGAAGAAGAAGCGATTCAACCTATTTTTCGTTATCATTTGAAGTATAAGCTATAGTAACTTTTCCTGCTCTAAGACAGTCCAATATATCCATGTGATTAATATGAAAATACTGTAATGTCGAAAGAAATATCAAGTCTTAATATATGTCTGCGAATGCCTTGCAAACGCTACAAATATGAAAATTATTGTGATAATTTAAAAGAATGGCTTACAAATATTTACGAGCATTTCGCGAAAGAGTGAAAAATATGCCTTACTCGCGAAATTTAGGAGCATGTTGTTTTATATTCGCAATAATAAACTATGGTAGCTAGAATGTAGGCGACCATAATTAATTGTCGACTCCAAATCGCAATGTCATTCGCCAGGAATTCGAGATAGAATGCTTGCGTAAAAATAGATTTGAGTGAAACGATCACCATTTTATAGACAGTGAAAAATTATGATATGATCTTAAAACCAATAACTGCACACAATTCATCCATATATTTTAATTTCATCATAAACAATGATACTGTAGAATAAATGATCCGTGAATAATATTTTTAAATTTAATTTTATGTCAATGGATAGAAGGAAAAACAACAATTTTAAAATCTAAAAGAATGTTATATATGTGTAGGTTATTCCTCGTCAATAGCGATGTAGTGCATATGATTCAAATCATCATACCATCCTATATGCCGGAGTATATATATTAAATGGGATCTTTAGTATTCTATCTTGAGATAAATTTAAGAGGAAATATCAATATTTTGTTTAAATAAAGAATACATGCACATAGGACTGGTCATGCAAAACTATTTTAAGGTAATCCATCCTTCATTAAATTGTGATCATGGTCCATCAAGTGATCGTGGGAATTCTAAATAGTAAATGCAAGCCTTTGTAGACTTTGTAGCAAAAAAGCCTATAAATCCAAGTCAGTGGATGCTTGCATCTTCACTGAAGTATTTTATGCATTTGAAGGACCATGGTCACAATTTAATAATGCTTATGATTAACTTAATATCAAATAATAATATATCATTGAAGAAAATAATACACTGGAAATATAGAAAGCCTGAGCTTATGTATAAAGTATATTTCATTATTTTGCTATCTAGTCTTAAATAACGGAATGGTGATTTGTTTTGTTTATCAGGATTTCTCGGTTACAGTCTATACTTCTGATTCAGCTATACTCTCTGAAATCTATACAAGATAACAATTGCAAAGGTATTGCACAGGTACTCCTAGAACGTGTTATATCACGTGTCTCACACATGCATGATCTCGAACAGGTTTCTGTGTGCTAAAATTAGAATCGAAGCAAACTGATTCACGAACTTTTTTTACAACCCGTCTGATTTATGATGATTGATCGGCCTGGATAACAAACAGGTGATTAGAGCCAGACCTAAGGCATTTAAGATGTTCCATCGAGTTTGCCACTTAGCGGAAATCAATTGATAATAAATTCATGACGTGACAGCTATATGAACTCACGGAACCCATTTGTTTTTAACAATATTGAACGGTTAGAATAAAGAGCAATCCAATGCATATGTTCGGTGCAGATAGATAGAGAAATATTGAATGCAACACGGACTTAAAAATGTTAAAGAAACTATAACTTCTAAAAATCTAATTTTAATTGTAACTTAAATTGATAAAGTAAATCGTTCTAAGGTATTTTGCCTGGAGTGTGATTGGCGTGTCATGAACTCGAGTGAAATGTTGTTGCCTGAAAGACTGAAATTGTGAGATAAAAAAATGTCAGTAAAATTTACAAAGTCATCCTTCATAAATATTAACATGTTCAACTTATTGATTTACACAATTTCTAGCAATATTAAATTTTCACACGTAATAAAGAAAATGCCAGTATCACTTGGAAAATAAGCAGGAACTGATCACTGGTGCTCGAAGTTACGAATAATATCGTACATCGTAGTTTAAAAATTGTAACGGTTCCGCTACATTTCGGACCTCATGTCCTTTCACGGAGATAACCAAGGTATCCTAATGTTTCAAGGGTACATTGGTTATCTCGGCAGAGGCTAAGTGGTCCACGACATAGCGGAACCATTACAGGGACTTCACCTCAAAACTGTTTTTAGCCCAAGTTTGGGGACAATAATAACGCCGAAAATGGACCCAGTTGGTTTTTTAAAATGAAAGAAACTTTATGGTGACGGCCGTTTTTTTATTAGTACATGTAAAATATCGTGTCTTTAATGTTCGCGACAGGCTTTTTCCGGTTCCATTAACGGTGAAGAAAAGGTACGAGGAACATTAACTGTGTTAAAACAACACTGAAATCGACTAGATTATTTGTTTTTATTTATTCAAACGTTATTGAACCATTTTACTGAAGGTTGTTCGCACGAAAATGCGAGATTAAACAAAATTCCGAAAATAGAGCCCCCCTTCCCTTTCCTAATGTTTCTAATGCGATATGATTCGTCCTATGCAACTTCGATTCTAAGTTTGGACTCTGGAAACTTGTTAAATTACAATAAAGTGCTCAGAATATTAGAAAATTACTATTACATAATTGCTTGGATTAAAATAGGAAAGCAACAACAAGGGCAAGAAAACTTGTAAAGTGAATGATGGTGTTTCTCTTAGAAGTTATCATTTAATTTGTAATAATCTGTCGAAGGCTATAACAGAACAGAATAAAATATATCTTCATTTTTGCCCCAAGTTTGATACATACAACAGGTGGAAATGGATAATCAATCTAAAACAACTGTAAATAATTGTTTACCTTCCAGTCTGATTGTTCAAATACAAATTACAGGGGGTCTCGCAATAAAACTATCAACTATGTAGAATACATGCAAAAATCACACGTTAGGAAAATTAAATCTGGATCTTTTGTTTCGACTCTCTTTTTTAATAAAATAAACAAGAACTGTTTTAGAAAATGGCTCCATTTAGCGAAATAAGAAGAAAATATCAGGATTTCTTCTTTCACGCATTCCACAGTATAGGAAAAACTCGATTCAGACTTCACAGATTATAAATTTGTTACTGATATGCACGTATCCGGGGAAACTTTTGCAAGATATTCGCAAAACTCGTCAGGAAAAGTGTAAATGTAACCTGTTTGCAAAACGAAAGTGACGTAGAATTACCATCTTTACACTGAAATAGACACTGAATAGGAACTACTCGCCTCAGAACTTCATTTTGGAAGCCGTAATCCCCAACTCGTATCCCGATGTAATAAAGCATTCACATTGTTTTGACATGTCAATATCCGTAGTACCAACTTTTCATCAAACTTATGATACATTATGGACAGAAAACAAATTAAATCTCAGAACTTGTCTTGCTCATATGAAAATAAAATGAATACAGTGAACCCGTGAACACCACCAAAACTGAAGATGTAATCAAAACTGATCATTATAAATCTATTACAGTTTTGCAGCATGCTGCTGAAGATTTATCTGAAGAAGGATACAATTATAAAACCTTGGATGACAGGCACATTTCGTACAATGACGCTGCCCCTTCCAGCTGGCTTGCGGTAGGTCGGTGGTTCTACCAAGGTACCTCTGTGTACTCGGGGTCTTCCTCCACCTGTAATTAGCTGGACGTCGCTATATGATTGAAATACTATCGCAGCGACGGTAAACCCCAATACAACAACAACAACAATGACGCTGCCAATTTGTCGGATTAACAAAAATAGATTTTATTTTCTTGTTCTATCAACATATTGATTCCCTATGGTTTATTAAGCTCTTGTTCTGTGGAAGCCATATATTATGGGTACATCTTTGAAAGTTATTAAAAGTCCAACTGCGTCGGTGCGACTACATCAAGGTACGGAGTTTGACGTTGGATGGGGGTGGACGAGCCATGCTTGTTCCCTCATCTAGTTTGAAACCTGGCTGTGACCTCATGCAAAGTGCGCGGCAGATTGGTAGCGTTATTGCGTTAGGCACGATTGTAATGAGAAACACAGATTGCAGTACACTCTTTGCCTTTTGATATTTGTCAACTCCAAATCTACTACAAAAAGCAATGCCCTTGATGAGAATATAGCCCTTGTGATTATGAGCTAGTTTTTGAAGTTTGGTGGCACACACTTTGACAATTTAGAAGTAATAGCCAAGGTTAAAGTAGTTTCGATGACGATGACGAAAACGACGCCGACAACGACGTCACAAAAGTGATGCCAATACCTTGGATTTTTTAAAACAGACGGGCTAATAAAAATACTAACAAACTCTTTTCTAACATGGACAAATAAAATACTAAACAGAGACGTATATGTCAGCTCGCAAAACTGGTTTAATAAATTAGAAAATAGTATCTTAATTTGTATATATGTCTAACTTGGGTACAATAAGGCATTTTCACTCACACTCGTGCTTGTATATTTCCCCGAACTTTAAGAGCTGTGAAGTAAGATGATACTGCAATGATTTCCTTGTTCGATTGCTTCACCTTATCATCATGCATAATGCAAGGAGAATGTTATATCATGCATGGGTGTTTTGTACACTGCCCAGTCTTTGATTCAAACGCATACAAAAGCAAATATGTATTCATAGGCGCAGTTGGGTCTAAATTGGTGTGCAGGACCCATACACCCCGGGAATTTTTTTTAATCTATGACGCGCTTAGGTTCGTGTCCCGGCATATCTTGGGCAAAAAATTTAACAAGATTGTTTTTGGAACATATGTGTCACCTACTCGACAGTTTCTTGGAAATTTTGTTCTATTCTACAAATTGTGAATGTGAAAGAAATTTTGCCTGGACAATGCTTCTATCCCTCAGCAGGTCATTCACACATACTAAAAGGAATTCATAGCTTGCGGTCCAAATATAAAGACATTCCATAATTAATTCTAATTCTCCTTTTGAAGCTGTCTTCTATCTCATTCACACATATTATGTCACGATGAAGACAGTGCTTAATACTTCCATTTTCATAGCTGTCTAATTGTTTAATTCATTTAAAGGAATTTTTGCTTTTTTTTTCTGACGGACAGATTTTTGTAAAAATTTGCAAAGAAGTACTTTAGACTTTAACTAAAAGATATATGAATTAAAAATCGGGGGTCACCATGCTTGTTTTAGAGATCAAGCTTATGATAGAGCATCACTATTTGCTAAAATTTGTTGAAAGAAACATGACATTAAAAATTATGAAAAATTTCGTTTCTAAATACTGTAACAGCATATCAAACTGATTTTTTTTAAAATATTTTTATCACCATTTGTAACTTATAATGTATTCTATAAGTAACAGATAAAAATACTGTCAAATATGCATTGGATATACAAAAAGGGCATAAAATCTCATTTGCGCCCGGACCAAAATGTATACAAAAACTATCCCAAAACTGTGAATTCTTATATATTATATCTAAATAAAAAATTACAACGGACTAAAACTGCTTTTTTATTTAAAATTTTAGCCAAATTTGTATAAAAACACTAAAATGTGACTTTTTGTACATTCAAAATTTGGTAAATATACTTTTGATGATATTCTTATACATGAATCTTACAATTTGGGCTTTCTTCTATAATTCAACTTAAAATAACTGAGAAATTCAAAAAAAAATAAAAAAAAATTACCCAAATCAAAATCAGCCGTAACCCACTGAAACGCCCTTAAGGTAAAATCCCTGTAATGGTTCCGCAACATCTTGGACCACTTATGTAACCTCTACCCCAATGAAACATTAGGAAACCTTGGTTATGTCTGTGAAAGGCCATGAGGTCCGAAATGTATCGGATCCATGACGGGGATCTAATGGAGCACTGAGACACACAACCTTTACGTGAATGTCATGTGAAATAAACAGCTTCGTATGCAGATGTCACACAGTGTTTATTTCAGTGTTCGCTTCTTAATCTTGATATGTTGACAACCACCAATAAATTGTTATTTATAGATCTACCTATAAATTGTTTTTAATATAAAATTGTAAACTTTACAAACAGAAAATATTACTAGGTCTACTGAATGAATTAACGAAATAATTCATCATTAAAAAAACTGACAGATTTTAATAGCAATATCATTTGAGTTTCAAAGGGAACCTGTCCTCTCTCTCTCTCTCTCTCTCTCTCTCTCTCGCTGCCAGTTTTCTACTTATGTGGCTTCTTCACCCACACGACTGATACTTTAATGTTTTATCTGACTTTGTGTAAAGGATATTGAATTGAACGGACTTTGTTCACTTGAGACATAAAGAATCTAATTATAGACTTCCAAAAACCGATATAACACCGTAGACATGTACCTTGATACGAAGTCTGACGCTAAACCAGCTACGATGATCTCAGGTTTTTACTCAAATATCTGCCCAACTCTGAGTTTGAACCTGGGTGTATTGTTGAAAGAAAAAAGAATCACTTATAAATCACGCTCAAGATTAAGGTAACCCATCCATCACTGAAATGTGATCATGGTCTATCAAGTGATCATGGTAATTTTAAAGTAAATGCAAGCCGTTATAGACTTTGAGCAATAGATTTTGCATCTGCTCTGAGGTATTTTTAAGCATTACCTTAAGTTTGAGTATGATAGAGAGTTCTCAAACACTGTCTCAACCATAATTTAGTATGAAGTTTGACTTAGCTGCGAATATGCTTAAACGCGTTGTAAATCAAGCTAAGTTTGATTAAAAATAGGATTTTCAGTATTTTCAAGAACTTTGGACAAAGCGTTGGACTAACTATATATATGCTGAACGCCAAGCAGAGACTAACCAAAAACATTTTAACGACAATAGCATGATGTTGCCGGTGATGAAAATTGCATCATATACATATCTGCAATACAGATAAACTTCAACTTTTTTGTAGAAAACTAGACGGGGTTTCATTGGAAGGATTGTGTCAATGTCAGAGAAAGGACAAGCATCAATTGATCAAAATTAAACTCAATAATAAGATGAGGAAGAGTTACCGTTCTTTTGCTCTTTACTTCAACACCTCATAAATTATTTGTGTTTAAATTTGGATTGAATCAATGAGGTATTAGTGAAGTTATGCTTTGGAGAAGATAAATTGATCAGAGCTAAGGGGGTAATTAAAAAATTAAACCAGCTAGAGTTACGGTTCCTGTGAATCATATGTGATTTATGCTCTAAATTTATAGTGAATCCATCTCATATTTTTTAAGTTTTGCTCTAATTTAAAAGCATGCCAGAACAACATTAAAACATATGAATTGAAAGATGGTCTCTATAAATATCACACAGATTATATGCCTTGCTCAGCTGTTTTCCAAAAGAAATACTGATTAACCTTAAAAGCATTCATTCGAAAATTTTGCTATTTTAATTGCAGGTTCATGTCTTTCAGATGCACTGAAGATTAACTTTCTTGCCAAATTCGAAAGAAGTATCACCATTTTCTTTGCAAATACCAAGTTCTATTTTGTTTCTTCGAAGATAACTATTATCGTGAGATAAAATGAATATGTTTGTCAAAGATATTGATCAACAGTAGAGATCAGATGAATATCTTGTTTGACAAGCGAACGACTTACTCTGTAATTTCACTGTTAAATTACACAGACATGTCTGTAATTCCATGTAACGTTGTAACAAAAATCGACTCCTCAATTCTAAGAAAGATTATCTGATGCAATGCTCAAATGGACAGTCATATTTTTCTTTCTCAAAACGCCTTTTTTTCTGTAATTATATACCATGAGCCGATACGTGGCAAACTTTCCTAGATTGATCGGTCCATTTTCAGTATAGTTTTACATTGAGCAGATCTGGGATTATGGCTTTCATCTTTTGATCATACTGCAAATGTCCATCATTATACTTGTCGCATGTAGGCGGAACTCGAGACACAAAACTGAATATCAGCTGGGACATACAGTTAAATGAGAAACATCCATGAGGCTCAAACTACAATGTATACACGTATAGATTGCAATCTGTCATGGTCCTCATACAGGCGGATTAAATTTTGCAGCAGACGTATTTTTTTTCCATAGGCAATTTAAATCCTGATTTCAAATCTGAATAGTATCGATCTCTGTTTAATTCAAAAGTTGTGTTTTCTAAAAGACTGCAATCACATTATATCGAAAACTAAAAGATAAATAAATAAATAATCATAATTCTGACACTTGGCATATAAATCAAACAAAATCAAACATACAAACAAAATAACAACAAATAACAATCACACGAAAAAAAAATGATGTGAGAAAGCATGTAAGGATCAAACAATTTACCTCAAGAGAGATAGAGAGAGAGAGAGAGAGAGGGGTGGGGGGGGGGTTGAGGGGGAGGGCGTGCCTTTTTACTTCTAAAACTTCAATTAAAGATTTTGACCCCCCTTTTTTCTGGATCCACACATGGAAATGAACCAAAAGAAGAAGGATAAAAAGAAATCCTAATTATAAAACCATATTAATTTTATTCTCTCACATTTTATGGATAGTCGCTGAAATAGCTGTGTCATTTCAATAGAAACCAATACTTAGTTTATTGTTCTGACAGATGCAGCCGTGAGTATCCGACGCTGGTATTTTATATGCGTTTCATATTTATGGCATTATCATTGAAAAAATACAAAATTGGCGATAAGATCAAGTTCACGCACAAATCAACATTGTTTATATAATCACGAAGCTACACGTGGTAATGTAAATCTCTGATAAAATTTAATGACTTGTATTGTCATGTATATGTAATATGTTGCTGCTTGAATCTCCAGTTATCTTAATAAGCATCGGGTAAATGGAGTTGATTCATGTTTGTAGGTCAGTATGTGACCGAGATAATTATCATATTTTGTCTGAACTCCTTTTTTTTCTGTCGTTTATATAAATTATAAATATAATGTATTGTATTGCCATGAACATGTATACTTAGCTGTTGGAATCTTTTAAGTGTTTTTTTTTTTTTTTGTATATGGAAAAATGTGCAGGGCTGGAGAAATGTCAAATATTAAAATAAAAAAAATAAACAGACTCTCAGAAACAAATTACTCTTTCGAACTTAATCATATTAAACTTTTTATTATTATTAAACGGTGTTTATTCCTACTTAACCAATTATAAGTAATTCCCGTAAATATAGGTAGGGGTCAAAAGTTTCCCCCTACACGTAAACCGAAATCCTGACTTAACATACAAGTTAGAATTGTTTCTTTGGAGAGTTCTTGTTCTAAGGGAGGAAACGCGTAATACATAACTTAACATATATGCGTGAGTTCCCTCCCTTATATTGTACAAAAGCTGTGCATATTCTTCGGACAGAAAAGCAAAATGTTACAGATTTATTAAGAGATGCAATATGTACATCCTCGTTGACGGCAGCATTAATACAATACATAAGTCAAAAAATAATCTTTTACTAAAGATCATTCAATTTATTTTTCAAAAATACCTGATTTGCATATTCCGCATTTCTTATCCGTCAATATTCTGACGCCCGTGTGTCTCCGTCAGCAAATCGCGAGCACAGAACTTGATGACGTAGCAGATAAACAAATTGTGATTTGGCAACGTTTTTTTTTTCAAATTCAAATTATTTCCGATTATAGATCAAAATGCAAAATTTAGATATTTAGAGAATTTTGACATCCATACAAATACTGAATGGCGTAATTTATTATTATCATCGTCCTCGTCCCCCCTCAGTTGACCGACAAACCGACTTTATTGTCCGCACTTTGATTGTTTTGGTATTACTTTTACATGAATACCGTACTGAGAGAGTAAGACACAGATGTGTTTTGACATAAAATATTGAATTTGTTGGTTTTAATGCCCCAAACTGGCATACTCGCAAATTAATGTAGATAATCAAGTTCTATACGGACATCATCGTCAAAACCACTGTACATGTATAACGTTGTCACTACCGTATATGTTGTGGGATTTTCAACTTTCAAGAATATATCGATAAGCTGGCGTTTTTTTGTTTGTTTTTTTTTTAAATTCTTTTCAAGGACGTTTCATACCAGTTAGCAAAAAATGATTTTCAAAATCAGAACAACTACATCTCATGCGCCATTTATTTGGTCAACTCCGCTACAGGTTCAATGAAATGTCTAATTCATGAGTACGAAGTTTTGCTCATCAAATAACCCACGGTCGATTAAGAAGCAACGCGTATTGGGCAAGCGTAGGTTCCGACGATGTACGTAGATCTTATGAATATCAGAGGCTATAACACTGATGAATATCTGGAAAGAAATGGAATAAATGAACCACGGAGTCGTTTCTCAATGCATGAAGTTAGGACTGAATAATTTACAAACGTTTGCAGACAGAATTCAATGTACGTTCAGCAATGCAATAACTTTGAAAATTTGATATCTTCTTCTCATGGGTGATGTTTTGTGCTTGATAATGTTATTCAATGCACGTTTTATGTGTCACTTAATATCAGCATCTGCTTTAATGTGAAATCATACGTACACAGCCTTCCTCTCCCGCCAACGTATTCCTCCGCGGTATCAATATCCACTCATGTTCCAAGAATGTGGACACCTTATTCGAATGCTGTCATTTTCAATTAGAAAGATTATTATCTAACAATACAATATTCGTTATTTGTTTTGGATAATAGTGAAATATATGAAATATAAGAAAATATGAAATACAACACGCAAAAAAATCGCTAAATCACAAACCGGATCAACCCATCAAAACTGAGATTTCCATGTAATCAGCAAGACCTACAGTTCCATGCTTCAAACTTGTCTTATGTTCAGCCGTGGAATACAGTATCATAGGGAAGTCACTAGAGGGCGTTGCAAGACCGCAGTTGTAATTGTACATATTTGTAACCATAAACCATCCTTCATCTAAGTTACAGTCAACAGCGCTTAACACATCTGCAATAACAAACCGAGCGCTTACTCTTGTCTTTTTTGGTGAGTATTTGTAGATGAAGGACAGGTAAAAATATTCAACATTTTGTGCCGTAGATAGGTCAGACCAAGAACTATTCAACAATTTAGAATGATTAAACCAGGATAATCTGTCGGATCCTGTTCCATCAAAATGTAGCCATGCTTGTACGGTGTCGTTCTTGATTATTTCTAGTTTAACTTCTTTGATGGGCAAACTCGTCCAGTTTCCTATAATATCAAAATTTCGGAACTGGCAGTCATGCAGATTACTTGTATCATAAACAGAATTTTTGTATGCATGTATAATTGCTGCATGCCCGCCATATTTGATCTTGTAGATTTTTATCCAGGGGTATTGACAATCATACTCACAACAATGTACAGGGTTGTAAGTACCATCACTGCTGTCACAAACCACGGACGACATGCAGTTGAACAATGAACAATTGTAATACGCCACCGCCTTCTGTCCCTCTGTCGTAACGGACACGTCATGTAGAAATGACGGCGGGGTCCAGCAGTCTTCGTGTACACAAGTGAAGTCTGGTTCGGACCAAACACCCGTGGCTAAACAAACAGCTTCATTTTTCTCTCCAAGCATCACATACCCAGTCTCACATTGATAATCCCTCTTGCTGCCTACTGTCTTATGATTTCCTTTACTAATCGCGTGTTTGACAGTTTTTGAACGTTGTATACATTCGTTAACCGTACAAAGAACACCCCCATCTCTAATTTCACAAGATGCGTTGTTCGGACATTCGGAGCAGTCTGGGTGAAGCACATTTACTGCCCAGTCTCTCTTCTGGCTGTACACATACCCGGGTGTTGTCCTAAGAGATACCCAAGACTGAATGCCGTCCGTGTCAAAGAGCTCGCATGTTTGTGTCCGCCTGTAAAAGTTGCAAGACAGACACAGATCTATAGCCAAACACTGTTCATGACATTTCACTATTGGTATATTGTTAATTTCCCAAAGGCTTTGTAACTCTAAGTGTTTTCCAAATTGCACATGACTTATAAAATTCTGTTTTGCGAAAACTTCAGCTAAATTAGCTATTGCAGTATACACGAAGAAAATAAACCTCATGTTTGTGTAAACTGAACATCTGGCTGTCAGCACTCTAACCAGTTAAGCAATATTTAAATCTAATAGAGCAAGTCTTTTCAGCATATAATTTAAAAAAAAACGACTTCACCATCACATCTGCATGCTACAACATGATAATAATTATAAAATAAAACCGTGTCTCCTCTTTGTTTTCTCAATCGTATCTGCTGGCTTAATTGTAAAATAAAACATTGCTTCCATTGTTTTTGGTCACGCTACGAATAGTTCGTATCAAAAAGGTAAATCATATAATTATACATAAATGATATACAGTTAATTGATCTTATTCACGCATGGTCGACCGATGTGGCCTCTCAATGATAAACTTGAGTAGCTATTAAAATTCACAGATGTGCGAAACATTTTCAAACTGAATTTTTAATAGTGCTGCCGCTGCTAATCAATTCTTTAAACGTCACTTCCGGTGTGTACATGTACACGATTTTAATTTTATTGTGTACCGGTAAACCTTGTAATTGAGAAATCTGTATTCATTTTTGTGTCGCCTGACTTGTCATATAGGGGTTAATTTTGTCGGCGGCGGTGGCGGCGGCGGCGGCGGCGTCCCCATCTGCTTGTCCGGAGCATAACTTTGTCACCATCAGTTTGAATGACTTGACACTTGATATGTATGTTTATTGCAATGACCCGGAGTGCAGTGCGCAAGAACCATAACTATACCTTGTGCACTTTTTGAGTTATTCCCCTTTGATAGATTTTCTTTGAGAATTTCTTGTCCGGAGCCTATCTTTTTCACCTTAAGTTTAAATGACGTGAGACTTGATATGTATGTTTCTTGAAATGACGCGGAGTGCAGTGCGCAAGAACCATAACTCTACCTTGTGCGCTTTTTGAGTTATTCCTCTTTGATAGATTTTCTTTGAGAATTTCTTGTCCGGAGCATATCTTTTTCACCATAAGTTTAAATGACTTGAGACTTGATATGTATGTTTTTGCAATGGTGTTGGAGTGCAGTGCACAAAAATCATATCTCTACTTTTGTGCGCTTTTTGAGTTATTCCCCTTTGATAGTTTTTTTTTTAGAATTTCTTGTCCAGAGCATAACATTTTTTTACCATCAGTTTGAATGACTTGAGACTTAATATGTATGTTTCTTGCAATGACCTGAAGTGCAGTGTGCAAGAAACGTAAGTCTATCTTGTGATTTTTTTTAGTTATTCCCCTTTGATTGATTTTATTAGTGTCTTTTAAGTTAGAATGAAATGCATAGATGCATAGTTAAAGGAACCTGTAAGAGCTTCACAAATATTATGTGTCACCTGACGTGGATAGTTTAAATGAAACAAGCCTCTCGTAAAAGCTTCACAAATATTATGTGTCACCTGACACATACTTGTTAAATATGTTTAAGTTATAATAGTCCTTACATGTTTTATTTGATCTTTATAAGCCTTTCTCTGTTTGATGGCAACATCATCGCGCATTAATATCCCAGAAAGTGACAAATTTTTACTGTCAACAGATAGGTCATCGCCAGGCGACAAATCCGACTCGCGGAGTTCTAGTTGTCTATTATCAAAACAATGCAACTCATTATTAAAAACTACAACTTGTAGTGTACGAAACTGACAAATGTAACAGGGATTAAAATCCAACAGTTAAATACCTTAAATGCAAATAATTTTTCTTACAAAGGAGTAGGGAAGCAAATTAGGAATCCCCAATAAATAAACGCATTAAAATAAACCTAGTTCTTATCCGTATATGATAACGTTAAAAAGACTAAGTACAGTATTAATTTCTTTTTACGTCTACTGTGTAAGTAATCCTTTATAAAATGATATTACATCGATACCCCTACCCAACCCTAAACAAAACACAGGTATTTTTCTGCCTACTTTGGGAAAGTGAACCAAGTCCGCAATTTGAACCAATTATTGACTAGTCCCGCCATTGAGCCGCTCAGCCCGACATTCTATTTTTGGAACTGGTTGCCATGCCTTAGTGTAGGGGATATCACCAAACCGGAAGTAGAATATTACAAATTACGGATACACAAATGTGGACTAATTATTGACATATTTAACGTAATTGGGAAAATTTAATTTCTTTCATAATCCCTGAATTAAATAACAAATACTCAATACTTAATTTTTTTTTCAATCATATTGAGAGGAATTTTCATTTTGATATAAATCATAAATCTCAAATATCGACTATACATCAATATATCAATAAATATTTTTTCTTTTGGTCGTTTTTATTAGAATTAAGTCTGAAGTGTGTACGTTTTACATGCCGTGTTTGAAAAATATTGTTTGAAATTTCTCAAAAACTTAAGGTTGCCGAGAGTCAATGCTTACATCTTTGGAAAGCTTATGAAATGATGCAGTCGGTAGGCTAGGTTTTAAATTTAGGAGTGTGATAATATTGTAGATATATGAGAAAAAAACTTACTCGATTCATGCAGATTCCGATGTGTGCGTTCACATTTGTGTTCCAAAAAGTGACGTTGTAAAAATTGCTTCCCCACACTGTAGAAATTAACATGGATAAATTATTCTTGTAGGGTCTACAAGGTGGTTCAAACTAGCATATCGACCTTGCTGTCAAACGCAACACGTTGCCTGTCATAATACTACATATCGCTATGTAATTCATAATCTTATATGCAGGTAAGCATGCATGCCTTGACTTTTGAAGTGTAATGAACATTTACGGGCATTCAGATTTCATACTCTTGTGTTGTGAATTTTGAAGCTTTTCATAACCCAGACATTACTCTCCCAAACTTTGTCACAAATGTGAACTCGACAGCAATTGGCATGTCATTTTAGATGGACAAATTCGCGTGAGAATAAAATCAGATATTCCAAAGACCTACATAATTATATTAAACGGTCCGAAACAACGCCGGGAGGAATCGGGAGGTAAAAATGGTAGTGGCTAAAACAACTAATTTACCAGATGAAAAGAACAAATATATATCATTATATTTATGCTTTTTATCAAATATAAGCAGAAAGTATACCGAAACCTTATTCAAATTTTGCCTTAAGTTGGACAATGAAATTTTGTTTATTATAGTAAATAACAAGGGTATGGGAAATAAATTTAACATAAACAAATAAATATTATTAAATACATTATACATGTTTACAGTTTAATTATTGAAATATCAACTTGACTCTTCATAGTTACATTTGTAATCATCCGGTGGACATTTTAGCTTAAGTGGCATGGACATTTGAAAGTCAGTCTATCGTAAACCACATTTTGATCAAACTTAATTTTAGGAAAACCATTCTTCATCGATCCATATGAATTCAAAATGCAAAATAAAAGGGCACACATACCCATGGTCTGAAACCCACGGTCATATTTCATTCCGTTACTCTCCATTCATCGCAGGACACCCACCGTCATATTTCATTCCGTTACTCTCAATTCATCGTAGGACAACCACGGTCCGTTCCATCTGTTGCTCTCTATTGATCACGAGTCGGACATTGTCTACGGCGTGATATCGAAGTATGGCACATTTTATATGTATCAGACAAGAGTCCCCAAAATGACTGAAATATTGTCAGTGGGACGTTAAACCCAACAGACAAATAATGTAAACATCAAAGGTCGCCATTTAGGAAGAGAACAGGTATACACAAAACATTTATCTTAAATGTATTTTAATCAGTTTGAATAAACATAAACCGACAAATGCACAGTGTCTAGAATTTCATTGAAAATAAGACTTTTGTAATTTGAGATAAACTGAGGGGCAAAAGAAACGCCCCATTCCTATTTGATGTCCGATTTTTCAGTATTCGTGATTTAGAATTACAAAAACTTATTAGCATCTGCAAATTTGAATATTTTTAATTAAAAAATGATCGTAAAGAAATTATCAAATTGTTACAGTTTAAAAAAACGTAATTTTAAATAGCCCGGTCGGAGAATTTTCATTTCGAAAATCAGTAGCGTGTGTGTCCACCTCTACTTGCGACAACAGCAGCAAGGCGACGTCTCATGGAACCGCACAAATTGCGTAGCAGATAACGAGGGATTCTTCCCCACTCCTGGTGCAGCGCTGCCGTCAGTTGCTGGACGTTTGCTGGCTGGGGTTGACGTCGACGTAACCGGCGTCCATGGTAATCCCACACGTGTTCAATCGGGTTGCAATCCGGTGAACACGCCAGCCAAGGCAAAACGCCAATGTTGTTCGCCTGTAGAAATTCCCGGGTGGCACGTGCAACGTGTGGTCGCGCGTTGTCGTGCTGGTAGACAGGTTTTGACGTTGGCGGAACATCGGTTCAACCACAGGACGTAAAACCTGGTCTATGTAATGCCTTGCTGTGAGGTTACCTTGGCAGACGACAAGTTGGGTCTTAAACCTGTAGTTTATCGCTGCCCAGACCATAACTCCGCCCCCTCCGTACGGATTGTTCTCTACAACGCAATTGTCCACGTAGCATTCGTGACGTCGCCTGTACACACGGATACGCCCGTCGGCGTTCCATAAGTTGAAACGCGACTCGTCGCTGAACACCACGTTCTGTCAACGCTGACCGCGATGGTTGCGGGCCCAGATCAGATGTTGGTGACGGTGGCGTAAAGTTAGAACTAAACAACGGTAGGGTCTACGGCAGGTAATCCCGCGTTCCCTTAGTCGTCTTCTAACCGTATAACGACTTTTTGGGCGACTACGGTTACCGACTACTAAACGCGACGTCGAATCCGCCGTCACAAACCTGTCACGCAAATGACGTTGACGTATGAAATTATCTTGTCTTACAGACGTCACACGAGGTCTTCCTGAACGTGGCCGATCGGCAAACGTTCCCGTAACTCTAACACGTCGAACAAGACGCCAAATCGTCGAACGCGAGACGTTAAAACGTCTGGCGACTAGTTCTTGCGTTCGCCCGCATTCGAGCACGGCCAAAACGCGAGCTCTCTCTTCAGAATTTAGCCTTGTCATTCTTATATACGAATGTTTAATCAGAAAATCAGCACATGTAACTGTGTAAAATGTTATCGATTTCACCACGTGGTAAATATACACGAGGTGCACGTGGAAATCATGAGCAGCCACCGGAAATGGACATCGAGCTGAATAGAAGCGCACGATTTTTTCTTTGCCGTGATTGTCGGTCAATGTACATGTATACAGACTACATTTCACTAAAATTTCAATTGGTATGAGGAAAATAACGCCAAATTCCGCTGGGGCGTTTCTTTTGCCCGTCAGTATATATTTAATCTTGTTTTAAAAGCAGTAAAGGCTAAAACATGATGTCGTATTGTATGCATGTTTCATTATTCTGGAAAATATCATGTAAGATAGTTACGTTACTCAAGTAATGGTACAAAAGATGACATGTAGTTCAACTTAGAATTACAATCGGAAACAATAATATGTTGTTTGCTCCAACAGGGACGACTAATTCCATGTGCAACTCGATTGACTGAGGTGCTCCAGACGAGTTCACGAAGGTTTCATACACTGGATATATAGTTTTTTATACGTTAGATGGCCGCATTTCTTGCCAATAAGGTTTGTCACTTTATTATAGACATGTTTTGGTTATTATTTTTTCCTTTACAGACCTAAAGTGGTGATCTTCGTAAAGAAAAGCTCTCTCTCTCTCTTTCTCTCTCTCTGGCTCAGTCTCCACTAGATGAAAAACATTATATTATGAGTGCTAATATGAATTGGGAATATTTAGAAAAATAAGAATGCAAATCAGTAAATGTCGAAGTAAATCGTGAGCAAACGTACACTAGTTGAAAAAAAACAAATAACCTTTTTTTCTCGCATTTAGTTATTAAATACATCAGTAAAGTTGCATATTATAAACAAGCAGATAACATTTCAGTTATTCAGTTTGTATGTTTTTCAACAGTGAAATTGCTAACAATTCTTTCAACTGAATGTTTGCCGGATTTTCATTCGATTTCTGACCTTTCGATGATCCGTCAGACTTAGGAAATGCGAACATATATGCGAGACACGACTGAAGTGTGGAAAGCATGTATCCACGAAAAGCTTTCATAAAAATAAGTTTGAATTATCTTAAATTTGGAGGGAAGAGATTCCCGTGCGCGCATGCTTTCTACATTTCACGCGTGTCTCAACCGAGTTAAAGTCTGACAGACTATCGTCAGAAAAGCTCGCCAATTATAAAATGTAAACAAAGGTAGTATTTTATCATCCACCAAAATACTTATCAGTGATGCATTTTTAAGCGATGTAAAGTAAGCGGAGGTCGGATATGTGGTCATTAATTACCATTCAGGTGTTTCGTAAAATTGCGTAGCATTTTATTAAAATGGATCTTTCATTTATTTGAAATTGAACTGCTCGGGCTGCACGCTGCAATCCTTTTAGAAATCTCAACAGGCATGCATGCATGCATCCATACAGACAGACAAACATACAGACAAATATATATACTGGGGGCCTCCGTGGCCGATAGGGTAAAATCGCTGACTTTAACACTCAATCAGTCCCTCACCGCGTGCGTTCGAATTTCTTAGGAACATTTTAACAATATATGCATGCAACATCTAATATTCAACATACGATATTTGTCTGCCTTTGATATTTCCGATATTGTCTCTTTCGGAGATAAAAACATTTTGAAACAGCAATGCAATTAAGTGCAATAAAACCCATTAACAAAGGATACACAAAGGAAACAAATAATTGGCTTTTATCTGTAGGTGACTGTTTTTCCGAGTTTCAATTCTCCATAATTTTAATGCTGGGAATATAACCATTGGTCTTTGTTCACAGGTTGGCTGTCGGAGGTGACCGCTACTACAGGTTGAACTGTATAAGGAACATGGAACCCGAACACGTGACGAGAAAACTAACGTTGTGCGAGAAGCTCGCATACAGCTGTGGCGGCGTTTTTCCGGGGTTTGCTTCTTCAATGTGGTTCTCCTACTTAGTTGTGTACTTCACCCAAGTAAAACAGATAGAAAATGAGTTTTCTGGGCACCTCGTTCTTATTGGACACGTCTGTTTTGCTATTTTCAATCTGCTGATCGGTTACGTCTCAGACAGAGTCCAGGGTATTGTGAAACTTGGAAGGAGAAAGACTTGGCATGCTGTCGGTAAGCTAAAGTGATATACAGTTAATTCTTGATATAGCGGCAGTGTTTGTAAATCTCGATTTCGCCGATGTATCGAGAATTGCTATCGATACCGAAAGCCAAATGTGCTGTTGCAAAGATACTATTAAATACGTCACCTGACTTTAAGTGCCGGAACCAGATTTTGCCGTTGTATCGAATACCGATGTATCAAGGGTTGACTGTACATTTAACAAAACTTGTAAGAACCCGATATCACGCTTGCAGGAAAAATCTATTTTCCAAATATGTATGCCAATCAATATTTGAAAATGTGTATTGGCTCAATTTGTCATCTGTTTAAATGATTTTGATGCTTAGTCAGCCGTGCGTAACTAATTTTCGTGGACAGCTATAGACTATTTCACCAGAGGATCGGCAATACTCGGTATAATTCGCTGTATTAAATTGACCAATCAGTGACTGGTGAAAAATCTCAAATGTATGTTTATTTTTCATTGAACAAGGTGTGGAGTTTTATACCAGCAGGTAGATTAGAGTGATCGGGGAGTGCTCGTCGTATCACGTTTTATTTATAAGTGAAATGATCTTTTGAAAACCGAAAATTAGTTACATATAATTTCTTACTCGAATTATATAAAAGCTATAGTCGGAGTACTTACAAGTTTCCTCTAGTATACAACTTTAATGTTCACAACAACAAACACGAAATCAACTTTATTTTTGTTGTTTGTCTTACTAGTTTTGTTACAGTACATGCACTCTATATAAATTCATGTAATTCGAAAACATAGACACAAAAAATGTATGTGACAGGACACGCAATGTAGTAAACAAACACGTATCGGGTTCTATCTATTTATAGTAAAAATGGTTTAAGAATCCTGAAATGTATGCATTTCCCTGCTGTTTTGCCATATTGTAAAATCATAAATTTTCAGCGACATTAAATTTCGTTAATAATGTAGATCAGGTGATTATAAGGGCGCATTGTTTCTTGGATGTATGTTAAAAACATAAGGTTTATGAAATGAAAGGTTTTCGTTGGGATAAATAGTTGTGCATAAAACCCTCCACGAAATCAACGAAAATTAGTTGCCCACGAAAATAAATGGTGTTACAGTAGATAAATACAAAACATATTTATCTGTAAGATAATTTTTATCCTAATTTTTCACATTGAGTGACACATGCGTCCAGAATATCGTAGTGTATAGGCAAAGATACATAGTGCATTTTATGATGAAAGGAACATATTTAGTATGAATACTTGATAGATGAAATGGCCAAAAGCGTAAACCAATGTTGACACGCAATGTAAAAAGTAAGATGTATAGGAAAATACGGGAACAGCATAGTTTTTACTCACAGTTATGAATACTCTCAGGCGAACATTCAATAAACATAGCCTGTATAAACACAGTCAAATCTTTACTTTTCGTTGTCATTTATTTTCATGGAATCTTCATTTTTGTTGTTACATATATTCGTGGATTCATGTTCGAGACATCAGGAGGTCTATCAAATAAGCAAGTTTCATGAGGATTAAGATATGTGGATAAAAACGTCTACGAAAACGACGAAAATTAGCCCCCACGAAAACTAATGATTCTACAGTACACACAGATACTTTCAAATGATATCATGATGTCTTTTCAACTTTTTGCAGGTTCCTTTTTCATTATGCTATCCTTGCCATTCCTGTTCGTTGAGTGCATCAACTGTTCAGATTCCGCGGGCTGGGTCAAGTTCATTTACCATATTCCTTTTGTCGTCATCCTCGTGTTTGGATGGGCCTCCGCACTGGTCACTAATATGTCACTTATACCTGACCTCACAGACGACACCGATGAAAGAGTCGAGCTGAGTAGTTACAGGTAAAACAATGATTAATTACTGCGTTTGGTACTGACCCTGAAAGAAAATATAGGGGGTCAGTAATGTTCATAGGGAGCAAGGCATTTAGTCAATACCATTCTAGGGGCCGCCGTGGCCGAGCGGTTACAGTCGTGGACTACAAATCTCTCAGCCCCTCACCGCTGTGGGTTCGAATCCCGGTAGGGACTTCGGATTTTTCATGTGGGGAAGCCTTCCAGCTGGCTTGCGGTAGGTCGGTGGTTCTATCCGGATGCCTCTGTGTACTCGGGGTCTTCCTCCACCTGTAATTAGCTGGACGTCGCTAAATGATTGAAATACTATCGCAGTGACGGTAACCCCAATACAACAACAACAACAATACCATTCTAAGGACTATGGTATGTTGTGACCAGGGATCGAACCCACAGCCACTCGGCCACTGGGGACGGTAGTCATAGTATGGGTACTTACTTTGAACTTCTTATTCATAACCCAAGGACCTATTCAAAACTCTGTTAAGTTATTAGGTCTTGGTTCATAACAGTTTACAAGCCACGGCCTACATTGGTATTTAAAGCTACCCAAAGAGCAAGGATATATGGGACCCATATCAGCTATATCTGGTAGTTCCCTGCTTGTCCCTCATCATAAATGGGTAGTTCTAGGACTGTTTGGCCAGAAATAAATACTGTCAGGATAATGCGACTGGGTGTGGTATTATGCCACATGTCTACGGCGTGACACCGCAATGTGGCAGCGCTAAATCTGTCTCAAGTAGTCTCCAAATGATTAGAATACTGTCGTTTAGACGTTGAACCCAACAAAGAAATATGATATGACTAATACACCATTTTTATCTTGTGCTATTAAACGTATCTATTAGAGACCTAATAACCTAACAGAGATCCGCAACTCTGATATAGTTAAAGAGCAAGTCAAGAGAATTTCACGTTAAGTTACGTGTACGATCATCGGAATGCAAGATAACAGGAGATGTGTAAAGTTGCTCCCGTCACTTATAGATATACTGAGTTTTCTCTTCAATTTATTGCCAATTAAAATGTGTATGTATCTCAATAGATCGCAGATCTCTTATGAGTGATACTGCATCTGCAATATGTTAAGCCCCTCAACGAGATCTTGCGCGAATAAACAACCCCCCCCCCCCCGCCCCCGCAAAAAACAACAACAACACCCCCCCCCCCCCCGAAAAAAAAAACGGGCAGTTTCGTATCTCTTTTTGAATAGGTCTTTGTATGTATAGTCCAGAGCCAGACCACTGTCAATGGTGTGGCATCCATTACATACTTATGGTGGCATATTTCTGCCAGCCACTTATCCACTTAGCTATGTTGAAACTTTTCTGAAAAACTGTCACATATTCAGTTAGTATCTGGCAAGTAGCAAATTTTCAAGTTATCTACTTAGGTATCTTAACAGGACTAAACTGTCTGTTAGTGCCCACTACTGCCAATCACATATTCACTTATTTTAAGTGGATACCATGCCCTTTTCCAGATAATTACATGAAAAAATGCTTGTTATCCACATAATTTAACTGACTAACTTGAAAAAAAGGCGAGATATCCAGTTATCTTAAGTGAATATATGGCTGGCAGTAGTGGGCACTAACAGGCAGTTTTGTTCTGTTAAGATACCTAAGAGGATATCACGAAAGTTTTCTACTTGCCAGATACTAACTGACTATGTGACAATTTTTCAGAAAAGTTTCGACATAGCTAAGTGGATAAGTGGCTGGCAGAAGTATGCCACCATACATACTTTATTTCAGGCACTCCTCTACAGTTGTCTCGAGAATGATCGTTTATGGACTTTCTTGGGCTATATTTGATGTAACCTACACGAAAGGGGAATCAACTTCATTGGGGCCCAATGATTCAAGCAAATTTAGGGTATGACCATTCATAATACAAATAGTGTGTACTTTGTTTAAACTTGTGTATTTATGTCGATTGGGAAACAAGTTCTTTTAATTTATAGTAACTCGACGGTTCTTGAGTTGGACTAGTACTTTGTGCCTGGGAAGGTGATCATTGCCCTTAACGGGGTTCAACCCCATAACCGTCAAATACAAAGTAATCGGTAGCAATGTTGATCTTGCTTATTATACTTATGAAATACTGTGAAATCATTAATTTTCATGGGACACTAATTTTCGTCGATTTCGTGGTGGGTTTTTATCCACACATATCAATGTCTCTTTTATAGACAACAAGTTATCTAGAAAATAGAACAACGAAAAGATGTACCCACGAAATTCCCTTTGGTACATAATCACCGAAATTAAATGTTCACGAAAATTAATGATCTTACAGTCTTACAGTATCAAACGAAAATGGTTAAGTGTTTAAGGCAGAGAATAATTATTTAAAGTGGTTTTCTCTTTCCTGAGACAAAATGGTATTTGTAACCCCTTTTATTAGTGAGTAATATATAACTGGCGATAAAAATGTAAAATAACATCTTGAACATAGATACTAAAATACATGTAGGGTGCCTGGATAGCGTAGATGTGACGCGCCTCGCTTCCCACGAATGCATCCATAGTTCGATTCCCGGTCACGTACGTAAGAGGGTAAACGTCGTGGCCCTCACAGACACCTGGGTTTATACTCCGGGCTCTCCGGTTTCCTTCCGCAATAATGACCACATACGCCGCCTCCAGAGCCATCGAGAGTGATTAATATAAGTTGTGATATCTTATCGATGTAAAATAAATAAAGTTTAAGATTAAAGTATATGTTATGAATGATATGAATTATAAAGTGAATTATTATAAAACAATACAGTTGGCCATACGCTTTACAAGCCGCGTGCTGCATTTTGCAGTTACTGGGCTTCATAGTTGCTGGAATAGGCGTCTTCTTCAGCATCATTTTCTCTGTTGGTACCAAAGAGGTTGAACATGCTACAAATACTGTGCGAGCGGATTCCTCTGCAGATGTCACCATCACCCAAACACAGCTGCGTTACACACCGATGACTTGGAGAAACTGGATAAAAGAGATCCAGTTTTATCAAGTAAGATGAGTCCCTATATAACACGTTTTTAGAGTCACTTCTGTTTGATGAAACGGGTAGGTATGGTTTAAATGTTTTCATTTTTATTTTAATGTGTGTACGACATGATTTACCGTATCATTTACATCTAAAGAGCCTGCATATATCATGTTCATCCTAAGAATGATGACTTTGTATTTGTATGTAAGTGCAAGTGTCCGAGGATCATAGAGCGACTAAACAGATTGATGTGTTCTTTCGTCGACCAGGGGCCCGTTACGTTCGTTTTTTTAATCCCCTGCCGGCGTTTACACCGGAGAGGACTATATGTTTACCTTTCGTCTGTCCGGAAATCTTGATCCCGTGATAACCTAAAAACCGTTTAAGATAATATTATGAAACTTGGTATATGAATAGTTGGCAGTATGGAGATTCTGCACGTCACGTCTTTAAAAAATACGGGTTAGTTTCGTAATGCGGGTTTCGTTGCAAGATACTTGCATTTTCATGAGTGTAAAAGTTGTGTTTTTCTGTTACATAAATGCATACGCTTGCAATTGGTGCAAAGTATTTTAAGATAACATCAAAAATGACTGAGATATTGGCATTTTTTCGAGAAGGACATGAATCTTGGTCAGTCGGGAGTAGTATCCCTTGTATTATATAATTATATAGTAATATATGACTCAGATTTCGTTCCAGACCCCTTTGGTATGGACGCATTATATTCTGTATGGATCTACCTAATAAGTATACTTTTTCTGTTTAACAACTTTTTCAACTTTATTTTCCCATCATCATTTTAACTAAATTAAATGTATTATTAAACCTGCATTCCTTTTTTTTTTCTTTGCAACAGCGATGTTTTTCAGTCATTCTGTAATTTCTCATAGCCGACAAGGAAGCATCTGGTTGTTTTTCTAATATTTTTTTTGGAATGATGTTATTATTAAGAGGTGTATAAGACTTTTTATTTTGCTTCTAAAGCAGGTATCTTTATTTATTACCAGTCTGTGTTTTCCAGGTGGCTGCATTGTATTCAAGCGCTCGACTAGTTGTCAACATATCTCAGGTTTACCTACCGATGTATCTTACAATCAGCTTGAATATGGACAAGGTATATAGTGAATTTATTTCTAGTGGGTTTCAAGTCCCACCGGAAATATTTCAGTCATTTGGAGAAGATCTCTGCTTGAGAGAGATATAGTGCTGCCACACTGCAGTATTACGCCGTAGACAAATGGCATGATACCACACCCAGTCAAATTTTCCTGACACCGGGCCAACCAGTCCTGGAACTACTCTTATAAGCTGAGCGTCATGCAAGGGAGCTATAACAGAAACAATTTTACGACTTTGGTATGTCGCGGCCGTGGACGAAACCCACATGTAGCTTAATAAAATGTTCCCAGTTGTACTGACTCTGATCACGTCAAATCAAATAAAAAATAAAAAAGCAAATAAATATGTATGTACATTGATTTTATAAGATATTTTATAGACTTAAACGTACAACCTGCAATATTATCGTTTCATCAAATAAATAAATGAAAGAAGAAACAATACATATACCGACAAACCTTTTTAAACCGGACACCTTATACCGGACATTTAAGCTGGTCCGGGCAGCGTGCAGTTTAGAAAGGTTCCACTGTATTATTTTACAGAATTCAATCAACACCATGCCCTTGGTGTCGTATGGTACTGCATTTATGACAACCATGCTGATGAAATGCGTGAATCAGAAAATAGGTAGAAAGGTAACTTTGTTTCTATGGACTTAATGTTTTACTTTCTTGAAGCGACTTACAAACCACTGAACATAATTTGAATCCATATGAACATCAAGCATGATAAAACCTTACACTTCAGTGTTTTACTCCAAGCATGATAAAACCTTGCTCTTTCAGTATTTAAATTTATCTTGCATACCGTAGAATCATTAATTTTCGTTTGGGTGGGGGGGGGGGGGGGGGGGGGGGGGGGGGGGTAATTTTCGTCAACTTATGGACGGCCTTTTCCACGAATATACATTCCCGCGAAAACTTTCATTTTAGTAAATTTCTCGTTTTCTAAAACTGAATCCAAGAATGCCAACGAAATTGTCCATGAAATTTAATGTCAATGACAATGCATGATTTTATAGTATTAACGCAATGAACGTTTCATCCTGGCTATTTCTTTATCCTGATACTGATTATCCCCTATAAGAAGAAAGAATATTAACTATTAGTTTTGGTAGTCACCCTACCAGGAAATATAGACTTGACTATATGGGTTTACCGTCGCTTCGACAGTATTTCAATCATATAGCGACGTCCAGCTAATTACAGGTGAAGGAAGACCCCGAATGCGCGGAGGTATCCGGGTAGAACCACCGACCTACCGCAAGCCAGATGGAAGGCTTCCTCACATGAAATCCGAATGATCCTGCCGGGATTCGAACCCACGCGGTAAAGGGCTGAGTGAGTGTTAAAGTCAGCAACTTTACCCTCTCGGTCACGGAGGCCCCACATGGAAATAAAGGACGTCAATAACAGTCTTAGGGGCGAGGCGCTAGCTATTATCAATATTACTGACCCCTTATATTTCCATGTAGAGTCAGCACCGAACCCAGTTATTGATCTGTTTCCACTTTTCCTAGTCATATATTTGTAGTTTCCTTCAATGGTCCTGGATAGCTTATAGGTAACGCGCCTCGCTTCTCACCAATGCGCACCGGGTTCGATTCCTGTTCACGTACGCGAGAGGGTACAGTGGTCACCCGTCCAGACACATGGGTTTCTCCGGGCTCTCCGGTTTCCTCCCACAATAATTGTAATATATGTGGGTAGTGTCGGGTTCCTACAGTACAATTAAACTGAGGCTGAAGAACATGTTCACACATTTATTATCATAAATATATCCACTATCACATTCATCACAATGTTCTCAATATTCCAGCAGGCTTCCTAATCCTGGTAGAGCAGAAACACTCTGAAATAAACAAACAATACAAATTGGCAAATGTTTCTACTGCTATAACTTTCCTTCTGAATAATATATATTAATGAGTAATTGTGTGTCCAGTGGCCCTAAGACGATATTAAACATATAACAGTTAAAAGAATGTTAAGAGCATCAGTACAAACAATAGCATACAATATCATAGAATACACATTAGACATTATCAGTTTCCATCTTACAGATCTCTACAATACATCTGCAGCAGGTTGCTTAACATACACAGACAACAGAAACAATACATTGACAGGACTTACCAACTTTGGGCTGAGTGCCTTTCTAACTTCTCTCTCTCAGTACAGGTGTATATGTCTCATGCAGTGGATTACTCTGGAATATTAGCAATCAATATAACATTCCATGCCTGGTTATTAATATGGTTTTGAACATAAATGCTACCATCTTGAGATGTAGGCTTTTAAACAAAGCATAGAACTTGTAAGTTTACTCCAAATTACTATAAGGAAATATTTGCAAAATAACACAAGCACTGCCCATTGCAATTACCAGAAAGAACAATAAATAAGAATAGATTATGAATAACAAATGAATAAAACTTACCAAACCAATGACCAATAATGAACAATACAATTTAATTAAGAGTAGCGTCCTGCTTCTTGTAAAAAATCGTGCAGAATGACTCCAAAGCGGGAAAGTATAAAAGGGAAGTCACTCTTGTCAAACAAAGCTCAACCAAAGGGAAATAACTCCAAAGGTCATATAACACCAATTTACTCAACCCTGTTACACACCTCCCCAGTTTGATGAAATGACGTCCACGTCATTAACACAAAACAACCAGGAATAATAATAAAGTAATAACGAACATGGTCCAAACAACCAGTCATATCTTGTCCGTCCAAAATTTTGTCTACCTCTGTGCAACTTCAGTCACAACTACAGTACACAAATCTACAGCAACATGGTATGTTACACAAACTACAAATTTACCACTAATAACTGTATACATCTATGAACTACACAAACATATTAAACAAAGAACTAATGCCTTACACTCATGAACTGCAACTTACACACCGCAACTTACCTCATATTCTGCCCCCAAGCCTTTGAAAATGTGACCTCACATTTAACTTTACATCAAAAATATCTTTATATACAAAAATGTAGGGGAATCTAATTGGTGCAAATAAAGAATGACTTTCACTTGTATCAAATAACTTGTTTCCAAATAAGATACCATAATGACACTGATAAAATACATAATAATAATAATCATAAAAAAACAACAATATGCATATACATACATATTAAAATACCTTTTGCCTGCAATGTTATCTAATTTTCTAATACAAAGACTAAAATACAAATATTAAGTATAATTCATATCATAATACAATATCATGTCATAAATTCACTTACTGAAAATACTTGTAACAAGCCTTTGTGCAACATCAACATCTATGTTACCAAGAATACCTGACTCCATCAATTCACTCAGGGCATGAAATCTGGAATCTAAAGGTCTTGATTGCAGTGGCGTCATTGAATTCATTTGGTAATCCCTAAACCTTATAGGCATTCGTCTTTCCCGTGTAGACCTTCTAGGCAATGGTTTTGGTGGACTTTTCTGTGCAGACATCTCATTTGCTTTATCTGTCTCCTTCTCTTAAATATCATTCTGACTCGTCAAATTTCCATTTCCATCCTCTATTATAGTCTGAGGCTCTACTACATCCTGACCTGCACCTTCCTCTGTTTTCTTCTCAAAGTCATCTTTTGACTTAGCATCATCTTCATCATGATTTTCCTCACCTTGTACCATGTGGTCTTCTTCAGAAGACTCACTGTTTTTGTTGTTGGCCATTACATCATTTTGTTGACTCATGGGAACAACATCCTCCTTGAGAATAATTACAGGAATGTGGGCGTCCCCGGTACTAATGTCGTACATCAGTAACCCTGCTTCATCCTCTGAATCTGTGACGTCACTTGTGTCCACACCATCTTCCTCCGTCTTCTTTGTATCACACCCCACTTCTACCTCTGACTCTTTTCCAGTGCGGGTATCCTCCATCTCGACATCTGCCTCATGATTTGCTTGTCTCTCCTCCACTTCATCCTCTTGATCCTTGTCTTCATCCTGATGGCTTAACAGGAATAAATGGTTCCGGTGCAATGTCCTTTCTCTACCAGACTTGTCTCCCTTCAGCTTGTAAACTGGAATGTTCTCATCCACCTGTTCATCCACAATGTAGGCCTCATCTTCAAACTTATCTGCGATTTTATGCTTGGAGTCAAATGATAGAATTCTGACTAGAACTTTATCGCCTGGAAGTATCTTTGCTGATTTTGCCTTCATATCGTAGTATTTCTTTTGTTGTGCTTTGGCCTTTGTAAGATGTTCCTCTACTATTTGTCTTGTCCTTGAAATCCTGTCTTTTAAATCTTCAACATAGTCCTTTGTTGACTTGCTGACCGTGGTATTTGCCTTCTCAAACACTGCGTCTATCGGCAACTTGGGTTTCCTGCCGAACATCAATTCAAATGGGGAGAACCCTGTTGACTCATGCGGCGTGCAGTTGTATGAGTATACCAACGAATTGACGTATCTTTTCCAGTCGGTCTTCTTACTGTTTTCCAAAGTTCCCAGCATGCTTAGAAGAGTTCGGTTAAATCTTTCCGGACCAGCATTTCCTTGCGGATGGTAAACTGATGTGCGACTTTTCTTCATATTCATTATGCTGCATAGCTCCTTGACGATCTCCGATTCAAAATTTGGTCCTTGGTCAGAGTGTAGGCGTGCTGGTATTCCATAATGGACTATGAATTCATTGTAAAAACTTTCAGCTGTTGTTTTTGCAGTTTGGTTTTTTGTAGGAATGGCCATAGCAAATTTGGTGTAATGATCAGTGATGACTAAAATGTTGGGTATGCCTCCTTTTGATGGTTCCAATGTCAAAAAATCGAAACAAACTAACTCTAGTGGATATGAGGTATGGACGTTGACCAAAGGTGCTCTGTTGTTCACTGTTGACTTCCTTTTCAGACATCTATCACAGCTATTTATCCACTTCTCAACATCTGTTGACATTCCCGGCCAATAGAAACGCTGTCTGATCAACTTAATTGTCCTGTCCCTACCGGGATGACCGACATCATTGTGTAACCCCTGCAGGACTTGCTCCTTAAAATGTTCTGGAATGACAAGTTGCTCTAGTAGTTCATCATTTTCTTGAATTGTCCTAAAAAGTATTCCTCTCTTCATTTGAAAGTTCCTAAACTGTTTCTTCATGACTACATCCAATTTTGAAAGACCTTTAGTTGGTATGCGTTGATCAATGACGGCTTTCCTCCATCTATCTATAAGTGGGTCTTCTCTTTGCCTTCTCCTGATCTCATATAGGTCATACTGAGCTATGGGCTGTTCCTGTTCTTCTGTTGACAAGACTATATTCATAGTGTTTGCAGGTAATGTGTCCAGATAAGATGGTACAACACATGTGGAACTGCATATCGCCTTCACTGCCTGGTCATCAATCCTAATCAGACTGTCATTATCCTTGTCCAGCTTCTCATGGGGATATCTACTTAATCCATCTGCATCTGCATTCCTGAGGCCAGCTCTGTAGGTCAAGTCAAAACTGTACTGTCCCAAAGCAGATGCCCATCGTTGGCCTGTAGCATCCAACTTGGCTGATGTTAATATGTAGGTCAATGGATTACTGTCTGTAAGCACTGAAAACTTTTTGGCTATAAGGTAATCAGAGAACTTTTCTGTCACGGCCCACTTTAATGCAAGGAATTCCAATTTAAATGCTGCATATTTCTGTTCCG
This sequence comes from Solen grandis, assembly GCA_021229015.1. NCBI lineage: Eukaryota > Metazoa > Mollusca > Bivalvia > Adapedonta > Solenidae > Solen > Solen grandis. The sequence goes on from CM037794.1 coordinate 19,148,785, forward strand.
ACCTGGATAACGCACGACTGGCAAAAGCAATGACTCTTTTAATTCCATCTTGTTGTTGGTACAACACGGCTCCCAATCCTTTTGTCGAAGCGTCTATGTGTAACTCGAACGGTAAGTGAAAATCCGGGTATGCTAATATGGGTGGGGATGATAAAGTCTGTTTCAGGTTATCAAATGCTCTTTGTTCTTCCTCTGTCCAACGCCATTCTTTCATCTTGGTTTTCTTCGGACCTTTCTTTGAAGTTGTTGGGGGTATTAACTCAGCCAGAGGTCTGGTAATTTTACTAAATCCGCGAATGAATCGTCTGTAGTATCCGGCAAATGCTAAGAAACTTCTGAGCCCTTCAGGATCTGATGGTGTTGGCCAGTTCAACACTTTGTCTATCTTGGCTGGGTCTGTGTGAATACCTCTTTCACTGACAACATGACCTAAAAAGGGAACTTCCTTACGAAAAAATTTACATTTTTCAGGTGCAAGCTTGAGACCAAATTCCTTCAAACGTGTGAACACTTTCTCCAAATTTTCCAAATGCTCCTCAAAAGTTTGACTAAAGATAATGATGTCATCAATATATACTACACAAATGTGAAAATTGAGTTCTCCCAGACATTCCTGCATTAACCTCTGATAAGTAGCTGGTGAGTTTGTTAAACCAAATTTCACAAATTCCCATAATCCATATGGTCCAACTGTAAAGGCAGTACGTTCCTTATGAGCTTCCTCAACCTCGACCTGATGGTACCCCGACTTCATGTCAACTGTTGAAAAGTATTTAGCTCCACTCAGTGTGTCGAAAATTTCCTCCATGCGTGGTAATGCATATGAATCTTGGATGGTTTTCTTGTTGAGGGTCCTATAATCGACACACATCCTCAGCTTTCCATTCTTCTTGCGACACAAAACAATGAGGGAAGCATAAGGAGACTTTGATGGCCGTATAACACCGGATGCATGTAATTGCTCCAAATGCTGCCTCACCTCGTCTATCATGCCTGGGGGAATGCGACGATGTCTAAGTTTGAATGGGACCTCATCTGTTTACTCAATACGATGTTTGACCTTCTTACAGTTGCCGATGTCCAAATCCCCAATTGAAAATATATCTCTGTTCTAGTAGAAATTGCTTCACCTTGTCCCTTTGATGAGATGTCAACACCGATTCATCTATGTTCAACTCCTCAACAATGGCCTTCCTCTTGTCATCTAAATCCTCTTTCTTCTCTAACACATCCTCAGTGATAGTTACTGGCTGTAACTCACATATAATGCCTCTAGGTGGGATACACACGGTGCTAGTTGACAAATTGGATAAAGTCACTACTAATTCTGTGTTGGTATCATGACTATATTCCACAAGACATGGTGTGAGCTCTATGTAATCCGGGATGGTAGCTTCCTTGGACTCATGTAACATGGCACAGCATGACGGGTAAGGTATTTTCTTATCTGTATAGCACCAGACGTTCCTTGTCTGATTCGGTTCCAAGATCACTTTTTCTGTCATGGCATTCCGAACAATGGCTATCCTGTCCTGATTTTTCCTAAGACTCCTTTCCCACATGGATATTGTTCGAAACGTTAAGTACCATGGAGTAAAAAGCTTTGCTTTCTGTAAAAACCTATCTCCAAAGTAATCTTTGCATTCCTGTAAAAGGGTGTGCAGTATATTTGTGCCAAGTATTACGGGTGTTTGTTTAGTGTACCGGGTATCTGGGGCTATGAGAAATAAACAGGAGTGTGGCTTTGCATTTTCAAGCCCAGTCTCAATAGAGACTTCTAACTCTATACACCCTAAGTATGGCAGTTGTTTTCCATCTGCACATTCAATGTTTAAAATACTATTGATGGGTTCAATCTCAATATTAGAAAAATTGTCTTTATAAAAGGTTTCAGAAATGATACTAACTACCGACCCAGTATCTAGCAATGCTGTGGACAAAAAATTGTTTATCTTAATATTAGCTTCATTAATATCACCTACAAGTTTGAGATCTTTATTATTAATGAACGTGCCAGAGTTCGATCCCCTAACCGAGGCACTTACTAGTTTGGGCAGTTAGCCTGCATGTGTCCTCTCTTATTACATTTCCAACACATGGGGGTGAATGTACTACCTGCAACAGGTCTTTCAGGATAATACTCACCTCTACCTCTTCCACCACTAAACTTTCCTGGTCCTGTTCCTCTTGAACTATACTTCCTTGTATCAAATCTCTGTCCTCGCATTGTTCCTCTGGGTATGTATGGAGTGTAGTTTCCTGGTCCTGTATTGACATGTTGATCCTGCTTCTCTTCCAACCTTTCAATCCGCTTATTCAACTGTTGGAGTAGATCTTTCATTTCACTAAGTTCACTCTTCTCCTGCTTTTCCTTAGGATCTTTTGTCATGGGTCTGCATGGTTTAGCCTTCTCCTTCTCATCCTTTTCCAATGATTCAAGTTTCCTCAGCTCAATCTTAAACTTTTCGTAGTCCTCAATGGTGTCATATTTATAAACAGCTTGTCGCTTCAAGTCCGATTGTAAACCCTGGTAAAGTACACCTTTCAGTATCCTCCAGTCATGTCTTCTCAGTGCTCCTAAACAGACAGCCTTGTCGAAATAATCCCCCAGCCTTGCTGCATAGCTTGTAACTGATTCCCCTGGAAGTTGAGTGCAGTTATACAGCTTCTTCATGATCGTTTCCTGAGTTTCTATGTTTCCGTAAGTGCTTTCCAACTTCGCTAACACCTCCTGGATTGTGACATGAGTACCTAGCCTACGTATAATTTCTGCCACCTCTCCTCTCACAGCTTTCCTAACTCCGTGCAAAATCTGTTGATGTGTGAAATTTCCATCTTCCATCAGGGCTTCCACTTCAAATTTAAAACAAGACCAGTTTACTTCCCCTCTTCCACTCTCTCCACCGAAACTTGAAATCTTCGGATATTGGTAAGATATCCTTGGCATAGGAAGTGGCTTCTGATCAGTTGCATCCTCCATGAAATGAAATGTCTTCGGTTTCGCTGACTCCTTCTTTCCAAACTGACTCATGAATTCCAGTAAATCATTTGGCGATTCAATGTCCGGATGAAGATGTAAACTGTGAAAAGCCTGAAGTAATTTCCGATCCTGCTCAGACAATGTAATATATCTAGCAACATCTCCGCCCGTCGCTCCTTCCAAGTCATCGTCCATATCAATCAAGCTTTTATTCATACTCATTTTGCTAAGGATTTCCAAACTCCAGAATATTAATACTTACCTTAAAATCATAAAATAATTCCTGTATTTGAGACAAAACGCAAAATAGGCAATAAAACAATGCTGAAATGGATAATAAGAATTCAACAGGTGCAAAAGGGACGAAAGGAGTATAAATTCGCAAAAAAAAAGAAAAAAAAAAAAAAAAAAATCTATTTCTTAATTATCTAATTTATAAATATACTAAATCACTTTAAAAAAATAAATCAAGACCAAAAGACAGAAAAAAATAATGAATGACAGATGGACTAATAAACGAATAAGGGGGATAACGAATGACAGATGGACTAATTAGACAAATAAGGGGGGGTGGAGATAAAATAACAATTGATAAGGTGGGGTAACTAATTTCAGGTAAATGTAATATTGCTGCAATGAATAAACACAATGATAGACAGAGTGAACAAAAAGAAATAATACTAGTGACAAGACAACAAAATAATTAAGTAAATAAATGAACAAATAAATGTATATAGATATTATCAAAACAAAATTACAACCTAATTATAAATAAACAAAGAAAATATAAAAGGAAAGACAGAAAAAATTAAAAATTATTTAAGTTAAATATGGTAAAAGTATCAAATGGTATATATACACATAAATCAATTCTAATTTTCTTTTTAATACTCTAATACCCTATAATTTAATCCTATATCCAGAAATAAATAATACACCAGTCAAATAAAATATTTTTCTAAATTAATTCACATTTTTAATTTTTAATTGCACCAACTAAGTGTAGACAGAATGAAAGAAAGAAAAGAAAGAATAACAGACACCAAGTTCACTTATCTCAGCAAAATACTATATTATGAAATAAATATCAACTTCTTTTTTTTAGATTTTCTCTAGGCCTGCAAGTTTCTACAAACTACATATTTTGGTACTAAACTATTTGCATCACAACTGTTCAACTATACTATGAAATAAATAAAAGATCAATTGAATTACTATTAATTCCAAATAGAGGCAAATGAGTAGTCACATGTTCAGTCCAGTCATCAACTTCCTGTCCCAACAGCCAATCACAGTACCACACTGAATGAAACCCGTTACCTCATACAATCACCAACCAATCAGAGGCAGTATAACAAAACCAAAATCAAGGTCAATATGCAAATAAAGCTATCAAGTTCAAGTCAATGAACCAAGGGAGGGAACCAGTGACAATACCTGAGAAATAAAAAGATTACTTTTTCTGATATTGCAATGAGCTAGTACATGTATATAATGAAATAAAAATGTTTTAATGTATATAGCTGTATACCTAGAGTCTATATAAACAACAATAGACACACAAACTATTCTATATCAGAATTAATTCTTCAGAATGGTAGCATATACCTATAAATTGATTTAAGTAATCTGAATTAACGGACCATCACCATTAATTATTATTACCCAGTGATCAAGCAAACTTTATAGTGAATGAGTGAAAAAAAAAATTCAGTTAATTTAGTGAAAGTGAATATTCTCTTTCTTTCAAAAAAAAATTTTACTGTCATACAACAAAATTCAGTACTCACGCTCTGTTGAACAAGGGAATTTTCCTGGAATATTACACATGAATAATCTGGCCACCAGAACACACAGTCAAATGGTAGTATTCACACTTGAACACAATGTTCTCAAAGTCCTAAAGTTTATGAGTCATCAACTCGAATGTAAAAGGTAAATTAACAGTTCAAACAATTGCGATCCAACGACGAGATTATGAGTCATCAACTCGAATGTAAAAGGTAAATTAACAGTTCAAACAATTGCGATCCAACGACGAGATGAGTACTGACGTAGATCCAACGATGACTGGATTACCAATGAAAATCCAACGATGATAGGTATACCAATGTAGATCCAACGACGACAGGACTACTGACGTTGATCGACCATGGAAGTACTAACGTAATTTCAATGTCAACAGCAACACAGCTGTAGATCCAGACTAATGAAATGGCAATAAATATGGATATACCAGGAACAATGACAATTAATAACAATAAAATCCACTATCCAGTGAAAATAGTCACAAATGTTCAGCACAAGTTCTTCATCAAAGTAGACTGCATCAAAACGTTGGGCGCCATTTGTAATATATGTGGGTAGTGTCGGGTTCCTACAGTACAATTAAACTGAGGCTGAAGAACATGTTCACACATTTATTATCATAAATATATCCACTATCACATTCATCACAATGTTCTCAATATTCCAGCAGGCTTCCTAATCCTGGTAGAGCAGAAACACTCTGAAATAAACAAACAATACAAATTGGCAAATGTTTCTACTGCTATAACTTTCCTTCTGAATAATATATATTAATGAGTAATTGTGTGTCCAGTGGCCCTAAGACGATATTAAACATATAACAGTTAAAAGAATGTTAAGAGCATCAGTACAAACTATAGCATACAATATCATAGAATACACATTAGACATTATCAGTTTCCATGTTGGGCGCCATTTGTAATATATGTGGGTAGTGTCGGGTTCCTACAGTACAATTAAACTGAGGCTGAAGAACATGTTCACACATTTATTATCATAAATATATCCACTATCACATTCATCACAATGTTCTCAATATTCCAGCAGGCTTCCTAATCCTGGTAGAGCAGAAACACTCTGAAATAAACAAACAATACAAATTGGCAAATGTTTCTACTGCTATAACTTTCCTTCTGAATAATATATATTAATGAGTAATTGTGTGTCCAGTGGCCCAAAGACGATATTAAACATATAACAGTTAAAAGAATGTTAAGAGCATCAGTACAAACAATAGCATACAATATCATAGAATACACATTAGACATTATCAGTTTCCATCTTACAGATCTCTACAATACATCTGCAGCAGGTTGCTTAACATACACAGTCAACAGAAACAATACATTGACAGGACTTACCAACTTTGGGCTGAGTGCCTTTCTAACTTCTCTCTCTCAGTACAGGTGTATATGTCTCATGCAGTGGATTACTCTGGAATATTAGCAATCAATATAACATTCCATGCCTGGTTATTAATATGGTTTTGAACATAAATGCTACCATCTTGAGATGTAGGCTTTTAAACAAAGCATAGAACTTGTAAGTTTACTCCAAATTACTATAAGGAAATATTTGCAAAATAACACAAGCACTGCCCATTGCAATTACCAGAAAGAACAATAAATAAGAAAGATTATGAAAACAAATGAATAAAACTTACCAAACCAATGACCAATAATGAACAATAAATTTTTAAAAAAAGAATGACTCCAAAGCGGGAAAGTATAAAAGGGAAGTCACTCTTGTCAAACAAAGCTCAACCAAAGGGAAATAACTCCAAAGGTCATATAACACCAATTTACTCAACCCTGTTACATAATGACCACATAGGCCGCCATCAGAGCCAACGAAAGTGATTAATATAAGTTGTGAAAACTTGTTTCATAATCGATGTAAAATAAATAAAGGGGGGGGGGGGTATCTTCATTTGCAAAATGTATTTAGCTCTACTGATTTGGATTTCTATTGACCCTACATAGAAACATAAGGGGATGACCATGTGACCACGATTTGACAAATGAAAACGCAAGGAACAAATACTATGTATGATACAGTTTTTGTATGACAGTTCTCTTTACTTACTCTGACCCTATGAAAATCAAACTGAAGACCAGAAATGTAAAAGTAACAACCAATATTCCAGCTTACCTTATTACTTGGGACAGTTTCAACAATGGGCGGATGTGCAGTATTTTATCTCCTTCTGACGGACAGTTGGCTTGTATATGTCGGGGTCATACTTAACGGTGTGGGCGGGTCCATCGCCATTGTGACGTCAACGGCCATGGTGGCCGATCTCATCTGCCTTAACACGGTAAACTTGACTAACTATTCCATAAACACGGTTTTGTAAGTTATGTAAGACATTATGGTGTGCTTTAGAAAGTATGTACATGTATTTCATTATCAAATCCATGTATTCTTAAGAGCATATGTGATTAGTTGTTGTGCTCACGTAGGAATAACATAATGCTTGTCCTTAACCTGATTGATTCCAAGGAACATTGCACAGAATCTATTATTATACTTAAAAGTAAAATGCTCTCTTCTGATTGGTCAAAAATCCATGTATATAACGTCGTGTGCACTGGATATGTATACGACGCGCTATCGAGGAAATAGGACTGACAAGTTTAATAAATTTTAAGTTTAAGGTGTATGCCCTGTAATTCACTTCCTGTAATGTCGACAAACACCGCTACGTCTTGGACCTCTTACCTTTACCAAGATAACCAAGGTATCCTAATGAAACATTAGGAAACTTGGTTATTTCCGTGAAAAGCCACGTGGTCCGAAATGTAGCGGAACCATAACAAGGACTATACATTAATGACAGACAACAGTTTAATAAATTCCTGACAGGGTACATTCCACAGCCTGGAATAAATAGTAATATACCCTGTCAAGAAACTGTATAACTAAAATGTATAAAACAATTTGGAAATATAAGACGTATTCTGTGGGTAAAAATGAAATTAGTCAAGACACGGATGACGTAATCGTGATTCCTACTATACTTTGTACACGATTTGATGGATTTAATGATAACATTCACAAAGACGGTAACCATATGGAGCAAGATATTTTCCGTCAAGTCTCATTAGCAAATTTTGTAGTTTTATATTGTGGGAAATTGCCTGTTTGTAGATAAAAAAAAACACAAGGCTAAAGTTTGTTTTTCACGATGATGTAGCTTCCGCGCTTAAATACAAAATAAATTGCAAAAATGATGAGAATAAAGTGACATAAGTGTTTCATCTGATTCATTTAGCGGTTATCATATTGATTCTCAGTAAAATGATTCTGATATGCGCATATATGACAGACTATAATCGCCATCATTAAAAGGACATGTACAGTTAAAAGGTGCATTTCTATGATTAATGTATCAGTACTGTAATGAAGCATGACATATATTTAATCATGATCGAACAAAATGGTACAACAAGAAACCAGACATAAAAAGTTATGCTTTTCTAATTATATTTCTGAACTACTCTATACTCCCTATATACAATTGCTGTATAATTACAACCAGATAAGTAAACAAAGATGCCTACACAACTTATTGAGTGCACATCAAACGTTAAAAAAATGACGTCTGGTAGTTTAACCAAATAAAACAGCTTTTGTTTCAGATTTAAGAATTCTGAACTCGAACAAACCTATACTAATATAAATGTACATACTTGATGTGTTTAGATATCTAGTCGTATAGATCAACTTCTCCTTTTTTTTCTTCTGCGTCACAACCATACTTCGGAAAGTGGTGCCTTCGTATACGGCGCAATGAATTGTATCTACAAACTCTCCAATGGCGTCATTATAGCACTAATACAGCAGTTCCATCCTTGTGGCTCGTAAGTTACTTACTTTTATGTATTATGTTTGTACAAAAGACCATTTCAACCCGAATGAGACGTAAACCTACGAAAATCATTAAGCACATCCCGAAAACCTAACCTACATGTTGGTGTATAATCCACACGAAATAAACATACATTTGAAATTCTTCCCCAGTCACTGATTGGTCAGTTTAAGTTAGCGAATTATATCGATTATTGTCGAATCCCTGATTAAGTGGACTATTACAAGTAACCACTGGCTGCGTAGTTAGAGCGTGCGACTCGGATAAAGCACAGAACAATGTTGTTGGTACTTATAGCAGAACATTTCGTGTAGCTCAACAAAATTGTAGGGTAGTTCCAGGACTTGTTTATCCTGTGTCTAAGTGTTGTTATTAGATATGGTGTTATGTCATATGTCTACATCTCTAAATTACGGAGATACAGATCGTTAACCGTAAAACGTAACAAATAAACATGTCATGTGTCTTAATTACAAATGAAATATTCTTTCAAGTCTCTGGTTATAAATAAAGATCGGATAATGACTTCCCAAACCTAAACTAAACTTTTAGATTTTACTTTCATTGTGATTGTATTTGACTTTTACATTGTAATACACGAGGATATGTTTTAAATAAAAGCCTCATGCTAGTTGTCAATCATCGATACTTGCATCTTTCCAGAGAGTGCTGTCCACTTTGTGTGCCTTATTACCGGCACTTGATGGCCTACGGACCAGGAGCAGCCAGCATTTTTTCAATTGTAGCTTTAGTTACAATGATAACAGAAACACTTGGTCAGCGAAGGAGGAAAGGTGACATGGAAGTGATACTGTCATATAGATGAACATACACTGTCAGTTAAAAAGAATATAATTTTGCCAGATTTGAAATTTATTGAATAATTTTATTTTTATGGAAACGTACACCTACGTATGGTGGCTAATTTCTACCATGCCGTGTGGTGGGTTTTCGGGACGAAAGGTCAAAGGTGAAAAAACGGAACAACCTAGTTTGGCTGGGCGATAACACTTAAAGTCGAAATTATGGCGAGAAATGCCGAGATTTCGGGGGCGAAAAGACGAAAAACAAAATTTTGATTTTTTTTAAATTTTGCCAGATGTCCCCCCCCCACACACATATACTGAAATTTCGACTTAGAAGCCCCGCAAAACTAGTTTATTTTCTGACTCTTTTCCTACGACTATTCACCCTGAACCCCGCCAATACAACATTGCAAAATTCAGTCACTATATCCTATATGGAGTATTTGCTCATTAATATTGAAACACTAGGTTGACATTGCTAATCGAAATGTGACTGCATTCAGCCAATTTAGATCTTCTTCCATAACATATCATATCACCAATGAATTCTCTTTTCCTCAATCGACCATTTCATTCCGAAGTGAGACATAAACCTATGTAAATCAACGATCACTTCCCGAACACGTAATGGACATGCTGGTGTAGAATTCCACAAATAATTCTATGGGAAATAAACATACACTTGAAATATTGAGACTTTTCTCCAGTCACTGATTGGTCAATTTGAATCAGCGAATTATACTGGACATTGCTGATCCTCCGGTAAAATTGTCTCAATCACAGCAACCAGCAAATGTCATCGTTCATGCTTACTTTAACCTAATAAGTTCCAAGTTTACAAAAGTAAGTTAGTCTTTATTTGATTTAGGTAATTAACCAGATAAAATCATTTGGTATTTTGATAGTTCATCAGATGAATTTCTTCAGTCACAGGTTTTAAGCATATACAATACCAACCTCCCTTGCATGCTCATACTATTGCATTAACATTTTACTTTGAAGTGTTATCCATCTGTTATCAATTTAGCTATCACTTGGACAGTTCCAGATGCTGTCCTCGATGTGGAGGGGTTATCTTGCACAGACCAGAACAACATCAGCACTATATCCGGTACTGACACTAAATGGCAGTCTGACAAGCATCGTTTCAACCCAGAACTCTGTAACGACCGACTGTGATTGGATGATATCTCTAGTGACATGAGCAGTACCCGTTGTAGACGACTTCACGACCGGAACTCGCATATTTTTTTTCATGATTGTACATACAACGTGTTCATGCTAAAAACATGTAGCATAACAGTAAATCTATCATTATTCTTTTCTAACAATAAAAATATGTTTAACCTACCTTGAAGTTTTAAAAACCATTATGTTTTTTTCCAAAGTAAGTCTGTTTTCTGTTGCTCAAATGCAAATTTCAAACTTGGTAGACTACTGAAAAATGTTTCTGTATGTTGGGAGTCAGACTTCTGTCAGAGCATAGCCATTTGTTTTAATCTCTTTATCTCCAACTAACTAACGAAAACGACAGGTCACAGAACATATTACATGTATTCGTCTGAAATAAATGAAAAGACTGTACAAAGGCCGCCCACTTAATGCTTTATTTTATGTGAATCTCGAGAGGTTCTTGTAACAAGTCACAAAAGATAAAAGATAAGAAAATGAGTTTAAATCCACCATGTATGTTTATGGTACTGTGCTTGAATAAACCTTCCAGAGGCAGCATTTATGTTAAATAACTTGAAAATGGAAGTTTTGTTAAATACATTGATTTGGAAAAAAGAAGAAAAGCATGCCCAAGTAATTCAATTCCTAGACTTCCTTGAGTTTGGAATAAAAATCCACATGTGGTTACTTACAAGATCCAAAACAGTCACGATTTGGTCCTACATCGTGAGTTCTTTTTATTGCTGGAATAGTTTGATTTACACAATATATTATTTGATTTATACAATATATTAAAGTGTTAAAGTGTATAAAACAACGGTTTTCATAGCGGAATTTATTTGGAATGAACTGTTTTGTGCTGGGTAATTCAAGGGATATAACTCTTCGAATATTAAGAGGGATTTAATACATCTGAGTTACTTCTCTTACACAAAAATCATTATGGCTGCGCGTAATAGGGTAATACGAGTGATATGTTGGCATAATAGAATAGTTTAATTTAAAAATTTAGACATGCGTACGCCTGTATGCAATGTTACATAGTAGCAAAGTGAAAGAAATAATAAAATTGAGAAGTAAATGGCCTGTTAACAAACTTCGATGTATGACAGTTTGATATAATTGCGTGAAATATATTAGACGGCCTGGCAAAATAAAGTGCGACTTTCTTGCATATATTACCAGTGTCGAATTCCACTGACACTTCTTAGCGCTACTTTATGCTTAAATACTTAAGGGGAATTTCATTTACCTTATTTCTCTTATAAAAATACCCAAATATGTCATTTTTGACAATTATTCTTAGTTATTAAGGTTATAATTCATTTCAGGTTGTACTTGAATATTTCATAAAATAGAATGGTGGAATGTGTATCTATCTGGTTTAAGAATTTTAGTATTATTTAGCACTGAATATTGCTGGTGGAATTCGACACAGATGCAATAGGCCGTTTCTCCAAAATGAGACGTTAACCTATGTAGTTCAACGAGCACTCACCGAACACTTAAACTGCACAATGTGAAGTAAACATAAACATGAGATTTGTCCCCAGTCACTGATTGGTCAGTTGAAATCCACGATCGAACCCACGACCTCCCGCACCCGAGGCGGACGATGTAACCACTCGGCTACCGGGGACGGTAGCTTCAGTGGAAACAATATAAGAAATGCAAGTGCATGGAATACAAGAAGGTTTATCCAAAGACCTAAACCCAAAGATAAGAAACTCAAGTAAGCGTATGAAGGAAATCTCGTAAATTATCGGCGCAGCCGCGATATTCTGAGAAATAGCCGGCGCGTTCAGTAAATCCACAAAATAAACCGTCACCTCTCTGCAGACGCCAATCGAAAAAGAGGTAAGCTAAACAACATTCTGGCTATATTCATCCATTAAGTACATGCAAAGTAAAACAGTTAAACATAATTTTTGTAAGATATTTTTTGAATAATGTTTGAAGCTTGAAAACCCCTTAGTTGAAGATAAGCCACTATTTCCACCACGAAATTTGCTAAATGAATGGGTGGGGTAGCGATCATACACTCTCAAATGCAATGCATGTATTTTATTTAAATTCTCAACTGCTAATGAAACACACACGCAAAAATGATTACAAATCTTTCATATGTATTATACAGTAAGTTGAAAAAAAAATATGGGGCAAGATTGAACTGAATGAAAGATAATTATCAGACCTGTTTATCAGTGTATGATGAAAACTTAATGAGTTTGTTCCAGAGGCTGAAATTTGAAACTTGAAGGAAGATTGATACCAAAACAGAATTGATGTGGTTTGTCAGAAGGGGGGTGGGATGGGGTATTCATTACCAAAAGCGGAATATAACTCATACTTACTCTAGCAAAGTTTCAAATTAAAATACTACCAGCAGAAGAGTTTTAAAAATATCATATGCCTACCATCCCACCTTTATTATTTGCTTTTGCTCGCATTACTAGAGACCAGTCACCCATTTTTTTTTTCAAACTTTAGTTTGAGCTTTCTCATGGGCAAGGAAGTTCTAATTTTAATTTAAAAGTGTACTTATTGCCTTTCTTATAGATTATGACTCCAGTGAAGTGTCAGAGTATACTCAGACCTGCCGCAGTTTCCAGGATTGATTCCTGTTCCAAAATGAAAAGCCCACAAGTTGACCCATTGCATATGTGTGTGTGTGTGTGTGTGTGTGTGTGATATATACAAACATAACACCTGTTATGAATAACTACAGGGTTCACTCAAATTGTCATTCTAGAATGTCTCTTATTTAACCCCCACACATAGCCATAATAATCAATACTGGTTGCAAGCCATTAATAAAGAAGAAAAGGGGGAAAATTAATATGATAAAAAAACATTAAATAAATGTTGTATATAATCTTATATTTAAACAAACATTGCATGTGTTACAGATAATATAAACAGTTAAAATTTAAAGCATCAACACAATAGTCAAATACTGTAAACACAAATACTGTCAATGAAATTTTAAACCCAGGGAATATTAAACAGAATGATGTCTTCTCACAATCCCGTGTCATTGAGTATATTTTCAGGTTCACAGTGTCACTGTGTAACAAAATGAATGACTGTAGTTACAGGATTTATTGTGATCTGAAATCTGTTTAAGGTCAGGTATCGGATACACTGGATCAAGAAATATCTACTGGTGAAGCCAAACAAAACCATCCTAGATTCCCACATGGAGCAGCCTTTGTGGACATAGCACACCAGTTAACAGAGCAGGTAAACAGTCGGGCATGTACATTTGTAGTTCCAAAAACATCTTCAAATCAATAAAAAAGATTGCATATACCGTAGGGCTGAAAAAAATTGATTCTTGAGGAAACGGATAATACATTTGATTACTAATGATGAAATATATAAAATCTCTTGTCAAACATTCTAGAACATCCCCATCTGTCTCACCTGACTGGAGGTCTCTAGCTATAAGCAGATGTGACACACAGGGACCCCCTTTTCTTTTGTCTGTCCATCTGTCTGGCCATCACACTTTTTCCATCATGTTTCAACAGATGACACACATTTTACAAAGAACACTCTTATTAAGTGTTCACTGTTCAGCAATGCATCCAAGAGAAATTTAACTCATGTTTTGAAATCATCAGTTGTGTTACCAACCTCCAAAGATGATAAATACTTAACTCTTTACCTCTTGAATATTTATATTTACAAATTTACGCATTATTGTTTATTGGCGAGGGGGGGGGGGGGGGGGGGGGGGTATTGGCAATCTGGCCTAGTTTAAATAAGACATCTTCATTTTATTTTATTTTTAGTTGTATGTGACGTCAGTCACACCAACTATAGTACCTACATTTCTGGAACCCCGATTTCTACATTTAATAACTCCTCAGTACGGTCAATATAATCGAACGATTGTATGTAACTCTACCACTTATATATGCTAAGATAGAGCAGAAATTTTTAAAAAATAACACTGTGTCAAGAATAAATGCGTAGAAGCTACACAATTGTTTGTGAGATGAAAAATTCAAAGAACTTATTTTTCTATGCTGTTTTTGCGGATGAATATTGATTGTTTGATCAGGTGAATGCCGATAAAATAGAACTGTCATCACTGTAACTGTTGAAAAAAAACAACACATTTTGAGTTTTCATTCATCCCAATACACACCCATTTCACCTCATTGACGCTCTATTAGCGAGTGCACTACCCCTAATATCAACACTATGAAATATATAGGTGGTACACTTCTTCCGAAAATGGTACGTTCATACACTGGTACGCTTGGGCAATGGTACGCTTTGTCCCGCTACTGTCAATACTTGCAGTTTTTGTGATTCAATTCTGATTACATTATACCTTTCCAGAGCTTTCCATGTGTTTTTTATTTCACATATTTTTTTCAAGTAAAATGCACGTGGACCTAAAAATAGACCCCCCCTTACGATCATTAGCGCGAAAATATGTTGCATTTTCTAGTTTCGGTTTCTGAATCGGTTCTGTTGAGGGGTTTGTGGAAAAAAAAAAAGATGAACTGGAGAAAAGCACAATTCTGAATAATGGCGTAGAAAACATCCTAATATACTGGGCTGTAATTTCTATCTAAGTACATAGATACAAAGGATGATGATGATATCAGACGATGACTTCATCCATCATCTCCGCCAGAAAAAACACTTTGAACAGCCAAAAATAACTGATCTGCAGTACAAAAATACAAACGGTTCGTCAGAACATAAAGATATGAAAGATTAACAAAAAGTCATGGAATCAACAAATGTGCCTTCAGCACTGACGTCGATTGTGGATTACATAATCTCTTCATATTCATGTATGCATAAAATATTTTTGTTTGATGACAGTGATTGTTTATTTACGTTTTTTTTATGACAGTAATTTTTTAACATGTAGATCAAGTAGACATCTAGTAAAAGTTGGATGTTCTATTTAAACAAGACCTACTAAACATGAACACGTATATAAACTAACTGCTCACTGTGTCAGCCTTTTAAAAAGTGAAGTAAGTGAAAATGATATGATTTTGTACAAAATATGTCAATTATTGAAGATTTTTTATTTATCTCCTCAGATGTAGTTTGACATATTCTTCCTGTGCCGGTGGCGCTGGGAAAGCCTGCGACAGATGATATTCTTGGCGTGAATTTGTACAACGGGCTATTGATAAGGCAAGTAATGATATATGGTGGTGCAGTATTGTTAATTCTTATGATATAAAATATGTAAAACTCTCCTTGGTGGTTAGAGCCTCTGCCTCAGGAGCAGGAGGTTGTGGGTTCGATCCCTGGCAGTGACATACCAAATACATTGAAAATAGTTCTGATATAGCTCCCTGGTATAGCTCAGCATATAAGAGTAGTTCCAGGTCTGATATTTAATGTAACTGGGTGTGGTATCTACGGCGTGAAACTGCAGTGTAGTAGCACTACCCATATCGAAATAAAATGGCTTGAAACACCATTGAATTACCATTTCTTTTTGCAGAACCAAATGTAGCATAACCCCTAAAGGACCATTGAAAGTCTTTATATACTAAACAGTGCAACCATTGAAACTCCATCAAAACACCATTGAAATTCAATAGAAACACCATTGAAACTCCATTGAAATGAGCCGAAATATGCAAATGAGCTCTCCCTAAAAAAATGAAAAATAAATTATTTTCAATGGTATCCAATGAGGGATTTTAATGGAATAAAATGGCTTTTCAATGGTATTTTGGTGGTGTCATTTTACAAAAAATAGTGGTGAATCAATGATTTAAAATGAAATATCAATAACCTTCAATGGTAATTAATGGAAAATTGGAAATTCAATGGTGCCAAATAAGGGTTAGGACCAGGGGATTTAAACAGGCAACATGGCTGGATACGAAAATAATTTTTATTCATGTCATCACATATCACATCCGTATCAACAGTCTAAACAATCTTTTTTTTAAACAAATTACAGCGACCAGCATGGATATTGATTCCCCATGATTAAGAGCAGTGTCCGGTTTCATCCTTTATCAAATATGTTTTTTGTTTTTTCA
>CM037794.1:19165561-19215561 GCA_021229015.1 Solen grandis
TAACGCACTATAGCCTATGTTCCAAGTTCTGAACAACCTCCTTTCTCCACCTATTTTATTAAAAACACTTATAACGTTTTTAAAACTTATTATGCCACCTGTTGGATGCCTTGAATTCACTAAGTCCAAGTTACAAAGCGATTTTGCTTGAATTCACCTAGATCAGTGGTCCCGATGATCCAATGCGCCATGGGTCAGAGATCAGTTTCCACTTTGAAAGAGGAATGTCCAAGTCCTTGTTGACATTCCTGAACATGTGCTGATGTTACGCATAAATTTACATTGAAATTCTGCTCATATTCTGCAAGGACTTCTGCTTTCTTCCTCCCACATATCTGAAACTAAAAAGATAAATAAATAAAAATAAGTAAAATGATTTAAAGTAAAATAACTAAGAAGCGCAAATCCTATAGCCTGCCTTTGTATTTAAACATTCTAGTGTTTACTCAGATTTGATCATTGATCCTTATTCCCATTCATACCAGTATTAATAATAAAGATGAAGTTCTGACTGTGCATGCAAATTTGTAAAACCAAATTTTTCTCATCATTATAAATTCAAAATATTTTTCCATCTTACAATGTCAGTTAACTACGAGAAATTGAGTTCAGCCACGATCAAACTCAGCTGCAATAGAAGTATGACAGCTATAATTTGTACACTAAGTTGAGAGATGCTGTTACACTGCAGCATCACGCCATAGATAGTTGGCATGACACCACTCCCAAGTTGCATTATCCCCAACACCGCGACAACCGCGTCTGGGACCTATTCTAATATGCTGAGCACCAAACAAGGGAGATACAGTGCCATTTTTCTTTTACAACTTTCATACGTTGCTGCTAGGGACAGGAACCCAAGGCTTCCAGTTCCGGAGGCAGACACCCTTACCACTTGGGACGGTGTTATGTAAGGTAAACTGCCTGTCTAATTAACTACCATGAAAAAGGTAAAGGCAGTAGCATTGTGGGTGTCTCAAGTTGTTCTTTGATATGCGACACTTCAATTTTCAAGGATCTTGGAAACGTTTTTTCTCTCAAAAAATGTATTCATTTCTAATAGGAGTCTATTTACCTTTTGTAAGTCACCATGATCCACAGTCTTCGTTGTTTACAAAATGGACCAGAGAAGGCATCATCCTTGTTGAAAACATGGTTGGACATGTTGCTACACTAAGGCTGTTTCGGCTGAAATAAAAAAAAGGTGTGTTATATCAATCAGATTTCATTTTATTACAGCAATGACAATGGACATAATATAGCTGAATTTTATACAGCATTCAATGTTAAAATTTCCAAGTCACTGCCAGCAGTTGGTCATGAACAAATATTCCAACAGAAATTCTTATATAACTAAAGGAGTAAAACAATAATTATTTTTTCCTTAAATATTTATTGATCTACGTGTAAGATAATCAAGCGATGATTTTGATTAAACCAAAATGAGTTTTATTGTTAACAGATTTATTGTATATACCATGATTTTTCACCAAGGCCTTCCTTTTTTAAATTAAGTACGATGCTAACCGTGGACGATATGGCCTGCGATCGATTCTTTTCTTTTAAAATTTCATGAAAGGTTAATTTGCACATATCGAATACAAATATATATATATTCTGGAAAGCAAATAATAGAAATGAGATTCAACTAAACATTGTAGGGATTGTGTTATACATCGACGGGCAGAAAATCTCCTCGCCATTTGCAGACGAAACAAAGTCACTTATTTTTTATGGATAAATGGAAAGTAATTTCAATACAAACATAATTAATACTCATAACTATATTGAATATTCTTACCTTTGTCATAAAATGGATGTCATCTGCGAAAATATTGCGAATCAATAACGTTATCACCTATTGTTTACACTGTTTGTTGTTTGTCTTTCTATTCAAAATGGCGGATTGATGCAACGCTGCGTTATTTTCAGTTTTCAAATTTAAAAGATGGAAAGTTAAGATCGGTTACGAAACAAAAACTGGGTTTCGAAATAAAGTTTAAAGAGAGGATTTTCCAAAATAAAATACAAAATATAAGTAAAAATCATTGATCTACGTAGAAATTAGCGTCAACTTCTCGGCACTACTTTTCCTCGTAGGATTGTCCTACAACCTTGCAACAACTTCCGAACTTTTATTCGGGGCGCGGTTAATTCGAACGAAAACCATTTGTAACGTTTTTTCGATGCGTAACAGTTTTCAAAAAAAAAAAAAGAAAAAAAAAGTGAATTACCTAAATATGATTAAATATGATTAAATGATTGATCAATATCAAGTATTGTTGTGCAAAATCGTGGGCACATTTAGGTCAGATGAATTAATTATTACAGAATTATGGCCTTTTAATTTTTGACAAAATCTTGTCTGCTCTTTATCTCAAAAACTCCTGGCTTGCATTGGATCAAACTTCACAGTATTGATCAGTATCAGATGTACGACGTTTTTGATTTTCCTGATTAGTAAAGTAAGGATTATGAAGCAGTAATGCAATAAACCATGCCAGCAACTACATTGTTTTTTGTTCTTTTTTTCTTCTGTCGTAGAGCACTTACATGTACATTTTAACCGGTATGAAAATTAGATGCTTTAACAGTCAATAAAAGTATAAGCCAGTTGATGTAAGTGGGCTAAGTTTATCCAGAAATGGTAAAGTATGTTTTTTCGATGGAAAACGATGAATCAAAATGTTGAGGAAAAAAACAAGCATATCAAGCAATGGTAAAACAATCTTAAATAATGAAAAACATTGGTAAACATTGATGTTAATTTACTATGAGTATTCTGTTATAAAAGAAAAATAGTGTTTCAATGGAAAACAGTGGATCAAAATGTTAGTTAAAGAAGTAAGTTTATTCTAAAACAGAGACTTGAAACATTGATTCCAATAATTGTTTTTCATTTTTTCTTAAAAGTGGTGTTTTAATGAAGGAAAAACATTAAAATCAGCCCCCCAAAATGGTATTTCAATGATTTATCTGAATAAAATGGTGTTTCAAGGGTGTTTTAATGGAGTTTCAATGCTTTTTTTACCATTTCATTTCGCTAAGGGTATATCTGTCTCAAATAATGAGAAATAATGTCAGTGGGACATTATACCCAACAAACAAACATGTAAAAAAAAGTTCTATCTGCCATAAGTCTTCAGATCTTGTCATATCTTTCCAATGTAGACAGTTTATAATTAAACATCTAAATTTGATTGCTTGGAATGTAGGATCCGCAAATTTTGGGATGATGTGTTCAATGAAAAAATCAGTGTAATATTTTTTGAATATAAAGTTTTCAAGAAGTTTAATTCATCAGTAACCTTTGTAAAATTTGGGCTCAAGGTGAGCTTTTGTGAGTATAAAATGTTAGTCATTTGTCAGCATTTTGTTTCAAATGTTATATAGACAAATACTTCTGTTATGTGCTTGGCATGTGCCAAGATTTTCTTGTGTCCCCATTATTTCATGATATTGCATGTGATGAGAAAGGAAAATGTGCAGTAGAAAAAAATGGACTTGAACCCGGGACCTCTCACTCATTGGAGAAGTGCGGAGCTACCATGCAGATCACTTACAATTAATCTCCTCACTGATATGGGTTACTTATAGCTTGTAGCATACTATCCTGCCAATTCTGAATTCATCTTGAATTTGTTGTACAGAAAACAATTTTCTGTGTTCCTGAACAAACCAAAGATCAGACATTCCAAAAAGTGTCTGTCTGTCTGACCTGACTGGTTATTTCTATTTTAATCCTTTTAATATTTCAATACATTCTGTCTGATTGTCTATTAAAATTTCTAACAGTTTTGTTTATCTACTGATATTGTTGAAAATCCATTTCATTAAACTAAGAACCTCTTAAGATATCATGGTAATAAAGTGTTTAAACTTATTAATATCAATAACATGAAAAAAAAAACAGTAATGAAATCTAGTTGTTTGGGTTTGGTCCTTTGCACTTAATTTTGGTCCTGTGAATCTTGTAAAATTACCGGTACAGGACAAAATGCCCTGTGATTCTTTTCTGATTATCAGAAAGGCAGTACATACTAGAGAACTAGAGAACTATACTGTCACGATCCCACATTGTGCACCAAATGTAATCAGATGAGATTTTCTCGTGATTCTATTATATAATGTCATTGCACGTTTTATGTGTAACCAGATGAGGAAAATTAGCAGTCAGATTGGGGCTCAAACCCAGGACCCTACTTTGCTGACATGGCAGAGCTCTACAGCTTTAGCTATCTGATTTCTTACACAAATCTTTTACTGGAGGGTTACTACAGATAATGCAAAATAGACTTGATGTATTTTCTCCAAATTCATTGTTCTTTTTTGCATTTCAGTGGGGGTTCTACCAGATACCACAGGTGAATGAAGAATGTATGCCAAACTTCATGTGCCCAACAAAACGCCAGTAACCTCCACCCAGGTTTGAATGACTTGTAGGAGAATCCTCTTGACATCTTCTACTCAACAGATGACATTTGTATTATGAAAGTCCCAAGGAAGTTACTTATTGAATGAATTGAATAACATTTCAGTGACTGCTGCCTTGTCAAAGAGCTTAACTAATCACTGTGTGAGAGATACTTTGATGTCTTCATTGCATGGTGTTAGTTTTGAAGCAAAACTTATCATTAAAAGGAATTATCATCTTTGCATCTCTGCCAAATAAGAAAGTATCTCTAAGCGATGCATTTTCACCCTCAACAATACTGAAACTATAGTGTTGGTCACCCTCTAAAGTGTAGAATTTAAGTGATATTGTTCATACTTTGACTTGTGAACAATTAATTTTGTGCAAAAAAAAAGAAAAAAAAAACTTCATGCATAGAAGTGTGGCATCAGAGTAACTTTACTTGTTTACAAATTATCATTACTATTTCCAATTGTTTTTTAGCTGGACTATTTGAAGAATATGGGAGCTATTGAAGTCGCCTTTGCATCGGCGTTGGCGTTGCAGCTTTTTGCTAAAGTTTTGTGTGCAAGTACTATCAACCTTATATCTCTATAACCATTCTTGAAAATTTATGAATATGTTTAGGGGCATCACACAACCAAGACAGACAACGCTTGACTGAATTTAATATAAATTATGGCCCCTTTTTAACCTAGAAACTTTGGTTAAAGTTTTGCAAACAAGCTAGTATCCAGCCTGTATCTCAATAACCATTCATAGTATTGACTTGAAAGTTTATTAATAAGTTAAAGGGCATCAGACAAACAAAGTAGATAACTCTTGATGGGTTATATTAAAAATTATGGCCCCTTTTTGGTTAAAGTTTTGCCACAGGGTAATCACATGCTTATATCTCAGAGTCAAGGCATGGGATTGATTTGAAACATCTTAAGATGTTTAGGGGTATCATACTATCAAAGGAAGATAACACTTGATGGAAAATACCACAAATAATGGCCCCTTTTTAACTTAGAAATTTTGGGTTAAGTTTTGCATGCAAGAAATTTAATGCTTATATTTCAGAAACCAAGCATGGGTTTGATTTGAAACTGATTTAATATGTTCAATAGTATCATGCTATAGTGGCAGATAGTTTTTGACTGAATATAATGCAGGTTAGGGCCACCTTTTTGGTTAAAGTTTTGCATGCAAGCTACTGTCAAGCTTATATATCAGAAACTGTTTATGGTATTGACTATTAAGTTTAAGGGTGTGTTCAGGGGCATCAGAAAATCAAGGAAGATAACTCTTAACCTGAATTTTATACAAATTATGGTCCTTTTCTAACTTGGACACTTGGTTAAAGTTTTGCATGTACAGTGTTATTATGCTTAAGTCTCAGTAACTAGGCATGGGATGGATTTTAGACTTCATAAACTTATATAGGGAATCAGACTATCATGGTATTTCATTTTTGACTATTTTTATATACAGGGTATGTGAAGGGCAAGAATTGAAATAGATTTTTTTTTTTATTTACCAACAAGCATTTTGAATAGTCGAGCGTGCTGTCCTCTGACGACTCTTGTTACACACATGGCCATCTTATGGCTGCCTACTATTATTCCTAAGATAAAGTACATATCATGGGTTGCTGCTGGAATAAGTGATATAAAGTGATTTGAATGGCTTTAAATAAACTTATGTACTCTTTTCAGAGGTCTAGGGCCTTCACAACCCTTTTGTTTGGGGTGCCGGTGCAAATCCCAGCGAGAGTTGTATTTTTTCGTTTTTGTCACACTAAGTTGCAAGTATAAAAAAACTTACAAATATAAAACATTTAGAAGATTCAAGTTACTTATTAATACACATTTTGGATTCTTTTTTTCCTGTGGCAGTTTAGGGATACAACTCATTTTCCGGTTTTCTCAAAAGATCACCTCTTGGAATCACACAGATCATTGAGAATAGAAAAAAATATCTGTTTGCATTGTATTTACTGGTCAAAATATTGCCATCTTTTGTGAACAGCAAAAATACTGATATTTTCAATGTTCCTGTATCATTATGTTTTGTTAAGAAATAAAATTTAAATATGGAACTTTCAGTTTCCTTGTTCATAAATGACCATTTATGGTTGATTATAGAAACATTAATTAACTGATGAAAAATCAACAAAACCTCATTATATATGTATTAATTGTACATGTACCACTGTCCTGGTTTTACAGGGAAGTATTGGCCTAGTGAAGTTAAAAGTGAAAACATGCTAAAAACATCTTGATAAATTTATCAGTTTTATTGAAACTTCTACAGAAGTTCACCAAATGGCATAAATTTATTAATTTCATTGAAAAGTGCCAATTTAAGGTATTCTACCTTAAAGGAATTGACATGAATTATACATAGGCACTGAGTTGTTCTAGTATCTTTTCAAGAACCATAACTCCATATATTTTCATTATCTCCCATTACTTTGTATTATGTACCTTAGCATGCAATGACTCTTTGATGATATGGACAATATGCTTCCTTTTCTCTGACAATGCAATATGCTGAAGGTATTCCATCACTTTGTGTGATAGTTCTAGTTTTATTTTGAGGTACTTGTTCAGAGTGTCTTTGAATTTACCTTTAGAAATTGAACCCAATTGTAAATGATAATTCATCTTGAGGAATGAGTTCAAGCATAAATTTAAGTTATTTGATGAGTTTCATTAAGATGCAGATTCAAACCTTCAATCATTTGAGACACACACAACTTCAGTGCCTTCAGCGCTTTGATTTTTTATTTATTTTTTATTTATTAGCTCACCTGAGCACAAAGTGCTCAAGGTGAGCTTTTGTGATCGCCCTTCGTCCGGCGTCCGTCGTCGTCCGTCGTCAACAATTTGCTTTAAACGACATCTTCTCTGAAACCGCTGGACAGAATTTAATGAAACTTGGCAGGAATGTTCCTTGGGTGAGGCTCTACAAAAGTTGCTAAAATAAAGTTGATCCATGAAGAACTATGGCTACAAAAAGAAAAATAATTTGAAAAATTTAAAAATCATCTCCTTCAAAACTACTGGCCAGATTCAAAATAATTTGGTACAGATGTTCCTTGGGTCAACCTCTACCAAAGTTGCTAAAATTATTCCGATCCGTAAAAAAACATGACCGCCAGGGGCGGGGCTTATTTGCCTTATATGTATATAGAGAAACCTTAAAACAACATCTCCTCTGAAACCACTGGACAGACAGGTTGACAGAGCTACTCATAAACAATGACGGACGGAAACGGAGACAATAATGCAGGACAGGCAGGCACCATGGGTATAGGCGCTGCTTTTGGGCCTGATCCCATCACGATTTCATCACAGCCGGAAACTGCGACATATAAAAAGACTTATAGAAAGACACTAACTCACTACATAAGTAATAACATGGAACAAGACAGACTGGCGACCTACGTATCTAACGATGGTTACACTTCATGGACATACGACGCAGGCTGGCATTACGTACCCTACGACACATGCAGGGCATCCATGGTACCAAAAGACTGGTTTGACGAAATATTAAGAGCGAGCAGTTGGCGTATCAAAAGTCACAGCTGCATGATACACGACATTACACCCATACAACAGACAGCGAACCCGACAGATGCCACGCAGGTTGTCATATTTTCGATGATTCCGTGTTTAGACCAGACCGTGATGCAATGAGTGACAACCGACCGACGGCGTGTAGTACCCCGGCCCCCGGGCCAGTACTCTCTTTACCAAAGGATGCGGTACCTGCAGGGGATTCGGCTACTGCTACTGACGCTATCATGGACTATCTACGCCGAATTGAAAACAAACTCAATCATGTTGATCAGAGATTAAATACGTTGGATGCCCTTGAGTCTAAAGTCAGTAGTTTTGAATTAGACTTAAAGAAACTGTGGACTTTTGTCAATGACGCCAATAAACGTTTAGATGAGAAACTTTACTCAGCGAATGAACGAATTGATAGCTTAGAGTTTTCATTGGGACAGGCACAGAGCGAAATTTCTAGCATGAGAAAGGATGAGGTCAAGAACAAGGACGATCTGTTGTACTTACAGTCGCAAAATATGCGAAACAACCTGATCTTTGGTAACATCCCGGAGCAACCTCGTGAAATTCATGAGCAAACAGAGTCCACATTGAGGAAATTTCTCGTGGAGAAACTGCAATTGGCTCAGGACATTGCCGACAGCATGAAGTTCGAGCGAGTGCACCGTGCGCATGGGCCACACTTCAGCCAGGCAAGTCAGTGGTAATTCAGCGACACCAAGGAAGATAGTGACTAAGTTCACTTACCTTAAAGACAGAGAGATGGTTCGCTCCCAGCGCGATAAATTAGACAGTTCTGATTATTTTTTGCATGAACAATTCCCACCAGAGATATCCGCGAGGAGGCGTGTATTGATCCCCACCCTCAAGAAAGCTAAGAGACAGGGCATGAGAGCTTGGTTAGCATACGACACCCTGTATGTCAACGGTGAACCAGTGCGAGACGGCCGACTTCCGGGTACAGCGGACGCGAACGCTAGGCGATAGGGTTGCGACGAGGCTGGACTGTCTGTTCTGTCATGGAACATTCATGGACTTACCAGGGCTAAATTGGAAGACAGTGAGTTCATTGTTAAGTTATCTCAATATGACATTATTTTTCTTTTTGAATCATGGGGTAGCAAAAATTCAGATTTTAATATTAACGGATATAAATGTTTTAATTTTTATCGTAAATTTCAAAACAGGCGTGCTAGGAGATGTAGTGGAGGTGTGGTAGTGTATATAAGGGATAAGTATTGTGATGCTATTGATATTATTGATAATCACTTTGATTCTATTATATGGCTTAAGCTAGGTAAATTTCATTTTGGATTAAATGATGATATTTATCTAGCCGGAGTGTATATCTGGCCGCAGGGGTCACCTGCATATAATTCTATAAATGATGACTTATTTGATATATTACAAAATGATGTTTATAAATACGAATCTCTTGGTAAAATATTTTTAGTTGGTGACCTGAATGCTAGGGTGGGTAATGGGGATAGGAAGGATTATATTGTGTGTGATAGGGCTGTTGATTATATAGATACGGATGAGTATTACCCAGATGCTACGGTTGATCGAGTTTCGATGGACAAGGGTAGTAATAGCTTTGGGCTGAAATTATTGGATTTTTGCAAAGCAGCATCTTTAAGAATTGCTAACGGTAGACTTGGTAAAGATTTTTGTACAGGTAGTTATACTTATGCATGCAGCTCAGGCTCTAGTGTCATTGACTATTTATTATTACGTGAACATGATTTTAGTTCTATTGCTGATTTTAATGTTGAACCATTTTGTGAATGGTCAGACCACTCGCCTATTGTTTTTGTAATAAATTGCAACTGTGTACGTAGTTGTATTACTGATAAATATATACGCACTCAAGTTAAATGGAATGATGACTTGCGCAATGATTTTAGAAATGGCATTATATCTCAATTACCATTATTCAATGATATTACTCCTGGGTCGAATTCCACCAACAATTCTTAGCGCTAAGTAAAACTTAAATTCTTAAGGGCGAATTTCATTAGTCTTGTTTCTCTAATAAAAATGCTCAAATGTTTCATCTCTTACCAATTTTTGTAAGTTATTAAGGTTATAATTCATTTCAACAGAGTCATGTATTTGAATTTTTCATAAAATAGTGATGGTGGAATGTGTATCTAACTAGTTTAAGAATTTAAGTATTACTTAGCGCTAAGTATTGTTGGTGGAATTCGAGCCAGATGTTAATTTTGGCAACAAGTATGACATGAATCAATGTGTTAACAAATTTACAAATGCTATTAAAGAAATAGCTGAGCCATTATTTTGTAAAAATGTGACTGTTAGAAATAATGTTAATGTTAAAACTTTAATTTGTAAACAGTCTGAATCGTTTAATAATGAATGTTTAAAGGCCAAAGAGTTATATTTTAATGCTATAGAAAAATTTAATAACAATTAAAATGATATTAACAGAGAAGATATGTGTATTAAAAAAATAGAGTATAAAAATTGGTTAAACGGACGAAAAGGAGATATGAATTGGAGAAAATGAGAAAAATAGAAAAATTACGTCACAGTAGTCCTAAAGATTTTTGAAAGCACTTTTCGAGAAAAAAAAATAAACTTTTCAGTCAAATAATATTACGACCGAGGATTTTTTTTTTTTTTTTCATCTTTAAATGCAAATATACCTGATGTTGGAAATCTGGAGGCTGAATATTTTTGTAACGGTCATAATTTTAATGATAATGATTGTATTTTTGAAGAATTAGATGCACCTATTACTTTAAGTGAAGTGGAATATATCATACAGAAACTTAAAAGAAATAAATCTGTTGCTGGGGATAACCTATTAAATGAATATTTTATTGAAACTTTTGATATATTAGAGCTTCATTTAGTAGATATTTTTAACGGTATTCTAAATTCAGGCTTCTTTCCTGAGGAATGGATGAGTGGTATAATAGTCCCGTTACATAAGAAAAATGATCCCAACAATGTAAATAATTACAGAGGAATTACACTTGTGAGTTGTTTTTCTAAGATTTTTACAGGTGTATTAAATAAACGCATTACGGACTGGGCAGAAAGTAATCATGTTATTAGTGATGCACAATTTGGGTTTAGAAAAGGGCGTTCTACTGTTGATGCTATGTTTGTTTTAAATGCAATTATCAGTAAAATTCTTAATGAAAATGGTCGTATTATGTGTGCTTTCATTGATTTTAAAAAAAGCATTTGATAGCGTTTATAGAAATGGTTTATGGTATAAATTGTATAACTTAGGTATAAGAGGAAAAACCCTTAGGATAGTTCGTGATATGTATTCTCAAGTCAAATCATGTGTCCGTGGGTTTAAGTCTTATTCTGAATATTTTGAATGCTCTATTGGCTTAAAGCAAGGCGAGGTTATCTCCCCTTTATTTTTTCTCTATTTTTAGAAGACTTGGAGTTATTTTTAATGGAAAACATTAATTCAGGATTGTCTATTGATGATATTACATTTATTTTATTATTATTTGCTGATGATATGGTTATTGTTAATAAGTCACCAGCCGATTTACAAAATAGTTTAAATATGTTAAAAGAATATTGTAGCTCATGGGGTTTAGAAGTAAACCCAGATAAAAGTAAAATAGTTGTTTTTAGAAAAAGAGGGCCCGTTAAAGCAAATGAAAAATGGACTAATGATAATACACCGATTGAAACAGTAAATAATTTTAATTATCTTGGTACTATTTTTAATTATACCGGAAGTTTCGTACACAACCAGGAAATGTTGGCGGGTAAAGGTTTAAAGGCTCTGAATACATTGATGATGAATATTAGTTCAAAATTGATTAAACCTAGTACTGTTTGTCAATTATTTGACGCATTTGTTGGATCTGTCCTAAGTTATGGGTGTGAAATATCTGGATTTGGTAAAGGTAAAACATTAGAAAGAATTCACTTAAAATTTTGTAAATGGTTATTATGTGTCAAACAATCTACATGTACTATGTCGATTTATGGTGAACTAGGTAGATTTCCTTTATTTATTAATAGACATGTTAGAATAATAAATAATTCATAAAATGTATAATTCTTTATTAAATGACTGTAATAGAGGCAAGAGGAATTGGGCCTTTCAGGTTAAAGATTTATTGGACAAAAATGGTTTCTCTCATGTTTGGCTTAATCCGAATAGTATCGATCGTAAATCATTTCATTTATTATTTAAAGAAAGATTTATTGACCAATTTAAACAGGCTTGGTTTACAACTATATTTAATGGCGAATCCTTTCGCCCATATAAATCTATTAAAACATGTTTTGATTATGAATTTTATTTGGATAAGTTACCAAGAATGTATCGAATATTTCTTTCAAAATTAAGACTTTCGTCACATAATTTACAAGTTGAAGCTGGTAGGCACGGTGCAAATAGAGTTGAATATTGCCAAAGGTATTGTAATATTTGTAGAAATGGAGATATTGAAGACGAATTTCATTTTGTATGTGTTTGTAATGCTTATAATGATTTACGTAAGTTATATTTGAAAAGAAAATACTATGTTAAACCTAGTGTTTATAAATTTATTAATATAAAAAATTTTAAATTTAGTATTTTTTTCCTTTTTTAAAAACATAGATTGTGTTTTTTGCACATCTCTCTCTTTTGTATTTTATTTAGACAGTAGCATTATTAAGAGCGTTCATACCGAATACTTGAATTGATTAAAAAGATCTTATTTACGATACTATAATTTTTTCTGTAATTATTTTGTTCTGTGATAGCTATGTTGACTGCATTGTGCTTTGTATAGCATTTTGTTCATCCTCACATTATTATTGTATTAAGTAATCTACATACAAATGTATATTTATTTAGAACTTGAATATTTTTTGCTTAGTTGTTTGATACATGTACTCTCTCTCTCTCTCTCTCTCTTTCTCTCTCTTTATAGTTGCCATCGTAGACCATGGCATGTGACTTTTGTTGTTTTGTTATTAAAATCATTGGATCATGTAACAAAAAACATGTATATGTTTACGTTACTAAAAAAAAATATTTGAATCTTGAATCTTGAATCTTGTTCAATCTCAGTTCATCACGCAGCCTAAAATCATGGTGGGAACAGATCCCCAAAGATTCTGGACAATGCGCGCCATAAGACCCAAGACGGTAGGAGAAAACTTATACTCACCCAACAACTTCCTGAGAGTACCAGACCCCACCACATTAGACAACGCCACGCTGAAGCGATGCATCATAGACATGGGAAGAGAGTTCAAAAAGGCCAACGACAATCAATGAATCAAGGTCAACGAGATGTCGGAAGAGCTCGTGAATGACGAAAACGGAATGCTACATATAGAAGAAATGGTCACGGGAATGATGAAGGTGCACGAGACAAAATACGAGAGCGCAGATTGCCGATGGTATCCAATTGGAAATTTCAGCAGCACGGAACTATACGACGTACCCTTTGCAAACAGATTCAAACAACGGAAATGTCCGACAACAACCGGAGACATAGAGGCAAACTATGCGACACTAGTAAACCACACTGCCTCTGCTCATCAAAGTGGCTCCTTACTTATGCGAAACAGGAGCAATAAACATAATAGCAAAAATAAAGATAACATATACATGCGAGATAGAATTCAGAACATCACCGACAATGGGATTCTACACACTGAATATCAACGGACTCCAAGACACCATGAACGAATCGGACATATGGGAAATGGCGGCAGTACCCAAACACATGTGGAACATTAACAGGCCAAGAACACTAACCATGCACAAAGTGGGTATAACATACAGTCACAAAAATGAAAATATCAATATTCCAGACAATCGAGGAGACTCGGACTGCACTAGTAACACGCCGGGAGGACTAGGACTGGTCTGGTATAATACCGTTGAAAGACAATCCAACAACAACAACAACAACAACAACAACAGATCCCACACTTCGAGCAGACTTAACGGGAATGGAAGCGGAAGTGAGAGTATTACAAAGAGATGTATCGCAGCTAAAAATACAGATACACGATCAAGTACAAAGACTGGGCAAATATCACACAGATTATGTCAACTACAAGACACACGTGGATGGAACAATGTATCACATAGACTCAATGATAATAAACATAAAAAACGATTTAGATAGACTGAAAGCGGACGGAGACAACGTCAAAAATAAACAATGGGACTGCGGCAGTGCGTGACGCGACACAGATAGCCAACAACTTATCACAGACAGTAACCTATATAAGCAACACGATAAAAACATTGACGGAGACAGCGACAACGATATCCAGAGGACTGAACGAAATAAAACAGACGTGGATACCAGACTTACAGACAATAAAAGACAGCAGAAACGAGATTCAGGAATTTCAGAAACGCACTCAAAAGACGTGTAGTAGTATTAGAAAAAGACGACGAGATGACACTGTTAATTGGAGGTCACCCACTTAACCCCAGTTATTCTGTTGCAGAAACTAGATCAAGACAACCGAGAGATGCCACGTCAGACCAATAAGCTCTACACGGAGGCTGAAGTCCTCGACAAAGATTGGTACACAATCATACTGTTGAATCTGCCTGGGGCCATAGACAAGCAGACGATACTGCCAGTATCAATATGCACAGACAGCAACGGAAACAAACAAACAAGAGACGATGGCACATATATGGTAAATTACGTTGCCCAGATGCAACAGGTGCTCAGAGGAGAACCGATATATCGATGGCAAACACCCATGACAACTATGAATGAGATCAAAGAAGATCAGCCGACGCTCAATGCACTTGATGTAGACTTATCTAAGCACGAGGCCATGTGCTATGTCATGGCACGATGGAGACACCGATAACAACTGCAAATATCACGGGTTCCACATCCACATCATGGCGGTACACATGAACAACAAAGAACCAATGTGTCAGATTTACGGCCACAGAAGACTAATCGACACATTAAAGAAAGTCGGAGCCACCGTCAAATGCCAAATGATAAAGTTAAAGCACAATTTCGCACGCTACATGATAAAGCCGCCCAGAGATTTCAACGGCACTAACAACAAGACTCTGCTTGAACACATCATGTCATCGCCGGATGATGAAACAGACACGCAAAACCAATCAGCCCATGGCACCGACAAAGAAAACCCAACTTGAAATAAACACAGACATACTGCTCGATATGATCCAGAAATATAACAAAATAGACAAGTACAAGTTATATGAGGCTGCGATCAAGGCAGGTAACGAAGAAGATGCACAGACGCTGATGAGGCTGTATCGCAACAGGGACTGGAACAGAATTTATAAACAGGGAATAGAAGAAAAAAATATGAAAATTCAACTGGACAAGAGAAGTTACGCAGACATCTTCATCGGATTCGAAAAACCCATCGAAGACGACGAGGACTACTTAACCATAGAAGAAACCAGTTACAAATTCATGCAATGGACAGTAGAGCAAAATATCGATCCAGACTTGTTCTTACTGAGACTCTACGCCATACTCAATGCCAGATTATCAAAGGTAAACACATTCTGCCTGGAGGGGTCATCCAACGCGGGCAAGACATATTGGATGCGCGGAGTGGTACCGTTTCCAGAATACGCAGGCTCCGTCATTAACTCAAAAGAATTCGCCTTCAACGCATGCCCAACAAAGCCGATAATCCTAGTCAACGAGCTCACCATCGCCAGCGCAGACCAATCAGAACAGTTCAAAAACGTATTGGGCGGAGAACCAACATACGTAAACATCAAGAATCAGCAACCGGTACTAATGGACAGAAAACCCTGCATCTTAACTTCAAATCTGCCTATCTGGAGGTACGTCAGCAACGATGCCAAACCGCTCAAGAACCGCATGTTTCGCTACCCAGGTCTGCAGAAAAGCAAAGTTCTCCAAGACTTAAAGAAATCCAAACTACCCAACTACGCCTACTTCCAGGAAGTGTTCCGAGCCATCAGAAATACAGAAAAAGACACACAAAGCGTAAACGAAGAAGAGCTGCAGTCCTGTCCAGACAAATACAACTTGTTATGGGAAGTAATAGACGCAAGCCTCTGGCAGACCCCCACTGAGAGAGAACAGATGGAAATAGACTACAACAACAAGACAATACCAGACGAAATGCTCAATTCGTTGAACGAAGACGCGCAAAAACCGCAGACACAAGACAGCATCGAATACATTATCATAGAGAGTGACAGCGAAGAGACAAACAAAGAAGCAGACGACCTCAGTCAGCAAATCGCCAACATCGCCCTGGAAGAAATGGATCTGGATTACGACACGCCAGACACTTTCTCAGCACCGGGAGACAGGCCGATGACACTGTCGGAACTAAACACACCAGAACTGTTCAGTTTCAATAACTCTCCCCTGCAACTCGCACCCCCCTCCAGGCTGCAGATGAAGAGGACATGCTCTAACTCAATCATATCTCCCGCCGATGTCAGAAAGGACTTGTTCGGGGCAAAGAAACAGAAAACGAGTACACCAACAAAGTCACCCGTGTTCTACTTCTCCACTCCGGAAACGGACGAGGACGACAACGACGACAGACTCAGTTCCGTCTGCTGGGGCCACGGCCCACTGCCTCCACTCGATCCGCACGACAAGGCCACGCAAACAGACATAGAGACAGAAGACACGGCCATGCAGACCTCTCCCACCAAGACGGAAAGCATCCAGACGCAGACTCACATGGATACGGAACAGAAGACGACGCAGACTCTCTGTGTGCTTTGTGGACATATTAACATTTGGTGTTAAATGATATTTGTGTTAAAAATGTGAGGACTCTATCTCTTCCACTGTTCATCTGCCTAACTAAGTGTATTGTTTTGATTTATGTAATTGATGTGTATTTTTTTCATGTATGTAAATATGTTAAAGTTCAATAGAGTTTTAAAAAAGGAAACAGAGTAATGGCATCGTCTCTCTGAGACGAGTGGGTTCGATTCCCACAACTTTGCTCCTTTTCATTAGTTAGTTAGTTAGTTAGCTTGGTTAGTTAGTGATTCACCACCCCTTGAGAGGACAATCTGCGATGGCTATAAGAATCAATTAATGTCTGACCCCATATATGGGTTTTCTATGTATATATATCTATAACTAACTAACAAGAGTGTATGAAGATAGAAACGCTTGATATTGCAAGGCGACAGCACTGCATCTGCCTCAAGCAGACACAGTCTCGACATGACATAAATACCGTTGGTGGGACGTTAAACCCAACAATCAAACAAAATAGCATATATTTATGTGATTATTTTCTATAACAAAACAAAAGTGCTCTAAAATTATCGCATAGACGGGGCAATCCACGCTACGCTAGTATAATCTAATATAAAATTTGACATTATACATTAGTTTGTGTAACAAACGCTAAGTTCGAATGAATATCTCCCCTCTCCTCAATTTTTTTCCCAATGTTTTTGACGTTGTCATTATTAGCTGTTTACAAATGACTGCAATCATTAAGTACTTTACAAGTTTTACTATTATTCTATTTCAGCCTCGCCTTTACCCATGTAACGGTATTTTTTCTATAACATTGGTTATCTTTATATTTTTAACAAGCGCTACGTCCTTAGACCTTAGAGGTCAATGTCATTTGATGAAGGTCAGGGTAACTTGCTGGTAGAGCATATCAAGGTACATGCATTTGTGAAGTTTGAAGGCTGTAGTTTGCATTAACACAGTCGGCCTACATATTCTATCAGATATCGGGCAATGTATCAAGTAAATTTTTATTACAATTCATTATTTAAATAATAATTAATTATATACACACTATTATTGCGTAAATTCGTGTTAAAAGGACCAAAAAAATAAGACAAAAACGTCATAGTAATTTATTTTAGTTAAATATAATATAACCAGACAAAAATGACGAATCGTTGTATTGACCGGTTTTTTGCTATCGCTTAGTAACACAGAACTGGATTTTCCGCGGAATACATCTGTCCCACTCTCGTTTTAGCACGAGAATATATGGTATTTCGCCGAGTTTCCTATCTTTGGGTTTAGGTCTTTGGTTTAACAAAGTAACGACTATTTCAGATTCTATTTCCCCCAACCATACTTAGCGCTAAGTTGTAATTAAATACATTTCACATCAGGTATTTATGGGTAGTTTGTATCATTCTATTAAAGAATGCCAACCTAGTTGCTTTCTTATCATGTTAATAAATAAGGAATTAAATAAATTTAAACTTTGACATGCATTTAAATGTTGTTGTTTTTTTTAAAAAAAGAATGGTGGAATATGCATCTTCTTAATTAAAGAATTAAAATATGAATTAGCACAAATTTTTGTTTTGGGAATTCGTGACTTTTGAAGTACCCTAGTGACCAGTGTTTTTGATTCCCTTAGCATTACTTTTCGCGCATGCGCATAGTTGTTGTAACATTTGTTGACTGATCATTTATCTAATTCGAAACTGAACAGTCATTAACAGAAAAATTAACAAACAAACCTGGTTAAATACATACAAAGAGAAAATAAATTAATATTTGTATAATAACCAGGTCATTGCTCTGGATCACCAAGATGCTTTTTTTTGTCAATACGCCTCCTCCGATTGGTCAGTTGATCTAAGTTGAGGTCAAAGTGATTTACTTTTACATTTTAAATTTTATAGTCTGTTTCATGAAATTAGAATATGATGATAATTACTTTGAATAATTTATTGTTAATGTTTAGCTGTGGTGAGCTGTTACAGTTTTTTCATAACCGCGTGAATCAAAATGGGAATCAAGCTGTCCTAGTTGTCAAATATCTAAAAGTCACCGCCCCACCGTGTTGTATATAATCAGGCTCAAATTCCATCATGTTAGCTCATAGTAAGACTTCAGTCTAATCTTAGATTTGACAGAAAAGTTGTCCGGCATTCCTGTTTTACGAACAATCCCAACACATGTATTGATTTTTTTTGCGATTTTCTTTATTGTGAAACACAAAATGAATGAATTTTGAAAACTTCCTAAGCGCTAAGTGTTCTTGATGGAATTAAAACTTGCAACGAGCAAGTTATTCATTATTGTATATATGAGAGATATAGCAGAACTAATTCGATTAGAACAACAGTAAACAGGCAAGAGCAACGTGGTGTTTAAATAACTTATAACTGTTAAGGAGGGAAATGCGGGTAATTGTTTCTGTAAACCTACTACTAGGCAAGACATAGTCTGTAAGAATGCAACAAACTATTTCCAGACTTAAACCATACTAACTTGCAGTCAGTAAGTATGGCAATTAGATTTTTCTTTTGCCTTAGGTAAGTGGTATTTTAAGTCCCAGTATCCTTTACTTATTTAAACTGTATCTTAATTATCGCGCTTGTTTACATAAGGCAGCCATGTAGAGTTCTAGTTCCTCGTGTTTCTAGGGTCTTGTTTATTTCTTCAACAATTATGGTCCAATATTTACTAAAACGTTGAGCCGAATACATCTTTAACGTGTTGAATAGACTTTTTCAAAGATAATTCTAGAGGATTCCTTTAGGTAATCTTTACTTATTTATGTATAAATTTATTTCTATTATCTTTATAATTAAAAACTATTCATAACCCAAACAATATATTTTGTTTTAGTTTAAACATATTTTATTGCAAAAATGCATCATAGCAAAGCAACTGGATTTTGACGAAAGTATAAAATACTTATAGAGTCAATCTCCATCACAAATAAGTTACATGTAAATGGCTGATCCAATTATGCAATATAGTAAATATACATACATGAAAAACTTAGTTAAATAGTGATGCTTGTGGAAAATAGCAAAAAGAGTAAATATTTCATACTTGAAGCCAAAACTTTCAAAACAAGACTGGTAGAAAACAAAAGAAGAAGAGAAGAAAAACAGTGAATATGTATATACTTAAGAGTTCCAAATATAAACCGCTTTCAACCCGGTAGACAAGTAAGGAGAAACGAATCTGAGATTTGGGGAAGTATCTACTGCACACACAGACGATGAGATGTGAAGTTGATATTTATATGTTGGTAATAGAGATAGTCACTCTTATACAAAAATTAAAGAAGGAATCAGTTTAAGTAAATCTACGGCTACTAGTAATGAATTGATGAAGTGCTTTGAAAATTAGTCTGTTTGTCTCAGCAGGTAGCATGGAGTCGCCGAATAGTAAAGTGTCCACACTTGGGTGTACATGTAGT
Source organism: Solen grandis (assembly GCA_021229015.1). Lineage (NCBI taxonomy): Eukaryota > Metazoa > Mollusca > Bivalvia > Adapedonta > Solenidae > Solen > Solen grandis. The sequence goes on from CM037794.1 coordinate 19,185,716, forward strand.
TGGTTTAGGCTGTCAATTAGAATGTTTCTTTGGTTTCGGTACATTTCACATTTTAACAAGTAATGAGCGTTAGTTTCAGGAGTCCCACATTGACAAAGAGGAGAGTCAATTATGTTTCGAGAGAATACGTAGAATTTAAGTTCACTGCATTTCATTCTGAGTCGAGCGTGTAAAACTTGAACTTTCCTATTACCAAGGTAATAGCAAGAATGTGTATGTGTACGATTCATATTGAGATAACCTTTAAAAGTATTTACAGAGGGTGAATTTCTTACATTTTCGGGGAGTTCGTTCCACTCGCGCACTACCGACGGTAAAAAGGAATTTGAATATTGAGAGGTACGGGATTCAATACTTCGAAGATTATTCGCATTGCGAAGATTTAAACGAGTGGCATTACCAACAGACTGCGGAACGAGGGAGGAAAGATATGAAGGAGTTAAATTACTGTACATTTTGTAAAACTGGGTAAGCCTATGTTCTCTTCTTCTTTCATCAAGAGATTTCCAACTGATTTCCAGATTGAGGTCAGTCAGTGAAACAAGCATAGTAGCACCACTAACAATACGGGCACACTCGTTCTGAATTTTGTCTAGTTGATCTTTTTCATAAAAAGTACAGTTACACCATACTATATCAGCATATTCAAGAATAGGTCGAATAAAGGATGTATAAATTGTTTCAAGGGACTTGCGATCTAGCACCATTTTAAGCCTACGTAGTATGTGCACTCTTTTCCATGCCTTAGTAGTAATATATTGAATGTGTTCGTGCCATGAACAATCACCTGACAGAATTACACCTAAATGCTTATGAAATGAGACATCTGGTATTTGCTTACCAAGCATAAAAAGAGGGGGGTGTTGTCCCTGATTTAATTTGCGAGATATAAGTAGGGATTCCGATTTGGAAGGATTGAAGGTGACAAGCCATGTTTTAGCCCAATTAGATATTTTTTGGATATCTGACTGAATTATTTCTGCAGAAACATCAGGTTGGTCAACTAGTATGTATAGGCTGGTGTCATCAGCAAACAGACTATTTTTGCTTTGTTTTGTAAGTCATTGACAATATCATTAATAAAAATCAAAAAAAGTAGAGGCCCCAAAATCGAACCTTGTGGTACACCAGCACCAATATTAACCCTGCTTGAAACAATTCCTGGAAGAATAACACGTTGGCACCTGTTACTTAGATAATCTTTTAACCAATCATACAGGTTTCCAGTGATGCCAGCGTTAATGAGTTTGACCATAAGGCCTTTGTGCCAAACCTTATCAAATGCTTTACTGATATCAAAAAAGACAGCCCTCACCTCAAGACCAGCATCCAATGCTTTACAAAAGGTATCATACAAAAAGGCAAGTTGTTGGACAGTAGAATGGCCAGGTAGGAAGCCTGATTGCGATTTAGTAATGAAGTTGACACTGACAAGGTGATTGTAGATATGTTTAAATATAGCTTTTTCGAAAACCTTTTCTATACAACTTAAAAGGGATATAGGTCGATAATTATTCGGACAGGATGGGTCGCCTTTTTAGCTCACCTGAGCACAAAGTGCTCAAGGTGAGCTTTTGTGATCGCCCTTCGTCCGGCGTCCGTCGTCGTGCGTCGTGCGTCGTCCGTCGTGCGTCGTCAGTCGTCCGTCGTCCGTCGTCAACAATTTTCTTTAAACGACATCTCCTCTGAAACTGCTGGACAGAATTTAATGAAACTTGGCAGGAATGTTCCTTGGGTAAGGCTCTACAAAAGTTGCTAAAATAAAGTTGATCCATGAAGAACTCTGGTTGCCATGGCAACAAAAAGAAAAATAATTTGAAAACTTTAAAAATCATCTCCTTCAAAACTACTGGCCAGATTTCAAAATAATTTGGTACAGATGTTCCTTGGGTCAACCTCTACCAAAGTTGCTAAAATTATTCTGATCCGTAAAAAAACATGGCCGCCAGGGGCGGGGCTTATTTGCCTTATATGTATATAGAGAAACCTTTAAACAACATCTCCTCTGAAACCACTGGACAGAATTTGATTAAACTTGGCAGGGATGATCCTTGGGTCAACCTTCACAAAAGTTGCTAAAATAAACTTGATCCATGTAGAACTCTGGTTGCCATGGCAACAAAAAGGAAAAAAAAATGAAAACTTTAAAAATCATCTTCTTCAAAACTACTGGCCAGATATTAAAATAAATTGGTACAGATGTTCCTTGGGTCAACCTCTACCAAAGTTGCTAAAATTATTCCGATCCGTAAAAAAACATGGCCGCCAGGGGCGGGGCTTATTTGCCTTATATGTATATAGAGAAACCTTTAAACAACATCTCCTCTGAAACCACTGGACAGAATTTGATTAAACTTGGCAGGGATGATCCTTGGGTCAACCTTCACAAAAGTTGCTAAAATAAACTTGATCCATGTAGAACTCTGGTTGCCATGGCAACAAAAATGAAGAAAAAAATGAAAACTTTAAAAATCATCTTCTTCAAAACTACTGGCCAGATTTTAAAATAAATTGGTACAGATGTTCCTTGGGTCAACCTCTACCAAAGTTGCTAAAATTATTCCGATCCGTAAAAAAACATGGCCGCCAGGGGCGGGGCTTATTTGCCTTATATGTATATAGAGAAACCTTTAAACAACATCTCCTCTGAAACCACTGGACAGAATTTGATTAAACTTGGCAGGGATGATCCTTGGGTCAACCTTCACAAAAGTTGCTAAAATAAACTTGATCCATGTAGAACTCTGGTTGCCATGGCAACAAAAAAAAACAAAAAAAAACTTTAAAAATCATCTTCTTCAAAACTACTGGCCAGATTTTAAAATAAATTGGTACAGATGTTCCTTGGGCAAACCTCTACCAAAGTTGGTAAAATTATTCCGATCCGTAAAAAACATGGCCGCCAGGGGCGGGGCTTATTTGCCTTATATGTATATAGGGAAAACTTTAATCAACATTTCCTCTGAAACCACTGGACAGAATTTGATTAAATTTGGCAGGAATGATCCTTGGGTCAACCTTCACAAAAGTTCCTAAAATAAAATTGATCCATATAGAACTCTGGTTGGCATGGCAACAAAAAGAAAAAAAATATGAAAACTTTAAAAATCATCTTCTTCAAAACTACTGGCCAGATTTTAAAATAACTTGGTACAGATGTTCCTTGGGTCAACCTATTTATCTCAGGTGAGCGATTTAGGGCCATCATGGGCCTCTTGTTTAAATATTGCACAAACATAGGCTTCCTTCCAAGTAGAGGGAACAATGCAAGACTGAAGAGAGTAGTTAAAAAGGGAGCATAGTGGGACGGATAATTCACGCGACGCCTCGTGAAGCACCCTGTTACTGATACCATCAGGCCCAACAGCCTTATCTACTTTAAGATTGCGGAGAACGTCTTCAATTTCAAGTGGACAAAGAATAACAGATGACAGTTGTTGGTTTGGTGGACGATTAACAGGACTAGGGGGAATCATTCCATCATCATTCATAAACGACTGGCTGGCAAAGAAAGCATTTAGCAGCTCAGCCTTATCGAAATCTGTATTAGTAGGAATATTTGTATTGTTGTCAATAAGTGGAGGATAAGATACTTCATTGTCTTTTGACAGGAATGGCTTCAGAGTATTCCACCAGTTTTTTGAAGAAAATGAAGAACTTTGTAATTTTTTCAGCTAAACTTTTGTAATACTGAGACTTGGCATTTCTGATTATTTGTATCGTATCATTACGTTGTCTTCGGAACTTGCTCCAATCGTCTATGTTATTAGAGCCTTTAGCTTTGCGATAAAAACGCTTCCTTTTCCGTATACTTTTACGTATTTTATTATCTATCCAAGGAGCATCTCTAGGACGAATAGTAACACTTTTGTTTGGAATATACTCACGACAAATGGACATCAATTTGTCAGTTAATTTTGCGGTATAAATATTGAGATCAGCGGTAAAACAAGACTCCCAATCAGTTGACATTACGCTTGAACGAAGGCTATTAAAATCAGCCCGGTCATAGTACCAAACTTGCCTTTTGTAAGAAATGCGGCGGGGCTTTTTAAAATTAAATAAACAGTAAATTGGACAGTGATATCTTACATCTTGATCTAAAAAGTGGTCGCTCACTCCAGATGCAACTACCATGTTATTGTTTGATACAAGTAGAAGGTCCAGGACAAGAACTTTCAGTGAAATGTGTAGGTTCATTAATCAACTGAAATAGATTGAAACGTTGACATAATGACGATACTTTTTTATTCTGACATGGAATGTTATTGTTAAAATTAAAGTCACCTGTTATAACAATATCAGAGGAACCTGTGTCTGCAGCTAAATATCATGAAACATCTATAAGATTATTATAAGCAGTGTCAGAACCTGGAGGACGATAAAAGACACCAAAAAGTATTCGCTTAGTATGTCCTAAAACAACTTCGATCCATATACACTCAAGATTTGGGGGCTCAAGGTCAGCCCTACGTTTGAAATATATCGAATTTTTAATATACATTATTACCCCGCCATGGCTATCACCAGGTCTATCTTTGCGGATAGGTAAGTGGTAATTTGCTATTTTAATATCTTCATCAGACACTGATGCACTAAGCCAAGTCTCAGTAAAAGCCAGGATATCAAAATCGGCAAGTTCAGTAGAAAGGAGATCAAGTTTATTCACCAAACTCTGAACATTGTAGTGGACAAGTGACAAATTATTACTGATTTTTAGAATATCAGAAAACGAGTCGGAGGAAGAGCTAGAAAAACAAACTGATTCAGGCCCAGGATTAGGATGAATATCACCAGCTCTCAGTAGAAGAACATAAACCCATGATAATATCATTACATTAAGAAATAGTACTGCCAAATTACAGGAAAATTCTAGATTATATATGTACCTAGAGTGATTGAAGTTTAAACATTTACGTTGATAGTTGCATTTAATAATTAAGTTACAGTTGGATTTTATTTTGTAATGGATAGAGAATAATGAAAGAGTGTTAGCACATAAAAACACACCCCATATCATATGTAAAACAATTCTGTAGTTAAAACAAGGTGTATATCGGACCATGGTTGCGTTGCGGATATTTGTCTTATGTTTCACGCATATTCTTATGTTGGAGTAGCATTGCAACCATAAACATGACATGAACTACAGAGGTACATGCAGTAGATATAACAGACAGGTCCTGGTATGTATCGTTATCAACCAAATATTTTGTTTTACGTCCGATATGTAATAATAAAGTTTGATTGCCTTACGTAATTGTGATTCTTGTTTATTTGTGATTTTTCTTGCTTAATACTGATTGAATTCTATACGATTTAAACTGTATCTGAATGCACCTACAGCACAATAGTCTCTAGGGGATTTTTATCCCGATAGACCTGGCGTGCGTTCAGTATGACAAAACGCATGCAACCGGTCGCTTACATTCAGCTATGGAGTTGTCTTCGGACCATATAGCACGCTGTTCACGTGCCCCTTGTGCTGTACATGGGGTTTACATCAAAATCGTGGTTTATGACACTAAGATAGTTTCATAGCTGATTGAAAGCCTACGGTTGCATATGGTTTGTCACACTGAACGCACGCCTGTTAACTTCATTGAAAAGCAAAACCGCGTTATTTGTCGGTGCTCAAAAAAGGCCGATTGTATAACATTTTAATCACCACAGGATTGGTAAGGTCACGATAAAGTGGAAATGTGAGCGGAATGATTGTGTCTGATGTGAAGTATTCCCAACTGTGCAGAAATTATAACATTTCCATTTTAAAGGAAGGCTTGCCCAGTTATCCAAAGCAACTGTTGTTTAATCATGAACTGTTTCGTTCAAACCTTGGTCACAATATAATAAGCAAGTATTTTGTTTGTTTGTTTGTTGGGTTTAATGTCCCAACGACAATATTTCAGTCATTTGGAGACGATGTCTACTTGAGACAGATATTGTGCTGTCACACTTCAGTATCATGCCGTAGACATGTGACATGATACCGGGCCAACCAGTCCTGCAACTACCCTTATATGCTGAGCGCCAAGCAAGGGAGCTATAACAGAACCATTTTTTAAGACGTTGGTATGTCGCGGCCGGGGATCGAACCCACGACCTCCCGCTCCCGAGGTGGACGCTCTTACCACTCGGCCACCAGGGACAGTAATAAGCAAGTAGCGTCGAATGAATTTTCCTGTAGTGTGTGAATTTATCTTTCAAGAATTGCTGGCACATGCTAGCAAGCCAGTGTTGTTAAATACTGTGTGTAATATATTAACAGATTGCATCAATACTTTAATTCAGATTTTATTTTTCAAAGAGTTATGTGTTGATAGCTGCATTTGTTAAACTACAAAACAAACTGTGAAGGCAAATATAATAATTGGGCTAATTATAAATAGTTTCCGGTTATTTATTTTATTAACTAACAGAACCAGCAATCATTTACTGATCACAGGACCTCGAAGTTGCAATGGACGAATCAAATCGAAATGAATCGACCCATGAAACTTTGAGCTCCAGTGTTTCTGTAGTGTGTTCAGTGAACGTAACATTCGTTAACGTTAGCGGTTGCACCCCTATTTCATCGCAGTGTATAGAATGTAAGCAGGGTACCAACCTGATCGATAGCTGTTGTCAGCTAACGGTTTCCTTCACTGAACGCACGGCATCATCGGTTATTTGTTCCTTCCCATACGTACTGATGAGCACCAAGTACATGTTCATTCATATATTTGACGAGAGTGCAATGCCATGTACGTAGAAGAGTTTTAATTGATAAATCATCGATCGGTCAATCGATTTATTGATTCATTGCATTCGGTGTTTATGCCTTTTGATTAAACATCTGTGTGCTCAGGTGATGAAATCGTGTGTTTTTCAAACAATAATATAGCAATAAAAACATGATTTATTCATAGACTACTTGATATCAAGTGATAAAATACGAGGGGAAAACAAACAAAAAGCAAACAATTTATTTTGACCCGTTAACAAAAACAAAACAAAACAACAAAAAAAACACACAAAAAAAAACAAAACGATAACGATAATACATTTTTCGACATTTTAAAACAGTTTCTGACATAAAGGTACATCAGAGGTACAGAAATATGTAGGCTATAGTATACGACAGTGCTGACTATGGACCATGCACGAGATGATCGTGTAAAGCTGGCATACGAGTCACGTGGTCTAAGTCGGATAGGTAAACTCGTGCAGTTGTGTACAATACGTAAAATAAGACACTCGCTCCGCTCGTTTCTATTTTACGTACACAACTGCACTCGTTAACTATCCTTTACTTCGGAAGTGATCAAGTGTTTCCAGATACACGGATTATTTTATGCCAAGAACAACATTTTTGAAACCAAAGTATATCAGAGAGGCTAATCGTCCATAATTTGCTTTGTATGTATCTGAGAACAAGAAATATCTTTAAAAAAGATATTCGGCGTAGGATGAAAGAAAAACGAGATTTCCAGTCTTCTAGAACATTCCGAGGAAAAGCGCGCGAAAGACCGACGCACAACAAATTTAGTACGCTCTAGAAATAGTTTAGTATTTTTTCTATGAAATATACTTATTTATAGACGGTAATACAAAAAATTATATCTGTAAATAGGCTTGTTTGATATTTGTTCATATCATTATTGCATATGACAATTATGATATAAAAGCGTTATTAGTTGTTTTGGTTTTGGCGAATTAATTTTCAATGAGAGCATCTCGGCAGGCTGGAAGAATTCAATATACATAGTAATTAAGGGGTTTCATGTCATAACACGGTGGATTCTTGTTTGTTGTTTTAAATCATTTTCACAAAGTAGCATTCCTCAATTGATGGAAAAGGATTGTATTTAACTTACTGAAATCACTTTCATGTTTACATCAAAAAGAAAAGTAATAACACCAAGCTGAATGATATATACAAGCTGCACCCCTTATTTACAGTAATTTTATAGTCCATAACGATGCGTTAACCAATAACAGGAGTCCTTTTATTCAGCTTAGAATTATTTACCACTGTTAGCGTACATTTGATTGGTTTAAGATGCGAGTTGAAATCGAAATTATACAGCTACGCCGAAAAAATAGTTCCAGAGTGGGAAGTCTGTATCACAGTGGTAACAGTAAATGTTGACTTTTTGTCACGTGGCCCCTTAGCGCCGTGAGTAACATTTCCAGTAGGTCCGCCAGGTGTTTTATGTATAGACGCCTTGCAGATGTCTTTCGGAGGTTTGTGGTTCTACCAGGTTCCTCAGGGCCTTCCTGTATCTGTAAGTAACTGGGTATTGTTGCTATATTGCCATGGCGTGTCGTGGCAACGGTAAACAGAACACACGGTAACACAGAGCTGAAACCAAGCTTCGTTTGTTTGTTTGTTGGGTTAAACGTCCCACCGACAGTATTTCAGTCATTTAGAGACTTTTTCTACTTGAGACAGATGTAGTGCTGCTACACTGCAGTATCGCGCGGTAGACTTGTGGCATGATATCACACCAAGTCACATTATCCTGACACCAGGCCAATCAGTCCTGGAACGACCTCCCGCTCTTTATGCGGGAAACAAAGCATCGACAATGTATACTGTTTTATAGCAAGTTTGCTTGTTTGTTCGGGTTTAATGTTCGGTTAACTCGTCTTCCTGATGCAGATGTCGTTTTGCCTTGCTGCTATATCACGCCGTAGATATGTGGCATGATACCACACCGAGTCACATTATCCTGATAATGGGCCAACTAGTTTTGAAACTCCGTTGTATTTCTCAAGCCTCAGGCACAAAACAGATATACAATTGCCATTTTTAAAGACTCTGGCATGTCGCGGCCGGGGATCGAACCAGCAATATCCTACTGACTGGGCGGACGTTCTAGCCACTCCGCCACCCAAGTCAGTCCATGCGTTCCATAGATTTCACGGCATTGCATTCTCAATTTCTGGTACACGATAATGGTAAGCGCTCGTCAAATGTCAGTATCCTAGAATAGTTTATGTCAACTCTGTTATCAACGTGCCACTAAGATACTTGTTAAATATATTGAATATAAGTCGTTTAAAGAAGAAATATATATCTTATATCAAATTTGACTTGCAATACCAGACCTCTTCAAAGCAGCTGGAAAGCGAAAAAAAAAAGCAACATTGATCTAACATTTGATACGAAAGTACAAAATCGAAGATCTTTATTTCAGTCAAAGCGGCCTCCGCAAAGTCGACACTTGATCTGTTGATACAACTAAGAAATGAGCGCGTTTCTTATTTTGTAGTTAGGAAAAATAATTAAACAATATGCTAGTCTACATTTTTGACCCCTAAACAGAAATGAAGAGGCTTAGCATGTACGATCCTTGTGTCACATTCCATAAAAATAATGAGGTCGTGAGTTCGATCCCTGGCCGCGACATACAAAAGTCGTAAAACGGTATTGGTATAGTTCCCTTGCTTGGTGCTCAGCATATAGAGGTATATCCTGGATTTGTTTACATGGTGTCAGGATAATGTGACTGGGTTTGTTATCATGCTACCTGTTTACGGCGTGATACTCCAGTGTGGCAGCTTTATGCCTGCAATATTTAGATATAGCCTCCAAATGACTGACGTACTATCAAATGAACCAAAAAAAAACAAAAACAAAAAAAAAATGAGAAAGAAAAAAGAAAAAAAAACCCAAAAAACATTTAGGTAGATCTCTGAAATGAATATTGTGAAATAACCAAACATAAAATTATTTTACACAAATGCCCAACTCATGAATTTCTTCAATAATTTCTATATTTAATTGCTAAATTTAACTATTGGTCATTGCTTTGATTTCCGACAGACTTTTTCAAAACAAAAACGCTACAATTTTGAAAAAGATCGGTTTAATATTCTTGACAGAAAGTTGTTTGTTACGGTGGCATAGAGGTGACATGCATTACTCTTTTTTATGTCGAGATAATAAGTCGAGGGGAACGAGATTATAAGTCGTGAGAACGAGTAAGTTATCTCGAGGGATTGACTTATGATCTCGAGGAACGAGATAACAAGTCGAGGGAACGAGTTAATTATCTCGAGGGAACGACTTATTATCTCAAGGGAACGAGTCAGTCAACCAATCAAATATTTCAAGCAAGAGTCCGTATGTTGAGTCCGTGTTTATTTGTTTAATGGGATTTACGGTCCATCGACCATATTTCTGTAACTGAGACAACCTCCAGACTAACTGAATACGTTCAGAATTAAATCTGTTTTGATAACACTTAAAAATTCTCCTTTCCAAATCAAACGAGTACAAAAATTACGGAAACGGACGCGTCCTGTATGTTCAGCATAACATAATTTGGCGATTCGAAAGTCTTTCTCGTAAATATATAACAATATGACCGTCTCTGAATATCATGAATGACAATTGTAACAAGATATATGATTGGTTGACTAACTCGTTCCCTCGAGTTATTATCTCGTTCCCTCGACTTATTACATGTATCTCGTTCCCCGGACTTATTATCTCGTTCCCTCGAGTTATTATCTCGTTCCCTCGACTTATTATCTCGTTCCCTCGAGTATGTATCTCGTTCCCTCGACTTATTATCTCGTTCCCTCGAGTTATTATCTCGTTCCCTCGACTTATTATCTCGTTCCCTCGACTTATTATATCGTTCCCTCGAGATAATAAGTCGTTCCCTCGAGATAATTAACTCGTTTCCTCGACTTATATCGTTCCCTCGAGATAATAAGTCTTTCCCTCGAGATTATTTACTCGTTCCCTCGACTTATTATCTCGTTCCCGCGACATAAAAAAGAGAAGTGCGTATCACCGCTATGCCACCGTAGTTTGTTGAAAAACTGTATGGGAAATAAAGCGTGCAGCGAAAAAACTGATTTTGAAGCAAAGTTATATGAACAGAACAACTTTAAACCTCTTGACCGACGAGTACACACGAAGATTTCCAAACATAGTCAGAAACAATCAGATTGCATTCGGGAACGCTCGGAACGTCATGAATATTAATGGGACAACAAACAAGCTGATTGTTTTTCTTGTCCAGTTAAATAAATTTTAGTGACAGCATTATCACGCTTGTTTACATAAGGTAACCATGCAGAGTTCTAGTTCCTCAAGTACCTCGGGTCTTGTTTATTTCTTCAACAAAGGAGTGTATGAAATTGTGAATCCAATATTTATTTGAAAGTTGAGTCGAATACATCTTTAATGCGTTGAATAGACTTGTTCAAAGATAATTCTAGAGAATTCCTTGAGGTAATTATTAATTATTTATGAATAATATTATTTCCATTATCTTTATAATCAAATACTATTTATAACCAAAACATATTGTTTTACGTCCGATATGTAATAACAATGTCTGATTGCCTTACTTTGCTTATTTGTTTTATTCAAATACCGTCTTGCTTATTACTGAATGAATTTATACGATTCAGGGCCTCGGTGGCCGAGAGGGTAAAGTCGCTGACTTTAATACTCACTCAGCCCCTCACCGTGTGGGTTCGAATCCCGGCATGGTCATTCGGATTTTCATGTGAGGAAGCCTCCCAGCTGGCTTGTGGTAGGTCAGTGTTTCTACCCGGATGCCTTCGTGCATTTGGGGTCTTCCTCCACTTGTAATTAGCTGGAAGTCGCTATATATAGGACTGAAATACTGTCGAGGCGACGGTAAACTCAAATAGTCACGTCAAGTCTATACGATTCTTTATTTATGTACATTAATATTATTATATATATCTGTTTTAAGGTTGAAACTTGGTTTGCCACAAGTTCACCAAGCCCAAAACGAACTGTTTGGAGGAAACATATTTTTGTCATTTGTTGATAATGAGCCCGTCGCCAAATGTAAAATTGAACTCATAACCAGGAAAGACAAAAAAGCTCCTATGAGAAACCCAACATAATTTAAAATGTTTAAAATAAACTGACTCTAGAATGAGTGAAAAAAAAAAAAAAAAAAACAACAAAAAAAAAACAAAACAAAACACACACAACATGAGTTGACAATACAAATGATAATATAATTGACCAGTTCCTGGAACGGTCAGTCGGCAAAAATCAAATTGGGTGCTTAAACTAAGTTTCAATGGGCTCCAGCCTCACACTCTCTGATGACATTTCTCATATACAATCAGTGTAAATAAAACTATCCAATTACAGGGAGATTACTAACAACAGCAAGGAACCGGTTATATTTTTTATGCACATGATTACCATCGTCACAAAATGACTATGGACGCTATGTTCCTGGGTTTATATTGATTGATGCAACGATCGCTGATCGGCGGCCTCACCTCGTCTTACACGGTATCTAAAGGAGCAAACTTCTTCCCAAGAAATTTGCGTCGTTGGATGTGCTGAAATGATCGACTCTTCTCAGGTTTTGGTATGAATTTTGAAGTGTGTATATTCAGGACAGTTATTTCCAATTTGTTTGTTTGGACACGTTCGACTTTCACGGTGATAAGGTAAGCATTTTACTTTTTCTAAGACTTCGTTTTCCCGTTTTCTTCCCAAAGAAAGAAAGGACCATCTAAAGTCATACCTGGCGTACGTTCAGTATGCCAAACCGTATGCAACCGATCACTAACAGTCAGCTATGGAGTTGTCTTAGGATCTTATGTCATGCTGTTTACGTGCACATTATACTGTACAGAGGTATACGTGAACATCGTGGACAGCTTCATAGCTGACTGTAAGCCTTCGGGTGCATACGGTTTTTTATACTGAACGCACGCCTTGTTACTTGACGGATGTAACATAAGCATTTTAGGGATGTTTGCCAGCTCAGCAGTGTGTCCCAACTTTATTTTTATGATGAGACGGGGGCCAGAATAAATCATGTGATGTAAACGGAAGTTATGTCCCTTATTTTAGATTTTTCGATGACGTGAAATCCCAACCTTTGAAGTTTTAATAAGTTAAGAAATGCACTAAACTGAACTTAAGGTATATTGGCTTAAACTTGTTTTGAACTGTTGAATACACATTTTATATACTGTAATGTAATTGGACTCTAGCTAGACACTATTGTTACATTTTCATTGTTACTAACCTATTATAGATACAATTAGAGATTATAACAGGACCGTTGCATTAGTTATGCAACGTCTGTCTCAGTTGTGACTGTCGTTAACACAAATATTTGATATTTGTCAAGAAATTACAGGTAGTTTTGCCCAGTAGTTATCGTCTGCAATAAAGAGCAGAAGTTTAAGCCGGTACACTTTACATTCAGGTATATTTAGGTTTTAAAGTATATTTAAGAGAGATTTTATCGGTGTATTGGTCTTTTCAATACGCTCGCCGGACTGGCAAGATGTTCGAGGTGGTTGCAAGACGTGAGAGACGTATGGGGTCTTCAAATTAATATCTACAAGCTGTGGCTTTTAGGGAATGACAAATTCCAGAAACTTTGCGGCCGGGTGTAGCTAGCCATGTATAGTTCTAAAGACAGTCTCTGATGTATGAGCGATGTCGTGAGATGGTGCCACGTGCGTTACTACCTATGGGGGACGTGACCTTTAAAGACAAAATGCACGATGTCTGAGATTTTATAGCGCCTTGGTGGCTTTGTTTAGAAATATGAACTCATGAATAGATAAGAATTTAACACGTGTAACTTGTTCATTAAGCCTGTGTGGCTGAATTTTGCTTTGTGCTATAGTCCGTTATCGTTGAGTGTTATTGTCTTGTAAGCCTGTGTGGCTGATTCTGCTGTGTTCCATTGTCCAATAAGCCTGTGTGGCTGATTCTGCTGTGTGCCATTGTCCAATAAGCCTGTGTGGCTGATTCTGCTGTGTGCTATCGTCTTATAAGCCTGTGTGGCTGATATTGCTGTGTGATATAGACTAATAAGCCTGTGTGGCTGGTATTACTAGCATATTTATGTAATCGTGAATATTACAGTAATTAACCTGTGTAGTCAAATATGTACGATACAGTATTCATATTGTGCTGAGTGAGTAATGGACTTAGTTGTCAGTTTAAGTATGTTTATTTCGTATGTGATGTATTAACATACTCGTATTATACGCATGGATATTTATTGAATAGTACTTTTAGAATATTTAAAAATTGTTTTTAAACGTGTAATTTAACAGCTATTGAAAGGTTTATGTGTTTTTTTGTTTTTTAAATATTTTAATTAAATATTGTATAATTGTAAACAGCCTCATTGTTATATACCTATCATAATCAAAGAACAGGGAATCACATTAATGAGTAATTATTAATCGTGACAATATTATGTAATAAACATGGTTACTGTCTGGCTGGATAGTAACCAACCAATATATAAGCTGACCGGACAAGGGTCTAGCAGCAGATCTTGTGGGATACCTAGAGAGATCTTGTTAGAGCCTCGAGACCCGACCATGGGCTAGGCACGTTACATGGCAGCGCTCAGTCTGAGTGGGCAGTACTGTGGGCCATGGCCTGTCATGCTAATAAAGTGTATAAAGACCAAGAAGGCTACTTGTCTTGAATACGGCCATTATACGACAATACATGCATATTTTATCAACACATTTGCTTGTATTATATATATTTTTCTAGGTTTATAAAGTTTACTTGATAATCAACTCGTTCCGTATGGCAAACCGTATGCAACCGGTCGCTTACAGTCAGCTATGGAGTTGTCTTAGGACCATATAGCATGCTGTTCACATGCTCCTTATGATGCACATGGGTTTACGTCAACATCAGGGTTTGTGACACTGAGATAGTTTCATAGCTAACTGCAAGAATACGGTTGCATACGGTTTGTCATATTAAACGCACGCCAGGACAACTATCACAAATTGCACATGACACGTAATAAGTAGTAGCTATTGAATCAAACCTGAGTTCGCTTACAGTCAGCTATGAATCTTAGTATCATAAACCACGATACCTATGTACAGCACAAGTTGGACGTAAACAGCATGGTATATGGTCCTAAGGCAACTTCATAGTTGACTGCAACCGACCAGGAAATACATACAATTGAACCTGTTTTAACGGCGATAAGTTTATATTCAACCGAACTATGGCATTATGATATATGTTTGACCTTTATTTAGTGACCACCTCTGTTAAGTGGTCAATGTCTCTTTTTTCACTTGATTGACCGCTTAAGACAGGTTTGTATGTAAAGTATATATGGATACCGTTTCAGTGGTATAGTTATATGTTATAGATCTTTATTTCTTTAAAATATGTCATCTTTCAGAATTCGCGAGATTTCGGATAACTTCGTTTATCTTCGGAACATTCTGTTTTTGCCGGTATGATATCTACCTGTTTTCAACCGTAATACTCCCAATTAACTAGCAATATTCCTTTTTAGAATTCTTAAACCTTGAATAAATAAACTATATCGATCAACTTCGAGTTAAAATCCCATTTGGTTTCTTCTGATAGTGTTTACTGGTGTTACATGTAGGCATCTCAAATTTGAATTACATGCATAATATGTTTCTATTTTCATTTGATCTGTTTTCATAGAGTTTGTTTACTTATTTTTCAAATGTATATCTGGAACTGATGTTGTGAGAGTTGCTATTGAGTAAGCTATATGTTTTATATGCAATTAGTGGTTGTCTAACCAACGACAACTAAACGCATACTTGCGTGCGGACATATTTCGGATAAATGATACTCGTAACGTTGAAGTGGTAGTTGTATTTGAAACACTGGTCTTTCAAATACGTAACCGCTCGGAATTCTCGTGCGCTCCAATGACTTCGTTTTTTATTTCAAAACATTCCAGTTTTCAGAAGGAAATGTCTGTGTGATTATAATATCTACCTGTTTAGACCCGGGCCATTACATCTGTTGGTTAAGGCAGCCGGACAGATGTGTCAGGGCATTTAATTCAATACATTGGTGAGGCATTTTTTTCAGTGTTGGTAAATTTTAAAAAAAAATATACCAAGCCTGAACAGAAAAGAATAGTTTACTTGTACATTGTGTTATCAATACAAAATAATGTCACAATAATAAACAGTAATAAAGAAAAGAAAGAATAAAATAAAAAACAACAACAGTATGATAGTAATTTATTTAAAAATTGTAATTGTTTACTCAAAAATTGTATTTGGACACTTGAAATTTGACGTCAGAAGTCCTTAGAGCCAATCAACAAGCAGAAAAAATACCGTCTGATTTTTACGAAGATTTGCTGCACTCAATTTGCCCTTCTTTCGTATGTTTTGATTGGGTCATTGTGTTCTGAAAACTAGAATTTACGTCTAAAGGCGCCTGTGTTGGACGCATGAAACACGTGCAATGACTCTAAAAATTACCGAAGCACTTGTGATAGCTCAATCTGCACGAGAAACACTGTGCGTAGAATAGAAATAGGTAGAAAGCGCGGAATAACCTCATAATTCATGAGTGGGCGGTTTAAATCGGTAAAACGGTATGATGTGTAGGGTATAAAACAAGTAAACTAGCTACGCTATGCTCCGCCCAGATTTTTTTCTTTTTGTGAAGACGATTCTTACTACCGTCTAACCTTTGATACTGAGGTCAGAGAGGGTGTTAAAGAAACTCGTTCACAGATGATCGGTATTACTCTCCCTCGTTAATGATGATGAAATATTTGTTTACTGACAGATAAATTCGACAAATGTAGGTCACCTTTGCACGGGAAACACTATGTTTAGCACGTCTGTTCGAAGAATAAGGAAGGCTATTCTACTCACCCGAGCGTCGCCGTAACGGTTAAGTCTTTTTGTACCACCTCACTTTTTACTGAACCCCTTAAGATATTGATTTGATACTTGGAATACTTGTATATGACAACCACCCCACCATGTAGGCAAGGGAGTATAACTCTGTCATAGATTTTGACCAAATTATGGCCCCTTTTCGACTAAGAATCCTGTTTAGTTTTTTTTTTGTAGTACCTTACTTTTACACTGAACCCCTTCATGTATTGTTTTGATACTTGGAATACTTGTATATGACCACCACCCCAACATGTAGGCAAGAGGGGTTTTAAACCCCTTTTTCCAAAATCTTGTTTTTTTGTTTTGATACTTAAAACATGTATATGACCACCACCCCAACCTCAAGGCAAGAGGGGATAACTCTGTCATGGATTGTAACAAATTAACGCCCCTTTTCAGCTTAGAATCTCAATCATTTTATTTTTTTCGTAGCACCTGAGTTTTTTCACTGAACCCTTTAAGGCGTTGCTTTGAAACTTTGAATGCTTGTTTATGACCTCTTCCTTTCCACATGTAGGGAAGAGTGCATAACTCTTTCGTGGATTTTGACTAAACATTGTCCCTTTTCTGACTTAGAATCTTAGTTTAGTTTTTTTGTACACTTGCTCACTTTTTCATCGAACCCTTTGAGATATTGCCTTCAATTTGGAATACATATTTATATCCCTTGTTTGCTTTTTGATAATACAGTGACTCTTATTGCGATATTTTTCTATTTTGACAAGCATTAGAATCATCTAGCGCGCTGTCTTACGGACAGCTCTTGTTGTAAAAACCCACTTAATGGGATAAATATAAAATACGGAATACCCGGTGCAGGTGTCCGCAGCACATTAGCATCTTCACCAGGTCAAGTAGAGATTTCGTACGTTCAGCCTGTAAAGTGAGCGCATGCGAAAAAGTGAATTTGATCAGTCACGTGGTGGAGAAACCATCAGTTTTTCAAAATCACGGAATATTGCTTAGGATGACCATGCGAGATAAAAGGATGATTGATGAATTAGGGGGTGAAAAATAGTGCAAAGGCGACGAAGGTATACAACCGAACAATCGTTTCAGTTTAATATAAAAGAAAACCGCGTTTTTTGTTGTTTTTTTTGCTGCACTTTTCACTCTTGAGTTAGAGAGTGCAAAAGAAGAACAAAGAAGATAAGGAATTTGAATAAAGACTGCGAACGAGACATCCAGAAGGGAGCTAGGTAAGGAAATTCCTTTGTTCTCCTTAAGGTGGCCATGCCCGCCCAAAGATGCTGCTTTGATGAAACACTTTTTGTAGTTCTCTCTCTCTCTCTCTCTCTCTCTCTCTCAAACCCAGAAAAACTGAGCACAAATGATTTTATAATCTTCATTAATAGTTCTAGTTCCTAAGCGATTCAGTCTGATTCAGATTCTGATCATCTTACATGTACATGAGATATAAAGCGCGGCGTAAAGAATCTTTTTCTTTAGGAGCTGAATTCAATTAGATTGTTATCGATTTAAGAAGTAGGTATAATCATGATCATGCATTCCATATCTATGATTAAATTATTCTTAATTTATTGTAACAAATATGTTTGACGCCCTGAAAGTATGAATGTATATTATAACATTAAGTTTATCGAAGACAATTTCATTCAGACAACTACATTTTCCACACTCACCAAGTGTCGCTTAAACAACTGCTGCTCAGAGTTTTGACGCATCAGCCAGTGTATGATATAACGGAGCGAGCAAATTCTTATGATTTAGTGAGATGACCTTTTTTGTTTTAATCACAGCAAAATTTGCTGCAATCTGACCTGATGTCCTGTTCCGGTATAATTCCCCACTATCTTCCACATTGCTTCGTTCCTAACCTTCAGAAATGCCCAAGCTTCTCTCACTTCGATTTCATCTAAAAAAAAAACTAATTAAAAATAGTAACGTCATATGTTACACATATTTCTAATGAGATTCATTCATTTCCACGACCAACCAGGTGTTATTCTAGAACCGCATTAATTTTTTACCTTTCATGGGAGAGCACTACGCGATTTACACTCTTCTTATAATGTCTAATTCTCGAATGAAAGTATTATCTTAACCTTTTTTTTCTTCTTTTTTTTAACACCAAATTCAAAATATATCATTAAAAGAACTATCAGGTTAAGCCAATATATGAATTCTGTATTACAATCTCACAATATGCGTCGTAGTTTAAAATCAACCCTACGCGTGCATATCAAGTCATTGATTTTTTTTTTACAAATAAACATGTCTGACGTTTGCTAAAATTCAACCAAGAATTGAATAGCATTGGCTCCTCAGGTGCGTAAAGCATAAATTTCATGGAAATGAATATCACACGTGTTTATCTTTATACGAGGTGTCATTTTTGTTTTTAAATGAGTTGTTGATCGTTAATGGAGGTGTGTGAATGAAAGGTTTTGTTCGAATAAAAGTCATCGGGAAATAATCTTCTTTGCTAGCGTGGATATTGTTGTTTCGCGCAATAAAACAGTTTTGTAAATGTATCGAATATGAGACAATGATTGGTAAAAATACAACATAGAAAATTAAAAAAATAGGTTAAATGTCGTTTGAAGTATTTTATGATCGGCTTGGAATTGGAAAAAAGTCTTTATATTGTCTAATTCAAAATTTATTAGAAAATGATGTCTGAAATGTGTTTTGGAAGAGAAAAAAAAGTTTGAATGTGAATAAATGATAGTGAGCATTGTTTTTATTCAGAGAAGTACATTTAACAGTATGAGTATAATAAAAATATAATTGTATAATTGTACTTGTTTAAATATGACATAAACAATTGGAATACTTTATTATATCCAAATCGCTGATCGATATGAATGATACTCCTGATTTCAACCTCGTCGTGTCGGAGACTGTTGAATATGGGTGGTATCGTCGGCCGACGGGTTAGAACGTTCGCCTCAAGAACTTGAGGTCGTAGTTCGATCCTTGACATTGCTTAACATACGCCTCCATATCTGGTACAGGTATAAGCAAAATCATTTGGTTTTAACTTATTGTTTTCAATTGATACACAATGCAATACAAAACATTACTAAACATTATCAACTAAATAAAGTACATTACAATTATGCATAGTTCATGGTTAATCTTTTGGAAAAAATATCGTACGTACTCTATTCCGACGCCTTTTTGGTTATGACCTCGATTTTTATTAAATGGATTCCGTGTGACATCATTCTTACAAGTTTTGTTTGTCAATATCCCTTTTAGCATTAGAAAGCCAAAATGTGGCGAGTTATTGATGTCGGGCTATTATTTTGTGTACTTTATACAACACACCTGCAAAACCTCCTTTTCAGTAAGTACTTTTTCTCATCTGGCATATTTTCAGTGAAACAATAAAATAAAAAAAATCTGTGCGACCAACATTTCCTCGTATATTATTTCTGACACGAAAATTCAATTTTAAAAACATGCTACAATGATTAAATGAAAAACCAATCAGATGCGTCGTTTTATTGTACTCTCAAGTCAGCCTCACTGAGTTATACAGACATGCATACTAGTGATTTTGAAAAAAAACGATGTCAGCCAATTCTCAAAACAATGTAAGACTGAATAAATGACTAAGTTTTACCATACAAAGAAAAATTATATTTTTTTGTTTATGTTAAATTGAAAAAGACCATGATTTTTTCTTAGATGCGTCATAACTGTGTACCCGAGGATATTATTGTTCTTGGTACAATCCATAGATAAGGAAGACGGAAGACTCATAATTATTCTTTATCATTTATTTATCACTTCTATTTTGAAAAATTACGTTCTGCTGGTCGCCATATTTAAACTCCCCCCTCACCCCGTTTTTGTTTAAATATGGCGACCGGCAGGATGTATAGTTTTTCAAAAGAGAAGTGTTCCTCTTGATAAAGGCTTTGAAGCCGAAATATTGAAACAGAGTGATATTATAGATTTTGTGTTTTAATTCCCTTAGGAATATGTACTACAGTGTTTTGTGAATCAAGTATAGCCTTCCTGAAATATAGGCTTCCAAAATAATTCATCAATACAGAAATACAGTAAAGGGGCCTCCGTGGCCGAGAGGGTAAAGTCGCTGACTTTAACACTCACTCAGCCCCTCACCGCGTGGATTCGAATCCCGGCAGGGTCATTCGGATTTTCATGTGAGAAAGCCTTCCAGCTGGCTTGCGGCAGGTCGGTGGTTCTACCCGGATGTCTCCGTGCATTCGGGGTCTTCCTCCACCTGTAATTAGCTGGACGTCGCTATATGACTGAAATACTGTCGAAGCGACGGTAAACTCAAATAGTCAAATACAGTAAACACCAGAGATATTTTCAAGAAAAACAAAAACAAAAAAACAACAAAAAAAAAAAAAACAACAACAAAAAAAAAAAACACCTAAATAATGGCGCCATTGGTACCTAGCAAATGTTTAGTTTTGTTTAAGAAATCTCAGCGTTAGTGTGTATATGTGTCTCGGACAGTAAACCAGCGTTCAATCATGTCTGACTTTTTGATTTATTTCGTTATGTATTGAGTTTGGTATAGACGGTCTTACTTAAGTTATTACTGCGGCGCTATATCTTAATCTGTATCTCGTCGTCAGGAATCAATGTATTCACTCTGAAATAGTGCTACTAATATAGGGCACCGGTCCTGTGAAGTTATGACATAATCCGTATACTCTGATGACATAATGATATAAGCAAATATTAGATTTTACAGACTTTATTGATTTTACTTCAATGTATCTCTGTGTGTATATCATCAACGGTAGCAGATGACAGATAGAATTGTGATTTCCAGGGTGTAAACTCTTAAGTTGAAATTGTTTAAATGTCAGTCATAATCAAACTGAGCTAAAAGATTACGACCATAAACAGTTTTGCTAAGTTTGAAGAAGATTGCCTAAGAAATGAAGATGCTAGAGTGTAGACAAGATGGAATCTGGCATTTTTTTTTATAAATAAAGCGTCATAACCCCAGATCTAATGAACAAATATCTGCCACATTCAAACTTGACCAAGAAATTGGTCAAAAAATTGTAAAGTTTTCAATGATTGTTCAAGAAATGAAGACGCTAGTGTGTGTGCAAGTTGAAATCTGGCATTTTTTTATATTAAAAGGTGTATAACTCCTGACCTAAATGGCCAACCTCAGCCATAACCGAACTCAATGAGATATTATGGTCATAAACATTGTCATAATGTTAGAAGATGATTGCTTATGAAATGTAAATGCTAGAGTGTAAACACTAAAATTGTTGACGACGCTCGACTCACGTCGTCGGGTCGACGTTCGACGGCAAATTTAAGATCACAAAAGCCCACCCTGAGCGTTGCTCAGGTGAGCTAATAAATATCAATTAACCTAGTGGATAAATGCTTATGAAATGCTCAGAATGACCCCCTTCTAGCTACAAATCGCATCATGTTATTGGGTTTACACCTCTTCCACAGGGCGAAATTCTATTGTTCTCCTTTATTTATCTTCTACCCTTTTTCTTGAACGCTATATCGACTAAGTTATGAAATTTTACATTTGCATTCATTTGTATTTAAACCCGTGCCTAAATCCTTCTAATTTCGCCGCTAGGGGACGCTTTGCCTGAAATCATTGTTTTGCTTAAAACTGAAGATGTAAAAGTCTGATAATTTGGTCAAAAAGAATTGCGGATGAAAAGTTTGAATATCTAATTAAGAAAAAGTGTCAAAATTTCAAATGTTTTGGTATATCACTATACTTAGATTTATTTAACAAAGTAATTCAAACTAAAGACTGATATCTATACTAAGTTTGTAAATTACCGATGTCTGATAACTAGCTCAAATTATGCCCTTGTAATTTCATAAAAAACATAATGTTTACATTCTATCATCTGTATGCAGTGAACTAATCGAGTCTGTGGACAGTGTTTATTACCATAAAAAATATTACAGATATCCAATATTACTCGATTTATAGGTTTTCTTTTTTATTCCATTTGTTTTTTACTCTAGCATTTGCATTTAGATTATTTTCATGATCAGTGATACTCGTGTGAACGATATAGTATCGTCTTCGCTGCATTTTTTTTAATCCCCAGAATATCTCATCCTCGTAAAAATGCTGACCCTGCATTACCTTAAACCTATTATCTTAGTCTTTCTATTCAAAGAAAAAGATAATTGAATAGGAGGATACATTCACAAATTCATTTAATATTTACATGCCGTTCTCTTGAAAAAATATCTTCAATATTTTTCCTTCATTGCAAGATCTTTAAGATTGCATGGAATAGGCATTTTCTATTCGAACACGATCTTATTACATACTACAAAAGATTCCTTAAGGAGTACCCGGGAATGGTTTAAATTAAAACAATTTTCAAAGCTGACCTCCTTCGGCAGCGAAACAATCAATGCCATTATCTTCCACTAGCGATCTTATAAAACCATCCATTTAATTTAGGCTTCACGCATTAACTAAATAAGTCGCATTGCCGGATAGATGCCTTTGGATAGCTCTATAGAATGGTACCAGTCTTGCATATTATACTATATATCTCAGCTGTAACTTTCAAAATGCGGAACATAATGAATTATGATGCCTTCATCAGACTGTATTTCATTTTCTTTTCAAAATCGCGATTTTTTTTAAATAGTGTCTGTCAGAATAGACGCAAAACATGCAACCCAGATCAATTCAATGTTTAAAGATGCTGTCCTCATGTTAATAGGACATGAAAATGGCGTACTCTTCAAAGAACTAAGAACTGCATGGCCATTTGTTAGTGAAAGAAAATCCGTCAATGTCGTTGAAACAACTCGTTAAAATGTGACAGAAAATAGCAGCTTTACAAATATAATTATAGTGAAATAAAAGCAGATTCATTTTGTTTTAAGAGCATCGCAGGTGCTACAAGCTATCGGAGGTTTAATCATATGAACACAACTACTGTGCATGTCGGGTGATAACTGAGATGGCATAAATCAACTCCAACATTCAACATAGCATGTTGATTCTTATATGTGTCAATAGCACCAATTGCAAGAGGTAAATTAAGCAACAATCCTTTATATTAGAGAAAAGTTGTCTTTGAAAGCCGGAGCCACATGTTTGTCAACCTATTTATTAGCTCTTCTGTTTTTCAAAGAGAAAAAAAGTAGAATTATTGTCGTCAACCTGGTGTCGTCGTGGCTGGCGTCGTCGTGGTGAAAATCTTTAATATTGGCCATGAAATCTAAACTATTAACCTTCGGTCATCAAACTTCATATTCTTGTTCACTATAACTGGAGTTACATTCTAATCAAGGGCCGTAATTCTTAGGTCCATTTTGCATTTTGTGTAAATTATGGTCTTTGTAGTATCTGTGCACACTTTAAATTTGTTGTAGGTGTGTGAAGTTAGCGCGTAGATCGTAGATCGTAAATCAACACTATAACTAATTTTCTTTGTCGACCTGGGTCGTAGATCGTAGCTCAACCACTCAAATAAACCAAAATAAATGGTTGAGCTGGGTCGTAGATCGTAGCTCAACCATTCAAATAAACCAAAATAAATGGTTGAGCTGGATCGTAGATCGTAGCTCAACCATCGAAAAAGTTCGCGGAATGGTTGAGCTGGGTCGTAGATCGTAGCTCGACCATTGAAAACTTTCATAGAATGGTTGAGCTGGGTCGTAGATCGTAGCTCAACCATTCAAAAAAAACCAAAATAAATGGTTGAGCTGGATCGTAGATCGTAGCTCGACCATTGAAAAAGTTCACGGAATGGTTGAGCTGGGTCGTAGATCGTAGCTCAACCATTCAAATAAACCATTATAAATGGTTGAGCTGGATCGTAGATCGTAGCTCAACCATTGAAAAAGTTCACGGAATTCATTTGTCGGAAAAAATTTAAGGTGATATCTCATTCGTCGGAAAAATTTCCGTCGGGAAATTTTCTGTTCGTCGGGAAAAATTATATGTCGGGAATTTAGTATAAGTTGTGAAAATTGCATTTTGTTAATATTTAATCTTCGTCGGGATTATTGTACTCGTCGGGAAAATTGCATTTGTCGGAAAAAAATGCTTTCGTCCGGGAAAATTCATTTGTCGGAAAAAATGCTTTCGTCGGGAAAGAGTTTCCTTCGAAAATCTTTGACTTGTCGGGAATATCTCATTCGTCGGAAAAGTTTCCGTCGGGAACTTTTTCAATGGTCGAGCTACGATTTACGATCCAGCTCAACCATTTATAATGGTTTATTTGAATGGTTGAGCTACGATCTACGATCCAGCTCAACCATTCTATGAAAGTTTTCAATGGTCGAGCTACGATCTACGATCCAGCTCAACCATTCCATCAACATTTTCAATGGTTGAGCTACGATCTACGACCAGCTCAACCATTTATTTTGGTTTATTTCAATGGTCGAGCTACGATCTACGACCCAGCTCAACCATTCCGTGAACTTTTTCAATGGTTGAGCTACGATCTACGATCCAGCTCAACCATTCTATGAAATTTTTCAATGGTCGAGCTACGATCTACGATCCAGCTCAACCATTCCATCAACATTTTCAATGGTTGAGCTACGATCTACGACCCAGCTCAACCATTTATTTTGGTTTATTTCAATGGTCGAGCTACGATCTACGACCCAGCTCAACCATTCCGCGAACTTTTTCAATGGTTGAGCTACGATCTACGACCCAGCTCAACCATTTATTTTGGTTTATTTGAATGGTTGAGCTACGATCTACGACCCAGCTCAACCATTCTATGAACATTTTCAATGGTTGAGCTACGATCTACGACCCAGGTCGACAAAGAAAATTAGTTATAGTGTTGATTTACGATCTACGATCTACGCGCTAACTTCACACACCTATTTGTTGTTGGGTTTGGAAAAACGATGATGTTATAAAAGAGTTGGATGTCCAAAATATACTATAACTTGATAGAATAACAATTCAGTATGCGAAACGAATCAGTTAAGTAAAACGTGTTTAATTATACATTCAATGTTTCCACGTAGGCACAATTTGCGTCATAAGCATTCTACATGTACTTCCGTTAAGAACATGTAACAAATAATGTAAAATATAATATCAACCATCGAAAGCTAATTTGAAGATTTCCACATAAACCCACGCCATTTGTAAATTATGCAATCTGTTTTCTTTTTCTCCAACACGTTTGAGTACTTGTATGTACAAATTATCTGAAACAGACATGCATTAAAGATGAGTGATTGTACTTAGTGTACCAGGTAGCCTTGCTTTGGGGGAACATGTTTGATTAATGTTAAGGAGAAGTATACTATGTGTACGTGGTAGGCATTTGTTCATAGTGAAGACTAACGTTGTTTTGTTTACACCAGTATGCGAAAGAAATCGCAATCGAATGAGGAAAACGTAACAAGCTTTATCGGGAAAGTATAATATTCAAATAGACACCGTTTTCTAGGGATAGCGTACTTTATTGCGAATTCAAAGAATGTGTGTTCGGACCCTGGTTGATGATGTTTATGACTTCCCAGGCGCATAATGCTGGACAAACCTAGAAATCGTCGAGAGAGATGAGTATAAGTCGTAAGGACATGTTTAGAAATCTACACAAATAAAAAAATGCTATTTGTATTGCCAGAGTAGTAATAGAAATCGCCATCTGAAATATATATTTAGAGGACAATGTATCCGTTGTTAATCACATGATTTCTTCTCGTATTTAAAGGGACTGCCCCACAGATGCGAAAATGACGAAAAAATAATAAAACTTCTAATTTTAAGAAAATCAATGTTATGATTGTATGTGAGGCATTGAAATCTGATCACTGATAACTTATATTACCAAAAAAATCTCGAGATGTTGCCGTTTTCGCAGTTTTTCTAACGCAAATTTTACTGCGTTACAAACACAGTAAGTTTTAAAATTAGATATTTGAAAAATCACGTGGCAGCGTACTTGCCTATTCGCACATGCGCATCTAATCAAACAAGCTATTTCAAGCACTATAATGGGGCCGAAAAAAAAACAGCAAGCGCCAAAAAGCGTACACTTGCTGCGAGACAGAAACGCTAAAGATCAAAACTTGTAACTATCGGCGATCGAGTCACGGGATGGGGCGATATAAAGAACACAATCGGAGCCGACAGTGACAGCCTGGCTGCCAAATTGTTGATTTGTTGATAGACAAGTAAGTGTATTTTCGAAAACTGGGGGGCTCTCTCAGAAACATCGCACATTGTAACGGTAACAGCTTAATACTTTAAAACGACTTGGCGACAGCTAACAGATTTAACCTTTATGTAGACATTGATCAGTATTGATGTATTTATGATTGGAAATCAAGACGTTAACCCCAAAACCGTTTCGTCCCATTCAAATTCGATCCCTTCTCTCATTGACAATGCATTAATCGAGCACGTGTTCTATGTAAAGTGTCCGTATAACGAAATCAATGTTTTATTTATAAACGGGAAAATCCCTTATTGGGTAGGACCGTAAACGATTTTATTTGATTATAATAAGAAAATCAGTATTTTTTTCTGGTTGTTGTTAGACTTAATAACAAAATTGATAACATTTACGTCCGAAAATGAGTTTATATAATTTTTACGGTAATTTTGATAGTATATGGGAGGCAGTCCCTTTAATGGCAATACAAAACTTAAACCGTTTATCGAGTAAAACTTTTCTGTGTTGTAATTTAATTTTCATACACCAGCTAGACTCGATATTCGACACAAATACTCTTAAAAATGAGCGCTAGGAGAAAGGTGAGAAAACCGATGAATTACGTGACATATTTAGATTGATGAAAACTGAATTTCATTTACACACACATTACACGATAACATACAAAGTCTACCAAGTTTGTTGAGTGTTTAAGGTAGTACGTCTCTGTTGGTCACAATTTCAAATCAATAAACTGCACTTATATTTACTTATATAAACTTATAAATTTATATCCTGAATTTGTATTGTTTCACTAATAGAAATGTAAATTTTATAAAAAAATATTGATTACTTATACGAGTATAAAGATATTATTGGCATCTACGTATATTGCATTTCCCACTATTTTGCTTTTATGATAAAGATGTACACCCAAAATAACATAAAAAATGAATTTCAATATTTGCTTATATTCTTAAATGCACTGGTCACCAAGGTAACAACAAACCTATTTCTAGATAGACTATGCTTATATCATGTATCAAAGCATGTTCATTAATTGTAAATGATTTACTATATTGTCATTGCTCGCCATTTTCGTACGACATTCTTTACAAGATACCGATATTTCTTACCTCTTTGCAACATTTAGTCAAAGTATTTAAATACTTTATTGATCAGATGTCAGCTATTGCACTCTACCAAAAATCACTCTAGGCGAAAAAACCGACACGTTCTAACGAAGAATTTTATATCCAAGTGATAAACTAATTATTTCCACCTGAACGATAAATTAATTTTATTTTGTAAATACTTTTAAACGGAGGGATGGCTCACGAGTATCGGGCTGTACTGGTAATCCAGGGTGGTCCGGGGTTCAAATCCTGGTCGAGCCTTGGAAGTTTATAGGACGTTTTTCAGCATATTCCGCCCAACAAGAGGCTACACGGTGTGTCGGTACTCTACATAGGGAACATAAAAGAACCAAGAGGTCTATTAGGAAAGAGTTAAGGTATCGCACCTGGACTCAATGGTGTCCAACCACTGTTTCTTTTACCCACTGTTTCTGTAGCAAAAAAAAAAAATAAATAAATAAATAAAAAAAAAGATAAAAAATAAAACATAACATAATAAAACAGGACCCCAGTGGCAATAAACTTGTACTTTCATGGAATATCATTGACCGTAAAGTCTAAATGAATCAATAGAACTATTATAAGATTAAAGATACATGTATTTCTATTTTCCCATACTCGTCATTTTTCATTCGCTATTATTTTTGACACGCAGAACATAAAACTTCTATTACTTCTTTTTTGTTGGTTTAATTTTCTACCTCATACTGGTAATGGAAAATTCAGTAAGACAACTTGTCTATTGTGACAAGCAACAACGCTATGATGGAGAACGAGAAAATTGTATTATTTTTTTATCCTCTGCTTAAAATTCATGTCTCTTTTCTTGTCTTTTTTCGGCCGTTAGGCCGTTTATTTTCACCCTGACTTCCTGTGAAACACACAGTAATGAATCGGAATAAAATAAGACTTTTCATTGGTTATTATATACTAAATTCCCATTGGTAATTGTAAAAATAGTCAAAAGTTGTGGAAACGAGTTCTTGAGATCTGTTTGTTTTAAAAGTTGAAGTTTTCTTCCCCTGCGAACGATTTGTCCCGAATAGTAAGCCACTGCACCTTTTTAAGGTAAACTGAAAGAGTAGAACGCTAAAAAATAGGAAACACATAGATTTCGGAATTGATTGTTCCTATATTCAACAATAACGTAACATCCGGTTTCGTTTTGAAGCCCGCGAAACGAAGTCTAATGCGCAGATGTTTTAAGGCTGTAAGTGTCTACCAAGAAGATTATACAAATTATTTGGATCCGTGGTTAGCCGTTGTATCGAATGCCGATGTTTCGAGGGTTGACCTATATATATATATATATATATATATATATATATATATATATATATATATATATATATATATATAATATATATATATATATATATATATATATATATATATATATTTATTTTTTATTTATTTATTTATGAGACGATAATAATCTAGTTTACAACATGATAGTTTAGTTTTACAGCTGCACGGGCAAAACGATTTTCAACGGGATTCCATATCCATTTAATACAAACACATTTTCTTCTTATTTTATGCTAACTGACGACGAAGGAATGACACAATTTCATGTCACCGACCCTCAGTTTATGTGTAAGTGCAGACAACCAGGAAATTTGCATTAATGCAATTTGTATCATGTTTTTAGCTCGAATTAAGATCAAAATATCACTTTTGACATTTTATTCTATTAACCATATTAACAAATTAGTTATTGAACTTTTCTGGATAATTTTCGAACACCCCTGAAACTGGAATGTACATTCATATAAAACCCATTTATCTCTTTTTAGAAGTAAAATGTGATTCCGGCAGACTTATGTCACTCACAATGTGGGTGATATCAATGAATGATTTGAATTTTCAGTGATGAAACACAGTAATTCATCAATTA
>CM037794.1:19215661-19265661 GCA_021229015.1 Solen grandis
TAACAAACCTGAGGACAATGTGCCACACATTATAAGGAAATAAAAATAGTTTGTCAGATTTGCCATACAGTCCAAGAAATTTGCCTTTTCAATTCATACAATGGTCTTTAAGTTCCAAAAGCGACGCTTAGACGTCATAATCTTAATGTAAAGTCCCTGTAATGGTTCCGCTATGTCCTCGGCCACTTAACATCTACAAAGATAACTAAGGATTCCTAATGTTTCATTAGGGTTCCTTGGTTATCTTGGTAGAGTTTCAGTGGTCTAAGACATAGCGGAACCATTACAGGAACTTTACCTAAATATTTCATGGAAAACAATGGTACACATGTCAATGATGTAGGGCCATCGTCAGGTTTTTCATTTGTTTTATTTTATTATTATCATTATGTTCTTCTATTTTTAACTGAACGATACAGTTAAATAGGTGAAGTAGGAACAGAATATAAATATGTTTTGTCTTTCATAATTCAATATAACAAATGCTGTTTTTAATTGACTGTATGTTACAAGATGTCATATTATGTGAATAATGCATGTGTCAGTATTTACTTATGTCGCACTACATTTGCTCTAAAGCCCTATAGAATTTGACAATAAAAGCCTATAACTGGTTATTAATCACTTTTGAAAATCAGATTGCAAGTTTAAAAGATGAGGACAAAGAGGAAAACGCCATTACTTTGGAAATGTTAGATTCATCTGATTCATTGGTCTTTCAGTATTATGATACGGAAAAGCATTTAAAGGAAACATTGAATATTGTATGTGTTTTCAACCTTTAAAATGTTCAATATATTTTGGATGGATACGTGCCATATGTACGAGAAATATTCATATTTATAGATTTCTTCGGTAATTTTCGGTATAATTCGCTGTTTTTAATGGACCAATCGTTGAATGGGGAAACATGTTTTTCTTTGTATTGAATATATGATTGTTTTGACAATGGAAACGGTTAAAGTTAGAACTAAAAAGTACATCGTAATTGATGTATGTTATTATTTGTTACTTAATATTGTTTGTTCGCATCTACATAAAGATATGCTGTTGTGGAAGAGAATTAATATAAGCAGTCGTGGAAAGTTTCGTATGTTGTTTTGGGGTAAAACCAGACCGATGTAGCATCATAGTTTAATAATTGGCTATATTTAGATGGGGGCTCCGAAAGAACATGGACACTAAGGTAGAACTCTCTACTTATCTCAAGCAAACTAGAATTCATTCTCACCAGAGATAAAACGAGTGACATGACCAAGATGCTAAGTAACTTCGATGAGTAACTAAGAAGCAGTCTATATTTTATAACAGTCACAATTTCTGCATCCATATGAAAAATAAATGAAAATGTGTTTACATTTCTGATATTTACACCGATAACGAAAAAAAACATGTCGACATTTATATAGTTATATAGAATACTCAGGTCAAAAAAAAAATCATTTTAGCAAGAATATAGTCATATTAAATTACGGATTAGCTCCGGTTAATAGAATCATATAGATTAATCGTATCTCTCTTTTTTATATTTTCGGCATTAGGCATTTCTTTCAAGAAAGAAGTATGATATAATATAGGTTATAATTCACAATGGTTTACCGGCATAGATTTTGATGAAATAATAGCCAGCTTAGAGGTATTGCGTAAACTCTGCAATCGTGTTTCCTCCTTTGCCAATGTTTTTTGTGTGCTTGCCTGGCAAACAATTTTTCTGTGGGCTTTTGGTTGCAAATAATGTGCATTAATAGGAACATCTGTTCAGACAAATTTCTGGTCGTAACTTTTTTTTATTTTATCTGAAATAGATGATACACGTACATCATCCCTTCAGCCTTTAAACAACAATTTCATATTTATTTATTTTTTTTTTTTTTTTTTTATTAATGTCCCACCGACAATATTTCAGTCATTTGAAGACTATGTCTACTTGAGACAGATAGAGTGCTGCCACACTGCAGTATCACGCCATAGATATGTGGCATGATGCCACACCAAGTCACATTATCCTGATACCAGGCTAACCAGTCCTGGAACCCTTATATGCTGAGCGTAAAGCAAGGAAGCTATACAAGTACCATTTCATGACTTTTGTATGTCGTAGCCGGGGATCGAACCCACGATCTCCCGCTCCAGAGGCGGACGCTCTAACCACTCGGCCATCGGGGACGGTCAATTCTAATATATTCAGTCATAAAATCAGATTTAATCTACCAATTTAAATTCAAATGTTTTGCATTGCTCGTGTATTTGTCGTGTGTTTATTTTTTACTTATCA
Source organism: Solen grandis (assembly GCA_021229015.1). NCBI lineage: Eukaryota > Metazoa > Mollusca > Bivalvia > Adapedonta > Solenidae > Solen > Solen grandis. The sequence continues at coordinate 19,217,937 of CM037794.1, forward strand.
ACTAATTTGGTATTTCGCAGCCGGGGATCGAACCCAGACCTCCTGCTTCCGAGCGGACGCTCTAACCACTCAGCCACCGGAGACGGTCAATTCTGATAACTCAGTCATAAAATCGGCCACCGGGAACGGTCAGTTCTGATATACTCAGTCATAAAATCGGCCACCGAGGACGGTCAGTTCTGATATACGCAGTCATAAAATTGGCCACCGAGGACGGTTAATTCTGATATACTCAGTCATAAAATCGGCCACCGAGGACGGTCAATTCTGATATACTCAGTCATAAAATCGGCCACCGGGGACGGTCAGTTCTGATATACTCAGTCATAAAATCGGCCACCGGGGACGGTCAGTTCTGATATACTCAGTCATAAAATCGGCCACCGAGGACGGTCAGTTCTGATATACTCAGTCATAAAATCGGCCACAGGGGACGGTCAATTCTGATATACTCAGTCATAAAATCAGATCTGTCTTCTTTTTTAAAAATCCTTGATCAAGGAATATATGGAAAATTATTTAAATTTTTTTTAGCATTTAAATTTTTTAAAGTAATCATACAAATAGTCTAAATAAAGGTAAATGCTCTTATCCGTAATTTTCTAAATTCTCTAAAATTAATTCTACGATGTTTAATGCAAAATCAATAACGTATGTCTGCTGTCGAAAAGGTGTCTGATTTTTTTCTTGATTTTTTTCGTCGTAACTGCTGTGTATCTATTTTCTGAATCTAGCGGTATACATGTATTAAGGATTATAAAATATTTCAGTCTAGAGTGACAATTTTAGACCATATTTGTAGCAGTGCATTCCTTTTAATGGTTCAAGCAAAATTGTTTTACCTGGAGAAACAAGTACAAATATTGAAGCAGAAATCGGGACAGGAAAACAATTTTTAAACGTTTCAAAGCAAATGAAATGAAAAGCTGGTCTTTACAGAAATTTAACCTAGAAATCTAACATAAAGACATTATTAGAAATGTAAAAAGGGGCCATAAATTGTACAAAAGGAAAGATAAGTGTTATTGTTCTTGCAGCTAAGAGTCCGCCTATGATGTTACATAAGTGCAAACAAATGTTAAAGCCATTGCTTTTATGCCTGACCTTAACGCAAACCTTATCCAGCATAATAATTTCTTAGTATAAAATGGCCATTATTCTTTTAAAAAGCAAGACAGGGTTGTGGTTCTTGCACCCGAGCCATCTTATAATGGTAGATAATAATTCGCAGTTTCCAAGCAAAAGCTTTAATAGTTGAGGAAAACAGTTGCGGACCTAATCATAAAATTTAACAAAAGGCAAATAACGCCGACGACGACAGGTTGATGATAGCTCATGATTAGTTTTTTTCAAAATTCAGATGAACTTATTTGTGGATGAACATAGAACCCTCGGGTATATAAAGTTGTTTTGTCTCCACTGTAATCAAAATGTAAAACAATCAAAGCGGTATTTCATATGCATCAGAATATAATATTGAGATTTAATGAAATGACCGAAACTAACACAACATGGCAATAATATGGCATAACTAAAACACGTCCGGGTAGCAATCGCAAATAGATGCTGATCAGGAATAGTCCCAACGTGACTACCTGACATGCCCTTCTCGTCTATTTTGTCTTTAAATGGTAATACCATGCCCACAGGAGACAGATATAAGAGTAAATCAATTCCATCACATCAGATATGTCAGCATTGCTAGCACTGGCATATTACTTTTGCCAGAATCCATTTGTTGTAAATAATACGTATTCTATCAGTGCAAATGTTCATAAATATTTGAAGGAGTTTCAGAGAAGTTCGTACTTATTTCGTTTTAGTTTGTCAATTTGCATCATCTGTTTCTTACAATTTACGACATCCATGCATACACAGTGTACTTTTATTTGTTCTATTCTATTGCTATAACGCTGCACTCATATCATATTTGTCTGAATTTAGAATAAATATGTAAGTATTTCTTACACGAAATGAGTTTGGACTATGCATACTTAAACACGGTATAATTTCTGAATCTGAAATCTGAATAGAATATGGTACAGGTAAATCTAAATATTCTTTTCAAAGAGATCAGGTAAAAATGAAAATAATGAATTTTGATGAAGGAAGTACAACCTGTATAGACAAAGGATTTTCAAAATATACTCGAGCTATACCACATTATGACGCTTATAGCAGACATGTGGACGTATAGCTACCATATATTTACTTATTGATATAATATAAACCGATATAGTAGATAGAAAGACGTCTTCTCTTGTATCTTGCAAAGAATGATCGAAATACTGTAAAATCATTAAAATTTCGTTGATTATGTACCTAAAAGAATTTCGCCTTGCTGACATTTATTGAACGATATATAATAAAACAGACGACGTGAAAATAAATCTCCGCATATGCTGACTTTTATATGTGTAAGTGTAAATATCAGAGGATTTAACTATCCTTCACTTCTTCTCTTTTCATAAACTACAGAAATAATAAAAATTGAGAAAAATCTACCATTTAGCTAATAACCGCAGTTGAAGTTGGGAAAGCCATCAAGATAACTAGCGGTAAATTGATATTTCTACCTTTTATGTCCGCTTGTTTTCCCACCCCACCACTTAACGTAGCTATATTAAAGACTGAAGTGCTACCACGCGGACAGTTTACTTAAAAACAACAAATTGTTCTCATTTCTATATCTTATAATACATTTCTTACGACAGCTGATTATTTTTTCCAGGGATTCCTACTTTATGTAAATTAGTGAAAAGGATGAAGCAACAAGTAATTACTCGTACATTAAAAGGGTGTTAGGTTTAATTCTTATCTGGTTTGTGTTTATCAAATTAATATCATCTATTAAATTGATTTCATTGCAAGAAATTTATAATTATTAAACATTTTCCTTCATATGACCTTCAGACTGCAGAATAAAGCCGCCTACTATTTTGGACCGGTTCAAAGAGGGTACGAAAAATGAATGCAGTATTTAACACTAAAGCTTCCTGCAGTAGTAATACTGTTTCCGTTTCTCCTAAACTTTGCAAAATAATGTTGTATCGCAATTTATAACTAATCATAATGTGGACACATTACTCGTACAGATGTAGTTCATAATATCAATAAAATACCTCGTGCATTGCGCATTCTCAAACCATCTTGCAATATCATATTCAATATTGATGTTGTATTTTTTTCATACAGAAATGACAAGGCTTACGAAAACTAAGATGTTTCGGACAGACATAGCAATAAATAATAGTAAAGCAATAATATATACGAATAAGAGGTCCAAGATAGCCATGAAGTCGTTCACCAGAGGAACATAATTGTCACTGCCTGTTATAACATACACGTAGTTGTATTAAATACAAAATCCATTACTGCCATGTAACACCATATATAACTGGGCCTTGTGGTTTCTGACTAGAATTTATGAAAGAAAAAGCCTATGTAAATTTATAAAAGAGTAAGTGCCCCTTGGACCAGGATTATTTTGACACGGGTCATAACTTGAACAAATTTGGTAGAGATACACTAGGCCATGTGGATCAGACAAAATGATTTTAAGTGCATCCTATATAGGCCTCGTATGTCAAATAATGTGAACCCTGGGGTAAGGTCATTTTTTACCCCATGGTTAGAGTTTGATTAATTACACATCAACTATCTATGCTTTAGCCCTTGCAGCTTTGCAGAAAATTATTTTCAAAGTTTAGAAATTTTAATCTTTTTCACCTTCTCTGACCAGTTTTTCAACCAATCTAATCAATTTGAACAATTCATTACGAAGGCATGATAAGGATCATTTCTATGAAATTTTGATAGAAATCCATTATGCGGTTAAAGAAGAAATATTGTTTTAAGACAATTGTTAACGACGGACGCACCCACGCATGGGCGATGGATGAATGCCTCATTTCTTTTGCATCGATTTGAAAACAAGGTTATATTAAACATCTAAAAGTGTTCTTTAAAACACTGAGTAAATATTAAATATATATGCATCAAAGACAAACAGTAATCATGTTTTAATGTTAAAGCATTCAGCTAAAAATGATAAATATGTTTCTGTATGTTATTCCATTGCAAATACTGAATAGAATAGCACAATAGACATCAGTATATTCGGACATAATATTATATTCAAAAACGAAAATTCGATCAAATAAGTTAGTAAATGATTTGTTTTGTCTCGGAGCCCTGTATTTATTCGTTCAGGTGTTTATTACTTAACAAGAAAGAAAAAAATCCATAAAGATAAGATCTGGAAGTGGAAATCATAACATCCCGAGTAAGATCTTCTTTACCTTTGATATCTAAGTGTGACCTTGGCATTAAACATTGGTTATGCGGCTGCCAGTCATCATAGATTATCGGACCAATATTTTTTTTAATTTTCAGCCACGAAAATTTCGTAGCCCATTTATTCCCCCGTCATAGGTATTATGTATTATCGGACCAATATAGCACTGATATCGGCAACTATGTCTGCAAATATCTTATTTATCCAGGGATGGTTTTGAATATATATTCGATATCCCTTCAACATCTGTTTAATATGTCTGCCCTGTATCTTGAAGGGATTTCCAGGCATAGAAATGTTGCAAAGTGTATGCTAAATCGCCCATATATCATTTTCGATATAGATGCTTCATAGGCTATATATATATATTAACCCTCAACATCTGTTATATATCTGTCCTATATCCTGTAGGGATATCCAGACAATAGAAAATTTGCAAAGTGTAAGCTAAATTGCCCAGAAATGAAATTATTTTTGATATAGTTATCCCCCCCCCCCCCCCCCCAAATCTGTTTTATCAAAATCACGTATGAAGAGGATAAAATCAAGTATCAAGACTACAGAGAGAGTCAGCAGAGAGGAGAGAGAGAGAGAGAGCGACAGAAAATAAAAGAAAATGTACAGTCATTTACATATACTTTGCATATAATAAGTAATTAATATACATAAAGTGACAAAAGATGTCATTAATTTATTGTGGTTTACATACTTGTTGGACAAAAAATAACAAATCTTAATTAACTTTTGAAACGTCAGTTTAACAAATAACAGGTGTTGCACGCAACACAAGCTTCTCCTACCGGTGAGGTGCATAATATTTCCGTTACCATAGCAACCATAGTTTTGGTCCGAAAAAAAAAAACACAATGTGACGTGCAGAATCTCCATACTACCATCTATTCAAATACCAATTTTCTAAATACTATCTTAAACGTTTTTTTTTTCAAGTTATCGCGGGATCCAGTTTTCCGGACATCCGGACGGACAGACAGACAGACGGAGGGCAAACCTTTAGTCCCCTCTCGTGTAAACACCGGTAGGGGACTAATAACTGAATATTCACAATTTTATGTTCTGTATAATAAATGTGCGCTATTTATGCTGGTATGAATTTAGAAACCCTTATTACTGGATTAGACTCTAAGATCTTTGCAAACAGTGAAGACCAAGACGCTCTCTCATCAGTTCTTTCTCTGTTAGTCATATACAACAAGTCTTATTAATACAAAATGAATGTTAATATATTTTGCATTCATCAATATATATAATTAAGAACACCCAAAGGTTGCCTGTACTTTCTGAAGTCCAAACACTTGTGCAACTTAATAAATAGCTCTGAAAACAATAAACAGTCTTAACAACTTAATTAAATTCACAATACATACTTAAACACAGACTTAGGCAGTGACAGTCAAACATGTACCAATACAACCATAACATATTGACCTTACTGTAATCTCTGCATACATGTATTTAATCTGAATCATGGTTACTTTCTACAGATTGGGCCTACACATTTAGGACCTGGCTAGTTGAGAATTTTCTTCCTAGTGGCTTGGTCTTTGGCCTATTGAAGCCAATCTTTGACTGTGCTCTCTCCATTTCCATTCAATGTTGCTGCTTTTGTTCCCGAATGTTTTTGCAGGAATTCTATCAAATAAAGAGGATAAATTATATGCCTTCAGATATAAAGAATGGTTGGTTAACAGGGGTTTTCATTTCAAAACAAAAATAAACCAATAAAAATCCAGTATCATATTTATTAATTTTTTTTTTCCTCAGAATTTATTCACTTAAGATAGTTCAGTAACATTTTATTCATGATACAAAAACAAAAAAAAATAAAGAATTTTCTTCAACTGAAGTAAAAATCATAAAGCTTAAGGAAATTTCAAGACTTAAGTGACTGAAGTGTTCCTTTATGAATACCAACCCTGGCGTGTTTATTGTTACACAGAAAATGTGCTTAGAATGTCTTATAAAAAAATTCTCAGATCTCAAAAGGTTTAGACATCATGATCTTAACATGAAGAGTTCATCTCTGTTCAGACTCAAAACACAGTAGCGAAGGAGAAATTTATTTACTCTCCAACTATTTTTTTTACAATATCCAAAGACAACAAAGTGAACCTTCTTACATGACAATTTGGAACAATTCAGCAGTAAAAGGGTTAAATTACTCCCTTCCACAGCTGCTCAAACTATTGAATTCTCCCACGAAAAATACGTCTGCAACTGATATCTCCAGCTTGAACAGTCCCGTTTCATGGCTAAAACGCGGATCCTGCATTACATTGCACGAGTCAAATGTAATGTGCAGTATCGTCATATAATTGAAAATAGATTTTTTTTCATAAGTTCTTAATATTTTGATTCAATATATAAGTTAGTGTGTTGACATGATAAATATATTGTTTACTTTTGAGGCATTGTCATGTTTCAGCATTTGTTGAAGTTGACACCGGATTATCGGGGGATGTTACATAGATATACAAATATTTGACAGTGTCAAATTTTGATGCGATATTCCCAATAGATCATATTATGTATATCAGAAACCATACTTCGGCTCTACATCCCATCAATATCCATACATCTATATCCTATGTTTGATATTGTTCCTATATATACCCTTGCTAGCTGGGTGACGGATGTGTTTTTGAGTATACTGAGGGGTTGTTCCAAGTTATTTAAGAATTATTCAAGGTATAAGGTAACACCCCGGACAAACAATATTTTTCTCTCAACTACGGACCCAAATGATGCACCTGCACATGTTTAATAATTGTACTAAGCTTAAAATATCACAATGCCTGGCAAAATTAAGGTCCGAACAGAAACGTTGCCACAACCTGCCTGTCTTCCGAACTGTTTCACTCCAAGAAAAGGATAATATGTATCTGTCATACATTGGAGAAGTTGTAGTTGAAGCAATTATACATTCGTTCACCGCTATTGTGAATGTGCAGGAAATAAGCAAATGCATATCTGTTGCATGATAAAATCATTGGAGAGAAATATCGTCTCAGATACGTATATTAGATCATACATCATATCTGTCATGAGAATGACTAATTGTATATAATTAACAAAGTTACTCATTTTGAAATAGCTCGAGAGATAAAAATAAAGCTTCTTGTGAATCATACATGACTTTCAAGAAAATGTCTTCTCTTTACTCAGACGAAAAAAAATCATTGTATTGTAAATGGCACAACATGTTGTATTGAGAGTATTGTTCAACAGTTAAGTCATGTCAAGTCAAGTATTATTAATGTGACCCTGATAAATCTTCGTGAGTCATGAATTATATTTTAAATGCTTTTCTCCCCCCCCCCCCCCCAAAAAAAAAAAATCCTTCATTGGATGTTTTGACACCAAGTAGCGACCTTTATATCTGATAACGATAGAACATATTCATAAGAAATGTCGTGAAGACTTTTGCTAAAGTCTAGTTTTGTGACAAAATATGCAACTTTGATCTTTTGCAGGTGATGCAAATTCAAAAGGTAATGGAATAATTTATCTATTGGCTGCAATTTTACCAGGTTGAAGACAATAATTTTGTTTAATAATTTGAACCAGACCAAACTGTACGTCCAAAATTACAAGTACTATCGAAACAAGCAATTGGTTACCAATAAATGGCTGATAATGTATTTACTGTTGTTGGAGGGAAATTATATACTCGTAAAGTGTTACTGAAATCGATCTGAATTAACTAAATATGTATCAGTCCAAAATGACAGCTCATCAATACTTTATGTACAATCAAAACTCGTCAATAATAATGTTAAATAGATATGGCACCATATGGAGGGATGGACAACACACACAATTCAAAGGCGAAGGACGATAATTTTGAGCAGATGATTACGAGATTCTTGACAATTTTGGTTACGGATTTTTACAGTTTTTCTAGTTCTATAGATGTACTTATCTTTTATCGTTTTTGATTATTTGCATAATAAGTTAATAAAAACCGCTACAAAGCCATCTAGACTATTGACTTATTTTAACAAAATGAAAATAAGAGGTGTCAAAATACTGAGATCTCCATTACGTCTTAATGAAGTGCTCATTTAACAATGTTAAGATATTGGATATTTCGGTACGATATATTCTGTAACAGTACAGTAAACCTCATATTAAGACCATCTCATATAAATACCACTTATCTATTAAGACCGTTATTTTCAGGTCCCTTTTCAATAGTTCCTGTAAATTGAAACTCGTTTATCAGACCACCTCATTATTAAGACCAGTTGACAGCAGTCCGAAGGGTGGTCTTATTATTGAGATTTTACTGTATATAAGATAAGAGAGTACATATACTAAAACAATAGTCATTTTCTTTGTGGGAAAATATGAAGATGTATGTTTTTTTAGATATAAAAAAATGAGACATTCCAAACTCCTGCAAGATTCAAGATATAGCATAAACTCTTACCATAACTTGAACTTTATGTCTAAGAACAAAAACAAATGGTTATAATATGATAATTGTTGGATATAACGACAGGGAAGCTTACAATGATTATTTTGACATTATTGCCATTTTTATATATAAATAATTTTTCAAAGAGTTATGGCCCATTGACTTTTCGGCCTATAGTACATATTGCATGATTCTTGTCCGGGCTATTTCTCAGGAACTAATGGCTTGAATTCAACGAAACTTTATGGGAAGCTTTATTACCAAGAGGAGATGCGCATATCGTCAGCATGACCCGATTCCTAAATTTTTCACAGAGTAAAGGCCCTTGACTTTTGGCCTATAGTTCATATTGCATGATTCTTGTCCGGGCTATTTCTCAGGAACTAATGGCTTGAATTCAACGAACTTTATGGGAAGCTTTATCACCAAGAGTAGATACGCATATCGTCGCGTGACCTGGTTCCTCAATTTTTCACAGAGTTATGGCCCATTGACTTTTCGGCCTATAGTACATATTGCATGATTCTTGTCCGGGCTATTTCTCAGGAACTAATGGCTTGAATTCAACGAAACTTTATGGGAAGCTTTATTACCAAGAGGAGATGCGCATATCGTCAGCATGACCTGGTTCCTCAATTTTTCACAGAGTTATGGCCCATCGACTTTTCGGCCTCAATTTTTCACAGAGTTAAGGCCCCTTGACTTTTTGGCCTATAGTTCATGTTGCATGATTCTTGTCCGGGCTATTTCTCAGGAACTAATGGCTTCAATTCAATGAAACTTTATGGGAAGCTTTATTACCAAGAGTAGATACGCATATCGTCGACGTGACCTGGTTCCTCAATTTTTAAGAGAGTTATGGCCCCTACTACCATGTTGTTGACTAATATTCATGTCATTTGCCTAATTTAACAGGAGATATCATTTAAACAAAACCCCACAAAATTCAATATTCTAGTAATGTCAATCATAATTATGTCAGCTTATTGTTGTTTAGGCCATTATACACTATTGCAAATATCCAGTCATATGTCAAGAGTGTTGTTTAACCTCTTTGATATGAGCACACATTGAAATGTATGACTTAATTTTTAGTAGTATAAAACTTTAAAAAAATCAATGAAAGATCTGATGAGTAACACATATTATCATATTATATAGTAAACTGTTACTAAGTCTCCAAATTAGAGTTGGTAAAACATCTCATCTGATGAGGAGAATAGATATGATTTAGGAATGGGGATTTCAACATATCCTCCCACCCATTGACCAAGGCCTTATTTGTAACAATGACGTTCTTCGGGGAGCATCTGTCAGTTCTACTGACTTTCTTGTTCTAGAAAGCAATTTTGTGCATTTCAAATTTGGTTTAAATTGATCTTTTTTCCTATCAAGTAAACACAGCCTCAATTCCTCTATAGATCACGATTCGGTTATCATCACAATATCTCCATGACAGCAATCACAAATATCAAGAGATTTCCTACCGTTTTATAACACTATTTCATTATATAATATTTCTTTCGAAATGTTTGGCATTAGGCATATCACTTAGGAAAGAATAAGTACAATACATTGTAGATGGGTTTTCTTTTGTTATGAGTTATTGGAGTAAAATGTAATGAGTTAATAGCTTGGAGATATTTGAGAACCTCAGCATTCATCATGTTTATTTTTAGTTGTGTTTGTTTGTCTGTCTGTACGTGGCAAACAAGTTTATTTGAGTGCCTTGCATTATTAATGCCCTTTATAATGTGGGACGTCAGTTTAGAAGAATTTCTGTTTTCAAACCACTGGAGTATGTCTGAAATAGAAGAAAATGCTATCCTATTAGCTTTTAAAGACAATAATTCTGGTAAACCCAGACATAAAACCAAATATATCCATATATTCTGCCAACTTAAATACAAATGATTTGCATAGACATCGTGTCTGTATTTATTCATCTCATTATTTGTCTATTTATTCAACAATATATATATTTATATATATATATACATATATATATATATATATATATATTCCACGGAGAGCTTGATTTCCATTTGGCAGTAATATTTTAACAGTAAACATGGGTCGTGCGACTGCATAAGTCAAATTATGCTGAACAATACAGCTGTTTGAAACGTCTTCCTTATATACCAATATTTGACTTAAAACATCTAAGTCAGTGACGCATCTAAATGCAAACCATTGAATAAATATATACCGTAAATCCTGACATTGTTACGGTCCGAAATAAAAAAGAATATTGGTTTGTTGGGTTAAACCCACCGACACTATTTCAGTCCTTTGAAGACTATTTATACTTGAGACAGATATAGTACTGTCATACTGCAGTATAACGCCGTAGACATATGACATGATACCACACCCAGTCAAATTATTCTAACAACGGATCATCATAAGTATGCTAAGTGCCAATCAATGCGGTGATTTACCATTACTTTTGGCTGGGGATCGAACCCAAGAACTCCCGATTCGGACGCTCTAACCTCATAGCTACCGGGGCTGATGGAATAGAAAATTCGTAATTCTAGAGAGATTTGCAGTAGACTTTTGCAAGTTACAATGTAGTACATGGAGTAGATTGTGTATTGGATTTTTATATGGAGGCATTTTATTGGATCAGTCAACCGTGAACAAAAGGGTGGGGTCTACACTTTCCACTTTCTACACTGCGTACGTGTAACGTGTGAACACCTGGACATTTAGTAGGTTTGTTGTTATTATTGTCGGTAGCCATCTTGATTATTAAAATAATGTCGACAAGACGCGAAAGTACAAAGGATAAGTCAAGGGGTAAGACAGAGAGGACAGAGGACAGAAAAGCTGGAAAAAGAAGAAAGCCAGAAAGGTGTAACACAAACAAAACTTGACACGGTTGTAACGCAAATTAATAAAGACTCATCTATCACGGAACTGTTTGCTGGAATGAACATTTTCAACAACAAATTAAATCAACTTGCCTCCAAAGATTATATAGACAAAAGTTTAAAAAAATAGTGTCAGAATCGTTTGTGAAAACAAAGCTAGAAGAGATGCGAGACGAAATAACCAATGAAATAAAAAAAGAAATAAAGACCGAAATGTACAAAGTGTATGAAAGGTTGCGACAGGTTAACACTAAACTTGCTGAGCAAGGTGCAGAAATTGAAAACTTAAGTCTGAGAATAGCGACATACAGTCTCAGTTAGAAAAAGCCAAAGAGGAAAAAAATGAATCAAAAGCTGAAGGAAACTGTACAACAAAGAGACGCTAAAGTAAAAACGATGGATGGAGAAATGAATGATATCGAACAATATACACGGAGAAATAGTATTCGGATATACGGTCTAGTTGATAAAGATAAACATGAAAATTCGGAAATGTCAGCCGAGACGGTTGTGAATATGCTCAGAATTAAGCTAGACATCCCCATCCAGAAATCCCAGATAGATATTGCCCAGGCAGGACGGAAACAGATCGATTAGTAAATTTGTATCGCGAGACACTAAGACGAAGGTAATACAGGCCAGACGGAAGCTGAAAGAGGCTGCCATGGTAATTAGAGAAGACCTCACCTTGAGGAATGCTAAACTACTGGAGGAAGTGTTGGGAAAACCTGAGGTTAAATCAGTATGGACGATCGAGGGTAAGATCATCGCGATGTCTCACTCCGGTAGGAAGATGCGAGTGAATCTCCTAACAAACTTGGACAGACTATTTACATCATAGTAAAGCCATGTGCTTATGTTTCCAAACAGAAAGTGACGTAGAGTCCACATGAAAGCTGATTGGTCGTTACTTACGCGCCTTGACTGATGTTGGTTATTTTTAGTAACACCTGTGTAATATTTCTATTTTAAGTGACGTGTAGAGCTATTTTGGTTTTCCAAAATGAAGAACAGGATAGATGGGAATCGGGAACAGACAGATATTTTCTTCCTCTCTCCTTATCTTTTACCTTTCTCCTCTGTTTACTGTCTCATCCGTTATGCTCTCGCATCGTATTATCTGCAATACCGTATTTCACTTAAGTACTGTATACCATTTTAGTTTTTTTATTTTATTTTTGTTGTTGTTGTTTTTCTTATTGCACAAGACTTGGACATTGAAAATTAGCATCCAGTATTGTACACATGTTGAACATGTGTGTGTTTTTATTATTTCTATTATTATTAATTATTATTTTGCCTATGTTTTTTTGTTGTTGTTTTTTTTGTTTTTTTTTTTAATTATTGATAGATACCCCACCATACACACACACGTGTACACAAAAATTCATATCTATGTTGATATTTGCAAAGATTGTTACTTCAAATTTACACATATATGTGTTGAAGTATTAATAATATTAACACGGACTGTTAAAATATATATATATAAAAAATGTGTAATATTTAGATATAATGTGTATAACTATAACTCTATTGAAACTCTATATAATACTGCAACACTCTCTAGATATCCTAGATCTGGAATTGCAAAAGTTCAATACATAATTCTATAAACATTAATAATTCACTTCAATGTATTTTTATATATTGTTGTTGTTATTTTTTACAGGTTGGTGGAAGTTGACCAGTCTATTTCTCATTTGGCAGTTTTTCTTAGTATGTTGTTGGTCAGTGGTCCAGGGCTGTATAAACAGATATGAAAACATACAATTGCATAATGACAGGTAAACTTGTGATTGCATCCATGAATGTACAGGGGTTAGGAGTACAAGTAAGAGGAGAGATGTATTGAATTTTATAAAGTCAAAGACTTTTAATATGATTTGTCTCCAAGATACTCATTTGGGGTTGCAATATTCATAAATAATAACTTTGATTTTAAATTGAAGACTATAGATAAAGACAGCAGTGGTATTTTGATTATTATTCATTTTACTTCATATGAAACAGTTTTTTCGCTGTTTTGCCTTTATGGCCCTAATAAAGATGAACCACATTTTTATGATGCATTAAAACAAAATGGCCTTGATTGATAATCCATGTATCCTGGTAGGTGATTTTAACCTGGTTTTAAACCCCCAAGATTATTATTTTAACTATTTACAAATAAATTACACAAAGTCTAGGGAAAAAGTTTTAGAAATTATACTAGAACATGATTTTGCTGACTGTCTGAGAGAAGAACATATGAAAGAGAAAAAAAATCACATGGCTGAAAAAAATCCTTTAAAACGAGCACGTCTTGACTTTTTCTTGATCTAAAGCCTATTGTTTTCTTAAATTGAAAAGACTGACATTATTCCTGGATATAGGACTGATCATTCTATGGTCACATTAGGTATCTCCCTAATTAAAATAGATAAGGGTTCTCTTACTGGAAATTTAATGATTCTCTTTTTAAAAACCAAGAATATGTAAACAAAATTAAAAACACTACTCACAGAGTAAAAGAACAATATTCAGTGTCTGAACAAACACATGATAAAGATATAATGAATATAGATAATAAAGATATTAAGTTTGAAATTGATGACAAATTATTTTTTGAAATTTTGTTAATGAAAATCAGAGTCGAATCCATTTCCTATGCAACTTTTAAAAAAAGACAGGATACAGATAAACAAAAACAACTCTTAAAAGAAATAAAACTATTGTCAAATCAGAAGAATGTTAAATATAATAGAAGAAACAAAATAATGAATTACTTGACTTAAGGAAAATATACCTAGCTGGAACACTTATAAGATCTAGAGCAAAGTGGATGTATGAAGGTGAAAAACCATCAAATTATTTCTGTAACTAAGAAAACCGTAATTTTGTTTCTAATTCAATGAATAAACTCTCAAAAAATGGTGAAGTTTTAATTGAACAAAAAGGTTTAATCAAGGAAACAATGAACCATTATAAGACTCTATATGCTAAAAGACCAGGAAACTCTTTTAATCCAAACTCATATTTAAATAACATTTCCATCTCAAAAGTTTCTGAAAATGAAACAGTGTCTCTTGGAGAAAACATTACTTATTCTGAAATGCTTGCTTGTTTAAAACAAATGAAAAATGGTTCTTCCCCAGGAAACAGTGGAATCACTACATCTTTTTACATAGCTACCGGGACAGACCAAAGAAAATTGAAGACTATCTGTCTATTTCTCGAGCTTTCCGAAACGGATAAAGGAACGCCGGATAAAAGTATTAAATATGAATCATCATACGAAATATCATCTTCGAAAACATGGCACTCGTTTAGATGGACCTTGGTTTGTGTTAAGGGTCAAGGGATATATGTAGGACAAATATTAATTGTCTTTATTTATGCATTAAATAATAAATACATATTTTAACAATCTTATACAGATGGGTATATCTGCCACACATTAAAGAACTCTCAGTTATTTCACATTACTATTACCAATGTGTAGGAAATCCACAAAAGAATAGGCTATACACGCAGGGCTATACAATACCAGCATTGCCCCACGAAATACTTTGTATTCGGTGCCAAAAATCTTTTTTTTTTTTTTTTTTTTTTTTCGTTAAGTGAGTAAATCAGTTACTTTTAAAGATAACAATATTTATTTTACCAGAGCAGAATATGTCGTGTCGTCGTTACCTTAAATTTAAATAAAAGCATCATAAAACATTTTATTACTTCTAGAACTTTTGACAATATTTGCAACCGTACATTCTTCTTTCTCCTTTGAGAATAATTTATTAATTTGAGTTTATGGATAAACGTCGTAAATGTTAAGAGATAAAAGTTTATGCAAACTAATTAGAAGTAAGTTCGATCTTCTTTGAAACTTCTTCGAATCTTTATGAACATTTTTGACTGGTTATATGTTTCAATTACATACTTTTTACTGAAAAAGGATACTGACAAGAGTATCATACCTTCGCTTACAATGCTACTAACCTAGCATCATTAGAATAATTCACCATTGACACTGTATCCTGTGGGCAAGATACAACCATTCAATGGCAAAAATAGACAAGAACTATTCAGGATCAACAGCTATTCGCGACTGTTCCCCGGACGAGATTCAGTTATTCTATCTGATTGCAATGTTTTCTTAGTCTCAATGATTTGGTTTTCTTTTGATTGAATTTCAATCATATAATCTATTGCTTGCCAGGTTTAACTCTCGTGAAAATTAGCTCTTTGTTTCTTTTACATTTTTATTAAGATGGAGAGGAAACTCCGTTTATATTAAAGATTTGTATGTCCAGTAGCTTTCTTCTTACGTTAGAGTATATTCTTAAATCAAGAAAGGCAAACGAAACAGTTTAAATAGCATAGGTATTGCGTAAAATGCATGTACTGCTGAATTTCTTAATGATTCATACCTATGTCATATTTAACATGATGATTCTTATTAGAAAGTTAGAAATTACGAATAAATACAAAAAGCCCCAGTGTTATTACTTATTTATCGCCATATTGTAGGGTGTTTTTTTTCTCAATAGGTACATGTATGCCTATACAAACCTATGTATGACGTAAAATATCTACCAATATTAGCCAAAGCTCATTATTCATGATACTAAAGTATATCCACTAAATGCCTATCATCTCAAACTACAATTAATTATTAGAATTTCTTAATTCACACATTTTACAGTGTGGCGCAGTCACTAGTGTTGGGAATCAGTCCGATAAATAAATCGTCGATTCATGATCAGCCCGTCATTCTTGCTGATTAATGATTATTCAATATTTTTTTGCTAATGCTTGGTTGTTATTTCAAATACAGACTACTAAGAATTCAAAATTCATTTTTATTGGGAATTGACGGCCTTAAGCCAAAATTGTGATATCTGTTCTTTGCAGCCTATCCATTGCAAGGGTCTAGTTTAAATTCCTTTCAAAGTTTTACACTTTTAAATTAGAAAATTTTAAGTGTAGGTGTATCAATTGTATATGCTGTAGATATATTCATTATATTTTCAAATTATATAATATAAATTTGTTTTCAAATCAATGTAAAAGAAATATTTTCAAGTTGAAACATTGCTCTTTTATATTAGCGAGGAAACAATGTAGCAAGTTGGTACAAGTTGTTTAAAGAAATCATGTTTAAATAAGCCACCGAACAAGAAAATGAGAGAAGGTATTGGTCATTGATCTGAAATCTACCGGATATGACACGTGTTAAATGCACTCAGTACCAAAAGAAAGTGTGTATTGCTTAATTTTAGATATTTCAGTATTAGCAAACTTATCAATTTCAAATTTCGCACCTCTATATCCTATATCTCCTGTGTATTTGTCATTAATATAGCCCAAATTTTTTCCATGCCACGGACTCAAACACCTATCATCTTTAAATATAAGAGCAAATAACCTGGTAACAAAAGTTTCATAAACTTACACAATTAGATTTCATGCGATGTGTTTACTTTAATTTTGAAGTTTGGTCAGAGTTCTTATAAGAAATGAACAAGACTAAATGCAGTTTTCAGTGCAAGCTTTGATTAATGGTTTAGACTTGAATATTCTAAAGCCATTATTTCCCTTCCAAAATAATGCAAATCCATCTCAATCTAGAAAAGACTTCTGTTAAACACACATCTTCATGTAATGACAAACACTTTTGTAAAGTTTTATCAAAATACAAACATAGATATGGAAGTTCTAGAGCGGAAAAGAAAATGACGCATACGAATTTCAAAGACAATATCTGACAACTCCTGTTGCCTCGACCTTTCCATGCAGATAATGGTTGTTGCAAAAAATATCCTCATGTAATGACAAACTCTTTTGTAAGTTTAATGAAAATCCATCCATAGATATCGATGTTACAAAGTGGTCACGTAGATTTAGACATTACGTACCAAATGATTTCGCTTTACGAGCTTACATCGGTCTATTTTCGCTGATCGAGGTCCAATTTTGTGTGCTCTATCAAATTTGTTTCATCTCGATATTGGATTAACCTTTTTAATAATGATTTGCAATTTTCATTGTCAGCTCTTTCTGTGATGCCTTAGAATACGAGATTTTCTCTAATGCTATGATGTCAAGGAGACCGTCAGTGTTTCATTGAACTTCTACTGCCTTTTCTAGCCTCTATGCGTTTGCTTGTCTGATATCGCTTGCTGACTGTCGACGTTTCTGCTTAAGAAATTACATGTGCATGATGTTTTTCTTTTAGACAATTTAGTATCTAGCCCCATGACGCTTGTTGCTATTTGTGAAACTTTTTGAGATATTAATGGCATTTTCTTCACTTCATCGATTTCACATCAACAATTTTGGTTCCTAAAGGGGTAAGGTGTTTATGGCGACTTGGTTGTTTTGCTAAGCTGTCAGAACCGAGAATATTGTTGGCGTTTGTGTTTGAGACAAAAAAAAAGGTATTTGTGAGACATTGCTCTTGTGGATCATACATTCGGATTCATGACTGCTACCATCCCTGGTGGCCGAGTAATTATAGTATCAGCCTCGGGGTCGGGAATCTTGGATTAAGTCCCCGCCCTCGACATACCAAAGTCGTAAAAATGATACTACTTGCTTGACGCTCAGCATATGACGGTAGTTCCAGGACTTGTAGGATAATATGACTGGGTGTGTATTTACGGTTTGATACTGCAGTGTGGCAGCTGCTACAAAGTCATTACTGTTACTGTTACAGAAATATTCTCATCTTGATTACCTCTGATCAGTTTGTTATGCATGAGTTATCCAAACTTGTGAGACTAGACGTACATTATTGAGCCCTGACGACATTCAAGTCTTCTGTATAATTCACATGTGTGTACTAAAGGAAAGAGACATAAACAAAACAAATAATATTTTAATGATCAAAGAGCATGTTCACGCTTTAAGCAGCTAACTTCAAACCATTTGGCCGCTTACTTCACGACACCATGCTTCAATGTCGCTAACTTCACGAACATCTACGGTAGCAATGACTAACCATCGCTAAAACCAACTCTTGGTGACTTACTCTTTGCATTCATTATTCGTCTATTTTTGCGGGGTGGTGGTGGCACTTATTTGTGTGTGTGTTGTGTGTGTGTGTGTGTGTTTTGCAAGTCCATACCTCTTCAGATTTGTTGTATTTTAAAGTACATCTGGTTTTTAATATCCATGTTAATAAAAAAACTACACTTCTACAAATTACGAATGCGCATAGTAGACGCTTACTGCAACAAGAATTATTTTCCTATATGGATTTCAGTGCGCAGCCTCTCTTTACATTAATGATTCGATATTAGAAAGGCATATATCAAACAGTCAAATCGAAATTATACAAACCAGCAAATCCTAATGTTTGCTACATCGTATAATCTGGATAATTAATTTATCTCACGAAACAACTTCTTGCAATTCATACTTAATCACACTCTATTGCAGGGAGTGATCTATTACTATCATTGTGCAAAGCTAGCAAAATGCCCAACAAAACACGCAACTTACCCTTACACTCACTCAAATACGAGATACGGAACAGAATTGCAGACGATTTGGTAAAAAGCGAATACTAATAGGTCACTCTTTTCTCTCTTCCATACAGTGTTCTGGGGGGTATTTTGCTGCTTGTGCCAATGCTGGGGGATTTAAAGAGAAGATAAAAGAGTTTTATCTTAGATCATTAAATGGACTTTTGCGTGAAATGGAGTGTTTCGAGACAGACATCCTTTGAGATTTTTTCGAACTTGAAAACAGATTTGTAAGGAGAATGTCTTTCTAGTCTTTGATTTGATTTATTGGTTCATAGAATCATGATTCACTCGAACCAATTATCAAATGTCATTCAATATGTATGTAATACACACCTGGTATGTAGTTAACACTGAAGATAATACTGTGATTTTGTCCTGCTGAGTTCAATTCCTGCATATGCCACTTACTTATGTGATTAAAATCTTACGTTTATATCAAGCTTTAATCTAAGTTTGTGTGCACTTTAATCAAATCGTGAATTTCCGCCTTTCTCCGCAATACCATAAATAAAGGGATAATAAAACGGTTTACTTAAGTGCATCTCGCTTATGTACAAGCATCGCGAGAGAGTTTAAAAGTGATTAAAATATGTAATAACTCCTCAATGTTCACAGATAATAATTCTAGCTCCCAAATGTTCTAAGATAACAATTCTATAGATAAATGTCTTATTTCGGTACCATAATGACTTCTTCGTAGTAGCAGTTACCTAACTGGATTATAACATAGCGTGACCTTAACCAGTCCGGAATGTCCAATTCGACACCATTGCGTGATGCTAAAATAGAGTGCTGTTGTCCTATACGCTAATTAAAGGGAGCAGCATCATGTTTATCGTTGCCATTGACTAAATCATTCTGGTTGATTTACTTGTGATGTTAGATATGATAATATATATATATATATATATATATATCCCCTGGAGGGTGATACCACCGATTTTTCAAATCTCGGGTTGAAGATATTTGTAATCACCCTCTATGGAGTGGGATATTTTTAAATTTCACTTTGTTCGCGAAAGACTTCCATCAGCTAAAAGTGATGTGGGGTTAGTACATAATAATGTCAATTCAATTTACCGACTGACTGAGCTAAATCTAAAGATCTTATGTATTGTCAAAAGAAATAATACGTACAGCATAATAACGTCTAAATTTGTTAATATGTATTAAAAGTCATGAATTTATAAATTTGAACAGACCTTGTCTTATACTAAATGACTTTTAAGTGTTAACCAAAAAAAAACATAATATATCACGCAATGTTCTGTTAACAAACAATAAAAATCAGTTCGTTTTTCAATATCACGTTATTTGCTTTCACGTTATTTGCTTTAACAATTTTTTTTATTAGTAAAGTTGAAGCCAAGAACGCTTCCGATTCATTTCTAGTTATTTATGGTAGACAGAAGTTTTATTTTACGAAAACTTTCAACTTTAGATAGATTATAATGGAATTAAGTTCAGAGAATCAATTGTTTTTAACATCTTTATTTTACATCGATTTTGGAAACAAGATCTCACACTTATACTTATCCCTCTCGACGATTCTTGGGTTGGACCACCACCAAAGCATTTTTTTTTCAATGTAAATGTTTGGCTTTTTCGACATTTTTCATGAAATGTATGTATTATATTGGATTGACTTCTTTAAAAATTCCAATGTGTGTGTGTCAAAAACATAAAAAAAATCAAGCTATGCAATCTTCCCCATGTCACATTGCTTATCCAGAAATCTTAAACCAAGCTTATATTACAATGTAATAAATTAGAACAGTAATAACTTTTCCGTGTTTCTTTTAATTTGGGTTGGGTTTCAGAAGGCAGTTCGCATTTTAGTGCCACAATGTGTTATCAAGGTCTAGACATTTGATCAATGTTCGATTACGCTTTCATTGGTAGCTTCCACACTATCTCCTTGGAGATTCTTATATTTTTCATTTAACGGATATTGTTCAGAATCCCAATGTTTTACCATTGGAGTCAGGCACCCAACTTTCTATATAGAATACGCACCGAAAAGGGGAAACGTCGCTTTATATACCAGTACTGAAGTAGACAAAATACCGGCGAACCTGACCTTCAGAGTCAACAGCCTATCTCCCAAAATCTTCAAATGTAAAATATAGTTTGTTGTCGAGTGGGTATAGCCGCTAGTTTATTATAACTCTGTCTTTATCCAATATGTTTTCGAGTCTCCGCAAAGTTACTTGAAATTTCCAAGAGTGAGGAAGCCTACCTACCTCCTGACTTCAGGTAAGTCAGTGGTTCTACCTATGAGTTCTCGGGAGACAAGGGTGGTTTTCCTTCCGACTGTAGTTTGGCGTTTGTCTTATTTCTGGGTAAAATGGACTAAATACAGCAGAATCTTATAATGTCGCAAGGCCAAATGAAGATGTTTCTCCCATGATTGTGAAAAACCTGTAAATGATTAAACTTGTTTAACTTTAACAAATCAATGTTCTAACACAAAGGTATGCAAATTACATTAAGCATATTTGAAAAATGACCCCAAAGTCCTATAATTCATGTTTACAAAACATGGAGCGTAGCGCATAACGAGGCCTTTGGGACATGTTTTGTGAAATGTTTTTAAAATATTTAATCGAAATAACATTATTTTCTATGTATCGGTTTAACTGTCATCAGAACATTACCTTAAAATGACTCTGTAAGCCGCTTAAGTGTACTTCTGCGTCAAAGAAAAAATACTGTTATATTCATAATTTGATTATAATAGCAGTGCGTCCCTCATTGGAATTATTAATTGCATCAGCATTTAAAGTGATCGTTATTGGGTTTTCTGTCCCGTCAGACTGGCAATGAGTTGAACACGTAAGGAAACTATTCAGGGGAGATTATTAGAAATTTAGACTCAGAGACAAGAAATCACACTTTAAAGGCTGCCTTTAAAGATTAAACAATGTTTTGGTCCTCGAAAATATAACTTTTAATCTTAGCCATTTAATTACATGTCTTTAATCTAGTTCTTTCTTCACTATACGTTATATTTTTATCGAGATTATAGCAATGAGACTGCATTCTGATCTTCAGAATGCAGTCTCACTGCTATAATCTCGGTCTCAGGAACCTGATAACTCAAATTTCAGTAAATATGCTCCACACGAAATAGTAGTGATTGGAATCAGTCGAAAAAATATTCGTCGATTAATCAGAGACAAAAGTCACTGATTAATAGATTAATCATGATTAAATACCAAATATACCATGTTTGGAGTAAATGCCTATTAAAACTCTCTTACTGTACAACATGAAAATAAAGTATTCTGTACTATATAGATTATATACATACGTATTAGGTATAGATGTTAATTTCTCAAATATTCAAATACATGTATAAACATTGAACCGAGATAAAGTATAAGAGGTTACAACCAGAGGCCAACGATGTGCAAAGTGCAACTTTGCAAGTATCAATTTATCAAATTAATGAAATTACCCAATCAGATGCGCGTTGAAATATTAACAACACCCCCTTTTTTGGTCAATAATTCGTCAACGAATTATTTTCGTCGTCATCGTCACGTTCAACCAGTAGCTCGTCACTGATTCGTTGACTTTATGATTAATCAGCTCACCACTACGAAATAGGCCAAATAGTTTTTATATAATATCTTGAGTTATTCGTATCTTTCTCGTATGAGTAACTGTTTCACAAAGTAGTGTATGTAAACCATATTTTATAGACATAACACGTATTATAAAATGATATTTCATTTTGGTCCATATTTACAGATGAATATTACAATCTGCAGCTATATGTACGAACCTGTGAATGATTTTTAAATCAACACATAATGATATTATGTATCTTAAAACCGCAACGAAAATATTGACGCAACTTGAATGCAATTAACACAATTGGTTGACATTACATTGATGTTAATAAGATACATTTTATTATGATTTGAAAATAACTACTTTAAATATCGTATCCAAGTTTGTACACTTTTTGACCGGGCTCCGTCCCAATAGCCAAAGTATTCCATCGCAGCGGAATGTGGCACGTAGTATTGCAAGCACTTTGTTCGGGGATACCATATTCTATTTTTAACTAATTTCGACAAAGTGGGCGTTTAAGAAAAAGCGTTTTAACTTGCAATGTGATCTACACTTCCTGAGTTTATGTCAGGAACAAAGTCATTACCAACTATAACGAGTGAGTGTAGAAAGCATTTTTTTTTTTTGGCCGATCATCTTTGAACGAGCTGCTGTAATAGAAAAAAATAAACACTTAACGTGATTTTTATCCATTATTATTGCAACGTTGTCTCAGTTTCAGTTAAAAGAATTATCATCTATGATATTTCAAAAATAACTGAAAATTGTTTAATATTGTTGGGGGGGGGGGGGGGGGCTCATAACCCCACTAACACCTCCTTCCACCCTCTGGATACGCCTATGTGTTGTTGTTGTTTTTTTTCACGCACCAACGCAAGTGGCAGCTTTAATCGACTGTAATGTTACAAGATGTCATATCTGTGAATAATGCATGTGGCAGTATTTACTATATGGCGTAACTATATTTGCTCTAAAGCCCAATGGAATTTGACGATAAAATCCTATAACTGATTATTAATCACTTTAGGAAATCAGATTGCAAGTTTAGGAGAAGAGGGCAAAGAGGAAGAACGCCATTACTTTGGAAATGTTAGATTCATCTTATACATTGGTCTCTATAGTATTATGATACGGAAATAACATTTAAAGGAAACATAAAGTGTTGAATATTGTATGTGTTTTCAAACCCTTATAATGTTCAAATTGTTTGGGTGGATATGTTCCATTATTTATGTACAAAAATATTTATATTTATAGACCAGATGATGGGCAATACTCGATATGATTCACTGATTTAAACTGACCAATCAGTGACTTGTATAGACCATTTTCCAGAGGATCATTTACGTATACCAAATTACGGATTAGATCTATCATCATCACACAGCCTCAGGCATTCTATAGATCACGATTCAACAAAAATATATATTGTTGAATAAATAAACAAATAAAGAGATGAATCAATACAGACATAACGTCTTTGCAAATAATTTGTATTTAAATTAGTAGGATATATTTGATTTTATGTCTGTGTTTACCAGAATTATTGTCTTTAAAATCTTATAAGATAGCATTTCTTCTATTTCAGACATAATCAAATGGTTCAAAAACAGAAATTCGTCTAAAGCAAACGTCCCACGTTATCAAGGGCATTTACTGAGCAAGGCACTCAAATAAACTTATTTGCCACTAACAGACAGACAAACAAACAATATATATATATATATACATATATATATATAATGCTGATGTGATCCAATATCTCCTAGCTATGAACTCATTACATTTTAGCTCAATAACACATGGCAAATGAAAACCTGTAATTCTTTGTTAAAGATATACCTAATATATATATATATATATATATATATATATATATATATAAACCGGTGGGAAATCTCTTGTTATTTGTGACTGCTGTCATGGAGATCTTGAGATGATAACCGAAACGTGATCTATAGAGCAATTGAGGCTGTGTTAACTTGATGGGAAAAAGATAAATCTAAACCCAAATTTGAAATGCGCAAATTTGCTTACTAGAATGAATTAATTTTCTAGCGCTAGACTCATTGGTGAGTATTATACATGTAAAACACAACTTTAAACATGTTTTCAAATCATAGTGATATCTATATTTATATGGCATCCTTTGATCTAATGCTGAAAACATGTCATTAACTCTTAACAATAGGCAGATGTGTTTTAGTCTAATATATAAGAATACAACGAATCAAAGTATTCCTTCTAACTATAGCCGACTATTAAGTTATTTGAGTAAACTCTGTTAACTGCTTGGAACAAGATAAACTATTCCACAATAGCCAGTATTTCTTTGGAGAATAAGTTGGATTTAGGAAGGCTCGATTGTAAGGTTTTATCATCGCACTGAAAGCATTTCAGTCATTTGGAGATACTGTCCACAAGAGGCGGGTAAAGTGCTTCCTTTCTTCGATTCAATGCCAAAGACATGTATGATACCACACTGAGTCACCTTACCCTGACACTAAGCCATCCAGTCATTGAACATCTTAACTTGTTGAGAATTAAGACAAAGGATAAACTAGTGCTGTATTAACGACTTTGTTATATGTCAACCCACGATCTCAAGTTACGGGGGGACGCTCTTATCACTCGACCACAAGAATTTGTGAGTTTTGAAGTTCTTTTATTTATAATTTACAGCCGGTGACTGAGAAAAATTAAGAGGCGTTTCATTAAGTTAAAACATATAATTTTAACTTTCCTTCTTAATCTATGTTACGAAATCGTCGGCGTAATGCAAACAATGTATTTTTAAATCTAATTAAATCTTTCTGTTAATTATAAATATTTATATATCAAAATGGCAATAACGACAAAGTAATAATTGCAAGCACTCTCTGTACTCTCTTATTTTATATACTGTTAAAGAATATATCTTAATATCCAATATTTTGACATTGTTAAATGAGCACTTCATTAAGACGTAATGGTGTTCTTAGTATTTTGAAACTTCTTATTGTCATTTTGTTCCGCATATATTTAAAATAAATCAATAGTCTATATGGCCTTGTAGCGGTTTTTATTAACCTATTATGCAAATAATCGAAAACGATAAAAGCGGAATACATTTATAAAACTTCAAAAAAAAACTGTAGACTTCCATAATCAAGAATTTCGTAACCATCATCTCAAAAATATAACTATCATTTTTCGCCCTTTGCATTTGTTTCTTTGAGCAGTCATTATACGCTGATACATATTGAGAGTTTAGTCAGATCAATTTCAGTTACACTATATATCATTTCCCTTTAACTACAGTAAATGCATTGTCAACCATTTAGAGGTAATCAATAGCTTAGTTTCGATAGTACAGTAAAATCTCAATTGTGATTGCTGTCAACTTGTCTGAGTAATGAGCTGGTCTGACAATCGAGTTTCAGTAAACAGGAAATAGGGAAAGATGAATTTGAAAATTGTGATCTTAATAGTGAGGTGGTCTTTATATTGATGTGGTCTTTATATTGAGGTGATCTTTATATTGAGGTGATCTTTATATTGTGGTGGTCTTTATATTGAGGTGATCTTTATATTGAGGTGATCTTTGGTGTCTTTATATTGTGGTGGTCTTTATATTGAGGTGGTCTTTATATTGTGGTGGTCTTTATATTGAGGTGGTCTTTATATTGAGGTGATCTTTATATTGTGGTGGTCTTTATATTGTGGTGGGGTTTTTATTTAAGGGTTTTCTATATTTTTTTGGTTTATATTGGGTTTTTGTAATTATGGACGTGCAGTTAGTTCTTGTTCGAATTATTATTCAAAAGTTATTGTCCTTTATCTGATAGAGATAGCGACCAGCAGATGATTTAATCTATACTCTTGAATTTGTATCACCATGCAAAGGCACATATCAACATATTTTGTCACAAAACTAAGGTATAGCAATAGTCAGCACGACATTACATATGAATTTGTTCTATTGTAATCAGGTATAAAGGTCGCTACTTGGTTTCAAAACATACAAGGAATGAATTGGGTGGGGCGTATGAAAAGCATTTGAAATGATTCACTGACTCACGTACGTTTATCGGGATCATTTTAATAATACCTGACCTATCAAACAATTGAACAATACTCACAATGCAACATGTGTCAACTACTTGTCAGTGAGTTTTTCCGTTAAGTTTTTTAAATTAAATATATACAATTAGTCATTCTAATGAGAGATATAATGTACGATCAAATACGTATTTGAGATAATATTTCTCTCTAATGACTTTATATGGAACAATTATGCATTTGCTATTTCTTGCACATCCATAATGGAAGTGAATGGGTGTATAAATGCACCAAATACAATTTCCTAATGTATGACACTTGCACAGTGTGTATTTGTAACAAATATTTGTGTATAATATAAAAATGACAAATTTATGTACGTATTTATTAGATCAGTTGACTGATGGATTTTTAAGAGAAGGTTGTGCTAATAAAGATATTTCATGTATTGCAATTGAAATAGGTTTTCAAATAGAAAAGTTTGTTCATTCGAAAGTCGGGCGTGTGGTGGCAACGTTTCTGTTCGGACCGTAACTTGCCAGGCATCGTAATATTTAAAGCTTGATACAATTTTTGAGCATGTGCAGGTGCATCATTTGGGTCCGTAGTTGAGAGAGATCAAAGTTATTATGAAAGGTAAAATATATATTGTCCTGGATGTTACTTTATGCCTTCGATAATTCTTAAATAACTTGGAACAACCGCTCAGCATACTCAAAGACACAGCCTTCAGTCGCATAACCAATGTCTAATGTCAAGGGCACGCTTAGATATCAAAGATAAACAAAAATTGTTCCATATTTCACTTCCGTATCTTGTCTTCTTGGATATTTTATCTTTCTTGTTAAATAGTAAACATCTGAACAGGGCTCCGAAACAAAACAAAGCATTCAACATATCTGATCGGCTTTTCATTTTTAAGTGTAATATTATGTTGAATATACAAGAAGTAATGTCTTTCAAAACTGTTCTTCTATTTCAGTATTTGCAAAAATTAAAAAAGAACTCTGAGAAATTCTAGGACTTTGTATATTGTCAACTGAATATAATATCATGAAAAGCATGATAACTGATTGTCTTTGATGCATATATTCTTTATATATACAAAGTGTTTTAAAGAACAATTTTATATTTTTAATATTTCATTGTTTTCAAATCGATGTAAAAAAACTGAAGCATTCATCCATCGTCCGAGTCTGGGTGCGTCCGTCGTTAACAATTGCATTAAAACAACATCTCTTCTTCAACGGCTAATTTCTATCAAATTTCACAGAATTGATCCATACTATGCCTTCTTATAGAAATGATCACATTAATTTGATTGGTCGAAAAAGAAGGTAAAAGGAGCTAAAAAAGATTAAACGAAAACTTTGAAAAATATTCTTCTGCAAAATTTGCAAGGATTAGAACATATAGTTGGCCTAGTAGACCCCTACAAAAGTTGTTCCAAATATGGCCCTGTGTTAAAATTACTCCTATTTTAGGGAATATTTCCTTTCGTATATTCTAATCAGAAACCACAAGGCAAGGCCAAGATATCTTTGGTGAAACAATATCCCTGCATCGATTATATATTCAGTGCGATTATGCTATATCTTGAACAAGCCATCGAAAAAATATTTCTCATGTGAACGACATCAGGGCCCTTCCTGGAATTCTTGTTTGTATTTATTATTTGCTTTACAATATTTATTGCTCAGTTTGTCCAAAACATCCCAGTTGCGTTTTGTTTTACTATACCTGCATGGAAAAAAGACGTCAATATCGAATGTAATGTTGACAAATGGTTTGAAAGTGCAAAACACACTTGGCATTTATTTCATTAATAACTACAGCTGTTCGGTAGTGTATCCACATTATGATTAGTCATAAATTGTTTTAAGCATTAGTTTGCAAAGTATATGAGAAGAGGGAAACAACATTACTTTGAGAATGTTCAAATGCATTGTTCTCTAATGTCAGATAATGTGGAAACTAAATTCTGCGAGAAGCTTTTAGTGTTAAATATTGCATACATTTTCTGTACTCTCTTTGAAACAGTCAATATTTCGTAGGCGGATTTATTCTGCAATCGGAAAAAGGTCACATCTATAAATCCTTTGCAATTGTACAAATTCATCAAACAGTTATCGCAAAAAATTTGTCATATCAGAGGAATTCGTGCAATTTGTTGTTTGGAGTAAAATGTCCATGCAGCAGCACTTGATTATTAAATTTTGCTACGTTAATTTGTGGAATTTGACAATTAGATCGCTAAAACGCCAACGTGGAACCATCCACTTACCACAAACCTAATGGAAGGCTTTTTCAGCTCTACCTACGGTTCTTAGCTAAATGATATATTTTGTGCAAGTTTCATTATATCTGTCATTTACAAAAAGAGAAAGAAGTGAGAACTATTAAATCCTCTGATGTTTGCACTTACACATGTAGCCGGGTACAGGTATTTGGTGATAAATCAATAGGCAATAAGACATGAGTGTCTCGATAGCTCAGTGGTAGAGCGAAAGGAACGGTAGTCCTGAGGCCCTGGGTTCGAGTCCCGGTCGAGCCATGATTTTTTCACCACCTGTTACATTTGGCGCCCAACGTAAATAACCTACTGTTTGATATGGCTACTGCTTCGGCACCTCAAGAACACTTCAAAATGTTCTAGAATTCGGGACGAATTCTAAATTTGGAGGGGGAATATGTAGCCGGGTACAGGTACATGTATTTGGTGATAAATCAATAGGCAGTAAGATATGAGTGCCTCGATAGCTCAGTGGTAGAGCGCAGGAACGGTAGTCTTGAGGCCCTGGGTTCGAGTCCCGGTCGAGCCATGATTTTTTCACCACCTGTTACACACATATTGACAGTTGTTATCATGCAGAGAACAAAACCGATGGTTCTAAAATTAGATGTTTAGTTATTTGCCTATCATAGAAAGTCAGCATATGAGGAGATGTAGTATTTTCACGTCGTCTGTTTTACTCAATAAATGGCGTAGTTCCCTTAGGCACATAATTGAATTTATTGTCAACGAAAATTAATGATTTGATCTCTCTTTCCAGGATATAAGAGAAGACGTATTTTTATCTATTAATTCGGTTTATATTATATCAATAAATAAAATATATATAGTAGCTATAAGTTAACATGTCTTTACAAGCGTAATAATGAGATATAGTTTGAATATATATTGAATATCCTTTGTGCTATACAGGTTGTACTTTCTCCATCAAAAGTCATCATGATGTTCATTTTTACGTGATAATCTCTTCGAAGAGAATTTTTTAGATATACCATACTTTATTTTGATTTAATCAGAAATTATTCCGTGTTTAAGTATGCATAGTCCTGGAAAATTCAGGAAAGAAATACTTAACATATTTATTCTGAATGCAGACAAATATGATATGAATGTAGTTTTATTGTCAATAGAATGGAGCTAATAAAAGTACAATGTACATGAATGCAAGTCGTACATCCTTAGAAACAGATGATGCATATTGACAAACCAAAACGATGTAATTGCGAAAATTTCTGAAACTCCTTCAAGTATTTAATATAAACATTTTGTACTGAACTACTGATAGAATGTATAGCTTTACGTATTATTTACAACAAATGGACACTGACATTAGAAATATGCCAATGCTGACATATCTGACGTAATGGAATCAATTCACTTTTATCTCTGTCTCCTGTAGGTATGGTACTACCATTTAAAGACAAAATGAACGGGAATAGCATATCGGATAATCAGTTAGGGACTCTGACGGGCAAAAGAAACGCCCCAACGGAATTTGGCGTTATTTCCTCATACCTATTGAAATTTTAGTGAAATGTAGTCTGTATACATGTACATTGACCGACAATCACGGCAAAGAAAAAATCGTGCGCTTCTATTCAGCCCGATGTCCATTTCCGGTGGCTGCTCATGATTTCCACGTGCACCTCGTGTATGTTTACCACGTGGTGAAATCGATCACATTTTACACAGTTACATGTGCTAGTCGATAGACAATCACAATTTCAGAGATTTTCTGATTAAACATTCGTATTTAAGAATGCCAAGGCTAAATTCTGAAGAGAGAGCTCGCGTTTTGGCCATGCTCGAATGCGGGCGAACGCAAGAACAAGTCGCCAGACGTTTTAACGTCTCGCGTTCGACGATTCGGCGTCTTGTTCGACGTGTTGGAGTTACGGGAACGTTTGCAGATCGGCCACGTTCAGGAATACCCCCTGTGACGTCTGTAAGACAAGATAATTTCATACGTCAACGTCATTTGCGTGACAGGTTTGTGACGGCGGAATCGACGTCGCGTTTAGTAGTCGGTAACCGTGGTCGCCCAATAAGTCGTTATACGGTTAGAAGACGACTAAGGGAACGCGGGATTACCTGCCGTAGACCGTTACATAGACCAGGTTTTACGTCCTGTGGTTGTAACGATGTTCCGCCAACGTCAAAACCTGGTCTACCAGCACGACAACGCGCGACCACACCACCGGATTGCAACCCGATTGAACACGTGTGGGATTACCTTGGACGTCGGTTACGTCGACGTCAACCCCAGCCAGCAAACGTCCAGCAACTGACGGCAGCGCTGCATCAGGAGTGGGGAAGAATCCCTCGTTATCTGCTACGCAATTTGTGCGGTTCCATGAGACGTCGCCTTGCTGCTGTTGTCGCAAGTAGAGGTGGACACACACGCTACTGATTTTCGAAATAAAAATTCTCCGACCGGTCTATTTAAAATTACATTTTTTTAAACTGTAACAATTTGATAATTTCTTTACGATCATTTTTTAATTAAAAATATTCAAATTTGCAGATGATAAGTTTTTGTAATTCTAAATCACAGGAATGGGGCGTTTCTTTTGCCCGTCAGTTTATTTTAGATCATCATCTATTTGAGATTGCTACCCGGACGTGCATTAGTTATGCCATATTATTTCATGTTGTCTGACTTTCAAAATTCGGTCACCAATTCCTTAAATTTCGTGTTATATTATAATTCTTATTATTTTTAACCTATGTGAAATACCGCTTTGATTGGTTTAGGTCAGGCATTTAAAATGGCTTTACGGATTTACGGGTTACGTTTTGAGTTAAGGTCAGGTTTTCTTTTTTATTTTACATGATAATTACATCAGGCTTTTGGTTAAGTTTTGCGTTTGGGTCAGTTTTTCGCCTAAATATAAAAAAACCATATCTCAGTTACCAGTGTATGCATTTGATTGAAACATCACACAACACGTCCAAACCTCAAACATACCGAAATTAAGATCACTCCAATTTAAATTACCGGTAATGAAAATGGTTTCCATTTTCCCGAATTTAAAATCAAGAACAAGGTTAATTTTGCATATTGTAGTATTTATTGCATGCATTCTACTGAACCTTGACACAGGTCGTAATGATCCTCAAATCTAAATATGGATGGAGTTGTGTGTTGGTAGTCAACCCCCCCCCCCCCCACACACACACACAGAGACACATTCGCAGCAGAGGGGTAACTCCACCCACCTTTATATTGTTTTCTATTTTTTTTTTTTGTGTGTGTGTACAGTGTAATCTTCCCACTTGGGTTTCCGCTGCCCCCCCCCCCCCTTTATTAGATACTTAATTTTTTTATTGGTTTTGCTTGGAGGAGCCTAGGACCCGGTTACCCTCCCCATTTTGGTAAGACTGGTCGAAGTCGTATTGCTTATTACTCATTTTTATAAAAGATGAAAAGTTCTTGAAACATCATTTCTGTGGCAGTTAACTTTGTTATTCTATTCCAGACGTCAACCTGAATATTTGCTTTGTTTCTCAAGGTAAAACCAGATTGTTTGAACTTGCTGCAAATATTGTTCAAAAATGTCATTCCTGGTTGAATTATTTTATAATGCTTCATACATGTCTGGATTTAGCTAGTTTCAGGAAAAAAAACACAGCAGCAAGGACGACAATTTTCTGCTTCCGTTCAAAAAGAAAAAGAAAAATATTTTTTAAAAGTATCTGATTCAATCATTTAAAGAGTATTTCTATGATTGATAAACTACAAAAAAAAAAAAACAACACCATATAGACATCTAAATGAAATACATGTAGCAAGATTTATTTTATTTACATTTTGGTTTTAAACCTGACTTCCTATAAATAACGACAATTAATATACATGTTTTCTCCATATATCCCTTGACCCAGACTCATTAAAAGGAAGACAGTTTTATTGCGTATATAACTCATATTTTACTTTACTTTCTAACGTTGCAATCTGGTTATTCGTTTGGAGAAAGTCGAAATACGAACAGGTGGTTTTCAATCTAATTTGTCTTGACCGTAACTATGTGATGTTTTGAGATATGATCAAAATGTTTAACATGAATAGACAGTGTACAGACGCATGATCTTGGTTCCTAATTGAGGGACAAAGGGAACAATTAAAAGAGTCCAACATGAGTATATCATATAATAGTCAGAGCTGTATATTAATGTATTGAAATTATTTTAAATAGCTGTATTATTCAGTATAAAGAGACTACTTAGAGGCGCACTGCCCTGCTAAATGAATAAAAAATATCTTTCATATGTAAATCATGTGCTATGTGGATTTTTTTTAATATTTATTATTGAAATAAATGAACAAATAAGTCGATATATAAACACACGACGTCAATGCGAAACATTAGAATTTAGATCGGTAAATTAGATTTGATTTTATGTCTGAGTACATTAGAATTGTTGGCTTTAAAGGCGGTATTCTTCTATTTTAGATCTAATCAAAAGGTTACGAATAGAATTTCGTCTAAACAGACTTTTCTAATGATGCACATTATATGCAATCCAAGGCACACGGAGAAAATTGTTTGCCATGCAAGCACACAAATAAACATTGACAAAAGAGAAAACACGATTGCTGAATTTACGCAATATCTCTTAGGTAGCTATTATTTCATCAAAATGTATCCCAGTAAACCATTGTGAATTAGAACCTATTTATCATACTTCTTTCTTGAAAGATATGCTTAATGCCGAAAATTTAACAAAGATATCATACATATATATATATATATAGAGAGAGAGAGAGAGAGAGAGAGAGAGATTCCACAGAGAGCTTGATTTCCATTTGGCAGTAATATCAAAACGATAAACATGCGTCGTGCGCTTGTATAAGTCTTTATGCTGAACAAAACAACTATTTGAAAAGTCTTCCATGTATACCAATATTTGACGTGAAACCTCTAAGTCACGCTTCTAAATGCAAACTATTGAACCATAATTTTAAACCTTAAATCATGACATTGTTACGGTTCGAAATAAAAAAAAGAATATTGGACTGATGGTTTAACCCCACCGACAGTATTTCAGTCATTTGGAGACTGTGTCTACTTGAGACAGATAAAGTGCTGCCACACTGTAGTGTCACGCCGAGGACATGTGGCATGATACTACACCTTGTCACATTATCCTGACAACGGGTCAACCAGTCCTGAGACTTTCTTTATCTTCTGAACGCCAATCAATGCAGAAATTTACCAGAACTGTTTTATTCTTTGGTATATCGCGGCCGGGGATCGAACCCACGACCTTCCGATTCCGGGACGATGGCCACTGGGACAGGCTAAAGAAAACTGAAGACCTTCCGTCCATTTGTCGGGCATTCCAAAAATAATAAAGGACATTCGGATTAAAATATTAAACATGAATTATCATTCGAAAAATTATCTTCGATAATATGGTATTCTTTTTGATGAACCGTCGTTTGTGTTAAAGGTCAAGAGATGTTTGTCGGACAAATATAAATTGTCTTTATGTATAAAATATAATAATAAATACATATTAAAAATCTAATGCCGAAGGGTTTATTTGCCACACAATAAAGAACATTCAGTTATTTCACATTTTTACTAAAATGTAGGAAATATGCAAAAGAGGACTATGCAATACCAGCATTGCCCCACGAAGTACTATGTATTTAGTACAAAAAAATCGCATTTTGTCCTCGTGAAATTAATAAATCAGTTACGTTTTAAGGTATGTAAAATGAATTTTATCAAAGAAGTAGTTTGTCGTCGCTACTCATGCTAAATTGGATCGATCTCATTGCTAAAAAAAGTAAGCGAAATACATGAATATGAGCATTATTATACATTTCGGCACTTTTGGACAATATTTGCAACCGTACATTCTCTTTACTCTCTCAAAATGGATAAAAACAAATCTTGACCTAATAGTCAAGAACATAAAAAAATATGTTAACTGCGATCAGTAACGATATTCCGTCGTCCCTTCAATAAAGAATGTTTGTTTGTCTAATATTTTCTTCTTAAATCAATGTGTATTCTCAACACAAAAAGGGCAATCGCAACAGTTTAATTGGCGTCGGTATTGTGTAAAATGCATATATTGCTTAATTTCTTCATGATTCATTATTCTTGCCTGTATCAAATTATGCATGATGTTTCTTACGTGGAAAATCCATAGTACACAGATCTGGGGCCATATTCATAAAGCTCCTTAATCTTTAAGGAAAATAATTCCCTAACTGGAAAAAATCTCCTAAGGATTTTTATAGATAAGATATAAGGAAATCTCTAATAACTAAGGGAAATCTATGTGAATTTAAGGAAACTCTTCGAAACTAAGGGAATTTTTCTCCTTAGGAGCTTTATGAATACGGTCCCAGGAATCCAATCAATAGCAATTCGGTTCTAGGTAACAACAATTCAATGACCATAATCTCTCGTTTGCTGTATCGATAATTGTGTTACATTAGAAATTACAAATTAATAGAATAGTCACAGTGTTATTAATTCACACATTTAACAGTGGGTTAAGCCAATCCATGTATACAATAATGTTAAATATCTACCTATATTTGCCAAAGCTCATTATTCATAATATTAGAGAATACCACTAAATAACGTTGCCTATCATCTCCGTGATAACTGATTAACTACGATTAGTAATTGGAATTACTTAATTCACACATTTAACAGTGTGGCGCTGTCATTAGTGCTTGAAATCAGCCTGATAAATAAATCATTGATCCATCAGCCCAATAAATAAATCATCGATCTATCAGCCCGATAAATAAATCATCGATCCATCAGCCCGATAAATAAATCATCGATCCATCAGCCCGATAAATAAATCATCGATCCATCAATCCGATAAATAAATCATCGATCCATCAGCCCGATAAATAAATCATCGATCTATCAGCCCGATAAATAAATCGTCGATCCATCAATCCGATAAATAAATCATCGATCTATCAGCCCGATAAATAAATCGTCGATCCATCAGCCTGATAAATAAATCATCGATCCATCAATCCGATAAATAAATCATCAATCTATCAGCCCGATAAATAAATCATCGATCCATCAGCCCGATAAATAAATCAACGATCCATCAATGCGATAAATAAATCATCGATCCATCAATCCGAAAAATAAATCATCGATCCATCAATCCGATAAATAAATCATCGATCTATCAGCCCGATAAATAAATCGTCGATCCATCAGCCCGATAAATAAATCATCGATCCATCAATCCGATAAATAAATCATCGATCTATCAGCCCGATAAATAAATCGTCGATCCATCAGCCCGATAAATAAATCAACGATCCATCAATCCGATAAATAAATCATCGATCCATCAATCCGATAAATAAATCATCGATCCATCAGCCCGATAAATAAATCATCGATCCATCAGCCCGATAAATAAATCATCGATCCATCAATCCGATAAATAAATCATCGATCCATCAGCCCGATAAATAAATCATCGATCCATCAGCCCGATAAATAAATCATCGATCCATCAGCCCGTCATTCTGGCTGATTAATGATTATTCAGTGATTTTGTGCTAATGCTTGCAAACTGTTATTTCAAATACAGACTACTAAGGATTCAAAATTCATTTGTATTGGAAACTGACGGTCTAAAGTCAAAATTGTGTTATCTGTTCTATGCAGTCAATCCATTGCGAGAATTTCAATAACCTTCAAAGCGCACTTTAGATAATGTTTCAGCATTGGTGTTTTATATAGCAATTTTTGTGCTGAATATATATTTATTATATTTTCGAATTATTTAATATAAATCTGCATTCAGGTCGATGTAAAAGAAATATTTTTAATTTGAAACATTGCTCCTTTATATAGCAAGGAAACACTATATTAACCATTTGGTACAAGTTGTTTAAAGAAGTCATGTTTAATAAGCGACCGAACAAAGGAATGAGAGAAATAATTTACCGGTACTGGTCACTGAATTCAGGTCAAATGTATAAGTATGATTTGAAACCGTACTTTTAAAACGTCTATTTAAGACAGGCCTAGTAAATTTGGCCTCCTGTACTGGGTAAAATATAGATGGCAGTCAAGTACTTGGGTATTCACTTTAATTTCATAAATGTGCTAAATATTTTAATTATTGCTTAATCTGTCCAAAATATCCTAGTAAATGCTCGCCTTATATTACCTCGATGAAAAGATATATATATATATATATATATATATATATATATATATATATATTATTTTTAGACTAGATTCTTTCTTATAGTCTCATCAGGGTTACATCAACAAACAACATATACATGTATATTTCACATAATAAATTCAAATATGAATTCAAAGAAACCCTCATTTCATGTTGGAAAACAACAAGTACGTAAAAAACGAACGTGTGTGTGTGTGTGTGTGTGTGTGTGTGTGTGATTTGAACAATTCTTGATCTCGCTCTCTTGATTTGTTAAAACAAAGTTGTGATAAGTTTGAAAAACATGTGCCACAAGTTATCAAGAAATAATATTATTGACAATTTTGCTATACAAACACAGAATACTTGAAACTTCATACTTTTGCATGGATATCAATTATGCTAAGGTAAACAATATACGGTCACCATGGCCCTCTAGTTTTAGTATGACTTTGTCTCTTAAAAGTTATCTAGAAAGCGGAATATCTGTTTGAAAATTTAATGAATAAATGTATCACTTTTGTTATCTCAATTGCTTCAATATTACAAATACTTTTTGTTTTCAAATTTAATTTTTATCGTATGTAATGTTACAATTTATTTTTGAATGCATGATACATAAGTCATAATATTGATGCTATGAACTAGGACTATATAGAGTACTTGCTTTAAAGCTCAATGCAATTTGTCAATTGATTAAATTGTATAACTAGTCATAAATCCCTACAGAACAGAAGATGGAACAAACATTACTTTTGAAAAGTTTAATTCATCTTATTCTTTGGTTCTCTTTAGTATTTTAATGTACAAAATAAAGTATTCCGGAAGCTTTAATTGTTGGATATTGTAGGAGTTTACAAAACTCGCGATCTGAAACGATCAATACTTCGTGGGCGGCTGAATTCTGATAATGGAAATGGTTCACATTTATAAATCTCTTGAAATTTTATCAATTCATAATATAATATCAATTTGTTGAACATAAACCAATTGAAACTTTCTTCGTGTAATTTTATAATGCTTCAATTCTTCATCGTTATACATAAAAATATGATACTCATGAAAAATTAAACTATAATATCGTAGAAATACGCGAAAATGGTTTTTCTTTCGGTAATATGTCCATCCATGCGACTGACCTTCAGTC
The DNA here is from genome assembly GCA_021229015.1 of Solen grandis. Taxonomy (NCBI): domain Eukaryota; kingdom Metazoa; phylum Mollusca; class Bivalvia; order Adapedonta; family Solenidae; genus Solen; species Solen grandis. The sequence goes on from CM037794.1 coordinate 19,256,303, forward strand.
TTAAATATAGCTACATTAAGAAAGAAACTTTGAAAGTTTTATTCAGCATAAGCCAGAAGGTCGTACAACCCATGAGGCAAAACATATTACATAAATTGTACAAAACATGACGGAGATGAACAAACGAAAAGTGAAAGCAGTGTAAACGATCATGTAACATGCAAATCACATAAGACATCATATAAATATATATAAATATCAATATCGAAACAATGGTCGTAATACTTCGTACAACTTCTCTTATCGAAACGAAACATAAGAGGAAGTTACAAAAAGAAAGAACAATACATCATATCAAACAACATGAGCAGTACTAAATGAACAGTTCAAACAAAATAAATCTTGATACAATCGAGTAACTCAATGGTTACCTCCCTTATCGAAACGAAACATAAGGGTGAGTCCCAAAATAAAGAAAGAAAAAAAACAAAAAAAAACAGGATAGTAGGAAAAAACGAAACAGGTGAGTACTATATATAACTCCATTAAGCTACATTAAATTTAGATATATCTAGGTATAGACATCTCTGTTATTTCTACAAAACATTATGCAAATGAAAAACAATGTGTTATTAAGTATCCGACAATTAAACTGGCACCTTTACTGATTTTTATCATCGTGTGAAAATTACAAGGACCGGAAGCACATGGTAAACTGAAAATTTTGATAAATAAACGTCTGCAATCACAAAATATGGGGATAGTTTATGGATATATTTTATAATTTACAGTATTCTGTTCAAATGATGGATATTTATTCATAACAGCAGTGTGTGTATCCGTGTAGTAAGTGATACACAAGAAAATGAGTTGGATAGACAGAAAAGAAAGAAGGATAGAAATGGCAAGGTATGTTTCACTCTGATATTTCAAAAGATATAGTGTTTTCATGTTGACAAGGGCACTAAATGCTATTTATAAGACATTACATAGTTGCAGACAGACAATTCTTTAAACGCATGACACAAGTTTAAAAGTAAATAACTTTTCTATACTTACACAACGCTATACAGAGGTATATATAATATGTAATAATAATGGTGGTCTGTTTATATACTTACACAACACAGGTATACATCTCAAATTATATGAATAATAACAGGGTACATGTATAACAATGATCACGTGAGTTTATCCATAACATGTATACTGTAGCCAATGTCACTCAAATGTACATCACCTGCCATTAGCTGGACGTCCTATATGATTGAAATACTATCGCAGCGACGGTAAACCCCAATATAACAACAACAACAAATGTACATACTAGTAATAAAATATAGTGAGTGTAGTACTTTATGAAAGCCATATGTATCACATGATGTAATCCTCATACTATAGAGTATCTCAAAAAACAGATATGATATTAAATTATATATATATATATATATATATATATATACATATACCCACATACATATACATACAACACATATACACACTTATATACATATATATATGCATACATACATAAACACACATATATATATACACATATATATTTACAATGCACTGTTATTCATGGTATAGTAGATTGTTTCTCAATTCAAAGGCTTTTGACAGATATAAACTCTTTTCTTATAGTGTTCCAGTTAGTACTCATTAGTAATTTTGTGAATTTGAACATATTTGGATTAAGATAATAAAATGGTGATATAAACACTTTTCTTATTTTTTCATACATTTTGCATTCTAAAACAAAATGGAATTCATCTTCTAAAATATTACAAAGCTGAATGGAAGATTTTTTTCATAGTTAAACCAAAGTGCGGTGATAAACTACTTGATCGAATTTTTCACATTTTTCCGTACTGAAATGAAGAATTGCTGTATTTGCTGGGATTTTCACCTACACCGAGATCATATCGACATTGTCTTCCACAGACACACTGATGACTCTCAGATTAGATATCTAGTCATTTGTATAATTCGTAAAAAGCAAAGTCGGAAGTTTAGTATTTTCACGTCGCCAATTTCTTTGAATCTCAAAAAGGATCCTCTGTTTAATTATCGATGATCACATTTTTAATTCCGAATTATTATCATTATTTTTTCGCTGTCGTTGTATTAGGAAGAACTCTGTTTTTTGATAGCCTCAGCAGTCTATAGATCAAAAATACATTTTAATCCCTAGTCCTTTATTACAGCAGTCGTATTTACCAAGAGATGATTATATATATTTTGTTTCGTCTTATGAATATTCTACATTAAGTATCTTATATTTCAAGAAAGTATGATCATAAGTGTGTTTTATACAATATGAAATAATTTAGATTAATGCTGACTCAAAGGAAATAATATCTTGTAGAATTCACTCATTTTGCGAAATCCTCTCTTTGTATATTGTTTTATCTGACAAATATGTTTCTGTATGGACCTTTAATTAAAATTTCGTATTATGATTATGTCTGGAATAGAAGAATAGATTTCAAAACATTGATTCTGGTATGCAAAGATATACAACTGCATCTAATCAACTAATTCCAATACGAAAATCCGACAAGATGAGGTTTAAAGATATACAGTTGAAACGTATTAGCGGTCACCTGTATTAAGGGGTCAACCAGTATAAAGAGGTCAGTTTTAATATTACTCATCTAGTACTTTGTTATATGTTTTACTTTCATTAAGCGGCATCCTTTGTTCAGCCGTCACTTCTTCTTGTTTCCATGAATGACCGCTTAAGACAGGTTTGACTGTATATATCTACATTCAAACATCACGAGCTAGATCTATTGTCAAGCCTGTCAAAAGCGGTCAGTCAAGGCAGCAAAGGAAAGGGGCCGCTCAACAGAGGTGGTCGGTAATTAGGTTAATTATAACAAGCCGATTGTTTATTTATATAAAAACTGGCCGCTCAGTGCAGATTGGCCGCTTAATAGAGGCGACAGCTAATACAGGCTAAACTGTATATTTTATCTTCAATCTTTTAGTGTGACTTTGATAATGGAGATTCAGACATTTGTCATGCATATCGGCGCCGTCATTTCGTGCTGAACAGTTGTACCAAGTTACTTGAAATTTCTTCAAAGCATGAAGATACAACCCGGACATGTTATATTTAACTTATTATAAGTGCCCTTGATCTCTATGCAAATCTCATTATGCTTTACTATTTTACCAAGGCTAAATTATCTCTTTGCATGACAACGTTACGGTCCAGACAAAGAAGTTGCGACTGCTCACCCGCCTTCCTTCCTTTACTAAACCAACACCAAGACATTTCTGTTTTAAAACCTTATTAAAAAATATAAAATATGTTTTACGATTACGATTTAAAACACGAAAAAAAAAACGATAAACGAAACAATATTCTAGTTTGTTTTTCGATTTTTATGATCGGAATTGAAAATGGATAAACGAAAATGGGTTTGTTTTTCGTTTTTCTTACTTGAAATTATAAAACGAAATGACGAAATATTAACGGACCTAAATTACATAGATCTTCTCTTTATAATCTAATAATACATCATCATATTTTTAAAAAGTCACATGATGAAAGCACATATTTGTAATACATAGAAGAAGTTCATTCATTTTACTTCTAGTGTCAATATATTAGAAATTTGAAGCAATATTAAGTTATCGGAGAGAATTTTATCGGGAAATATTGTCTCAAGTGTGTTTTTGATGACACATTATATCTGTAATTAGAATACCAGTTGTGTATATATAAGGAAGGTCACTCATTTCGATATTGCTTGAAATTTCAAAAACAGCTACATGTGTATTTTCAGAACAATGTTATATTAATAATACTTGTATTTCGAAAAGATCCCTTCACTATACTCAGCAAAGACATTTTCTAGACAAGTTAATTGGATTTTTGTCTATTCAAAGAACAACATGTTGCTAACTGTGTATTGTTCAACTGTTTGATAGATCCGATATTACGTAAGCGACCTGGACATAAACGTACGTGAATCACTTAATCATGTCTCAAATGCATTCATATATCCTCCAATTCTTTCATTGGATACTCAGAAAGAAACTGAATTTACAATTGATATATCCGAGTAGTGACCTTTTCATCTAATATCGATAGAATAAATACCATGTAAGTTATTGCTAAAGCATTGTTTGCGGTAAATATGTAATGGATATCCTTTGTCACATGATGCAAATTCAAATGGCCGTGGAATTATCTACTGATATGTTCTTTGACTACATATAAGACGAAACAAGAGTGTTCTCTGGAACACGTGACACCTGCTGAAGCGTGGCGGAAAAGGTGTGACGGACAGACAGACGGACACACAGATGACAGGGCTTGGATAAATATATAAATTTATGAAAAATGTGATTTACCGTAGTCCCAAAGGATTCAAGATTAGTGTCATGCACTCCTGCCTTAATTGAATTTTATATCTAAAAGCAATAAAAACATCAAAGAACATTAAAGTTTAACCTTCAATAATCTGAAGAAAAGAAGACGGAAAGCAGGAATACTAGAATTTTATTATGGCATCCTGTCGTAATACTAGATAATGCATAATAATGCCTAAACAAAATGATATATTGATCTTTTTTATGCCCACGCATCGATAGAGATTTGGGGGGCGGTGGCTCTGTCTGTTTGTTTGTATGTCTATCCCTCTCTCTGTTTGTCTGTTTGTCACAAAACTCCCTTGTCCATAACACGGAAGTCCTTCCACCTACAGCCTCCAACCTTCACAGACGCATGCACCTTGATGAGCACTACTAGTCAGATGACTTTGACACCCCCAGCCCCAAGGCGTTTATTCGAACACAGCGTTTTTTGTTGTTGTTTGTTGTTGTTGTTGTTGTTGTTGTTGTTTGTTTTTTTTCGGGGATGGGGGGGGGGTCTACTTTTTTGTGTGCTTGTTTGTTTGTTTCTGGATAAATGAGATAGAGTAATTGGATATTAAAACAGGGCAACTAACAAAGTTTGTTGTACAATTATTGACATTCTGAAATCTAGATTTTTATAATTTACGGCAACGTTGATTTAAATTTATATAAACCTTTTTATGATTATGTAGGAATACCTGGTTATTATATTTAATGCATAGACATAGACAAAGGAGATAAAAAGGAAAATTAGAATTACAGGTAAAGCAGATAAAGCACATGTTAATTATAGCAATGTAAAATGTTGTAATTTGAAGATAAAATATATCTGTAACTAGAATACTAGTTGCATTAATCATTTCGACATTTTTTCGCCATGAGGCCCTGGACTCACTCACTTGATAACCAGGTATCAGTGGAAAGGAAAATTATCTTATGATATTATGGAAGATGAGCTAACCCCATGCCAGATATATTTTATACAGATCCAAATAAGTTCAAAAATCTTGAAAGAGAGTGACCCAAGGAACATCTGTTAAAATAAAGACTTTGAAATCCAGACAGTACTTTTGGACAAGAAGATTTTTTTTTCAAATTTGGACTATATACATGTAAGGAAAACTAGCTCTGCCCTCCGGTAGCCATGTTTTTCAACGGATTCAAATATGTTTTTACAATGTTAACAGTGACTCACTCAAGAAACATCCAGTATGTACTTTTGCACAAAAAGAATTTTCAATTTTGTACTATATACATACACGCATTAGGAAAACGGGCTTTGCCCTTTGACGGCAATGTTTTGACCGATCACAATAATGTTTACCATAATGATAGAGAGTGACCCAAAGGAACATCTAAGTAAAGAAATCTTGAATGGCAACCAGATGTTGGCGTGGAATTTTATACATTAAACAACTTTGGAAGAGACATCCAAGAAAGATTCCTGTAAAATTTTATAAAAATTGGCGCATTAGATTAGGAGGACAGATCTTTTAAGTGAGATGTCACAATAGTTCACCTTTGGAAATGGTAAGCTAAAAACAGCTACATGTGCATTTTTTGAATATTGTTATATTATTCCAAGTGTGTTCGATGGCAGTGACATACCAAAGTTGTTAAAATGGTACTGTTATATATACCACTTAAGCTTTGTGGTCAGTATGTAAGGAAGGTTCCAGGACAGGTTGGCTAGGTGTCAAGGTAATGTGACTAAATGAGGTATCATGTCGCATGTCTACATCGTGATATCGAAGTGAAGCAGTACTTTATCAACTCAAAGTCCATAAAGGATAAAATAAAACGTCGTTGGGATGTTACACCATACAATTAAACCTTCCTGAAGCAAGCAATTGCTTTTACTTTAAAATATGATATATACTGCTAAAAGCAGTTGTAAAAATTGGATTCATACATTTTTTACAACTAAATCGTAGACTATAGTTAAAAGGAATATTCTGATATCCATTAGAATACACTTCCAGCTGCCATTTGTCTGGGCATAAAACCTGCTGCAGTACGAGATTAAAGTCTATTGCATGCATATCGGTATTGCTAGTATAGTATTCTCTCCAGTGCCGTTATGAAATCCGACAGCTTGAAGTCGTCTTCAACCTTTGCCTCAAAGCCGTTATATATTTCCCTTGATGATTTCGTGGCATTTATTGACATTAATACGATAAGTAGTATGTAAAGCGCTTTTCAACATGCATACTTTTATATGGAAAAAAGCGCTATAAGAACCTGGTATATAATAATGATATAACTGAGCATGTACTTTCCATTTTGTGTATTTTAAATATATTGTATGTTTATTCCTCTTAAAACCTAATGAGTTTATTTGATCATGCTTCCGACATTCATGGGCCTTGTTATGTCTATCAAAATAAACTGTAAACTTTCATCTTTGAAAGACAACAACTCCAGTACAACTATGTTTTGATGTTTATCTTTTTCTTGAGAAGTATGGAGGAATGACAAGGGGGTGGGATATTCATTCGTTTCACAGGTATGAAGTGGCATCCTCCTTTGTTATTTCGGCACGTTATATGGAACCATGTACAAGAAAAATCTATATTACATATTAATTGCAATCCAGTAAGTACAACCATTTGGACCCTAATTGATTTCAGTCATGTTTTATACGAATCCATTGCTAACAACCCAAACCCTGCTGTCAGCAATTAAGATTATGTTCTTGAAAGATTTCCGACATAGGAGTTTATTGTATAAAATGAACATAAAGACTACGCACACATCCGCTTGTTATGAAACAACTGTTTTGATCTTAAGTTTATTATGCAGTTCTAAGTTATATTTGTAGTTGATTCTCCTTCGACTCCATTGTTTTGTACAATATGTTTTCTTCTTTTTTTTAGCTCACCTGAGCACAACGTGCTCATGGTGAGCTATTGTGATCGCCTTTTGTCCGTCGTCCGTCGTCCGTGCGTGCGTGCGTGCGTGCGTCCGTCGTCAACAATTTGCTTTAAACAACATCTCCTCATGAACCGCTGAAGGGATTTTGACCAAACTTCACAGGAATCATCCTTATGATGCCCTCTATCAAAGTTGTACAAATTATTCAGATTGGTTAAAAAAGTAGGTCACAGGAGCTAAAAATAGATTTTAAAAATGCAAACTTTGAAAATCTTCTTCTGCAAAACTGCAAGGCCTAGAGCTTAGATATTTGGTATGTAGCATCATCTTATGGGCCATTACCAAGATTGTACAAATCATAGCCCTACGGTGATAAATGACCCCGCACCAGGGGTCACTTGTTTTACATAGAGTTATATAGGAAAATCTTTAAAAATCTTCTTCTATGAATCCATTAGGCCTAGAGCTTAGATATTTGGTATGTAGCATCATCTAATGGTTCATTACCAAGATTGTTCAAATCATAGCCCTACGGTGATAAATGACCCCGCACCAGGGGTCACTTGTTTTACATAGAGTTATATAGGAAAATGTTTAAAAATCTTCTTCTATGAATCCATTAGGCCTAGAGATTAGATATTTGGTATGAAGCATCATCTTATGGTTCATTACCAAGATTGTACAAATCATGACCCTATGGTGATAAATGACCCCGCACCATGGGTCACTTGTTTTACATAGAGTTATATAGGAAAAACTTTAAAAATCTTCTTCTATGAATCCATTAGGCCTAGAGCTTAGATATTTGGTATGTAGCATCATCTTATGGTTCATTACCAAGATTGTACAAATCATAGCCCTACGGTGATAAATGCCCCGGCACCAGGGGTCACTTGTTTTACATAGAGTTATATAGGAAAATCTTTAAAAATCTTCTTCTATGAATCCATAAGGCCTAGAGATTAGATATTTGGTATGTAGCATCATCTTATGGTTCATTACCAAGATTGTACAAATCATAGCCCTACGGTGATAAATGCCCCGGCACCAGGGGTCACTTGTTTTACATAGAGTTATATAGGAAAATGTTTAAAAATCTTCTTCTATGAATCCATAAGGCCTAGAGCTTAGATATTTGGTATGTAGCATCATCTTATGGGCCATTACCAAGATTGTACAAATCATAGCCCTACGATGATAAATGACCCCGCACCAGGGGTCACTTGTTTTACATAGAGTTATATAGAAAAAACTTTAAAAATCTTCTTCTATGAATCCATTAGGCCTAGAGCTTAGATATTTGGTATGTAGCATCATCTTATGGGCCATTACCAAGATTGTACAAATCATAGCCCTACGATGATAAATGACCCCGCACCAGGGGTCACTTGTTTTACATAGAGTTATATAGGAAAATCTTTAAAAATCTTCTTCTATGAATCCATTAGGCCTAGAGCTTAGATATTTGGTATGTAGCATCATCTTATGGTTCATTACCAAGATTGTACAAATCATAGCCCTTTGGTGATAAATGACCCCGCACCAGGGGTCACTTGTTTTACATAGAGTTATATAGGAAAAACTTTAAAAATCTTCTTCTATGAATCCATTAGGCCTAGAGCTTAGATATTTGGTATGTAGCATCATCTTATGGGCCATTACCAAGATTGTACAAATCATAGCCCTACGATGATAAATGACCCCGCACCAGGGGTCACTTGTTTTACATAGAGTTATATAGGAAAATCTTTAAAAATCTTCTTCTATGAATCCATTAGGCCTAGAGCTTAGATATTTGGTATGAAGCATCATCTTATGGTTTATTACCAAGATTTTCAAAATGGTGGCCCTTTGGAGATAAATGACCCCGCACTAAGTCTTCTCCTCTGAAACCATAAGGTCCAGTGCTTATATATTTGGTGTGTAGTATTGTCAGGGCTAAAATGTTTAAGATTGAGTTATATCAGAATTCTTGTCTGTTTAAAAACCTTGTAATCAGTTGTAGCAATGGTACTCAGGTGAGCGATCCAGGGCCATCATGGCCCTCTTGTTCTTTTTTCGGATTTACTTTCGGAAATTGATTCCAATCGATTGTGGTAACTTACACGTGCTGCTTAACGTTGATAAATATTGACGAAAGACACCAGCGTTTAAGCCAATTGTTTAGTTCATGC
>CM037794.1:19265761-19315761 GCA_021229015.1 Solen grandis
TAAACACTTTTTTAAAGGTTACGCAAATCTGTGTTAATTTGAATTACTTTTTTTCTTATGTTGCATCAGCGTAATTAAAAGTGATAACGTTGTCAGAGATCTTTCATTTAAATCCAATATTTGGGATTCCAACTGTATTTTAGCGCATCAGATAAAAAGATTGATTAATTCATGTCTTCGCAGAATTTAGGAGTGAAAGATGCTTGTTTTGTCAAGGATCGGTGAGCTGGGTCGATTAAAGTCTTTAGAGGATTTATTTCAAATGGCCGTTAAAGAAATATGTTGATTTTATCAAAATTTGATTAACATTATTAGCCTGTTGATACATGTATAAGGGATTGGCGACTTAGAAAGTAAAAGAACAATGAGCAATGGTTGATAAAAATAAAACCACCTTTTTAAATGCAAAATTGAGACTTACGTGTATTGCTGTTGTTGTTGTTGTTGTTGTTTTTTAGGAACTTGGCCATCTTGACATTACTTGATGCAGAGGATATCTTGTGTGGATACTATGTCAGATTATATACTGGGGGTTATATTCTTGTATATTACAGTCGTTTATAAATAATTTCATCAGAGATATGATATATCGACTAGTAAATTATCACATATGCTGCAGCTCGTTATCATGGTCTTAATGATGCCATGACAACAAAACCAGTTCATCCGGTAAACGTATCGCTTTGATACAAGCGGCATCAAGTGTGGTAAAAATAATTAATCACACAAAACACAATGATGATATTATATAGGGCACGTGCCATATCGATACAATGCATGAGTGGAAATAATAAATCCTCATCAAGCATTCACCTTGCTTTAATTATTCTTCTATAAACAATTTTGCCCCTATTTCTGTAAATTGTTTCCATTAGTCACCTTTAGAAAGGGTTTCTCGTTTAATCCCTTTCCTCAATTACACTAAGCAGTCGTTGGAGAGAAGCCATTTATACACTATTTCCATTCGGAATTTTGTGACTGGCGCGGTTTAGTCACCAGACGACACTAACTACTTATGTCAAACATCAGTGCAGCTTTAACGTTTAGCTACAAATCAGATGAAAAACAAAGTATTTTAGTGTTAAATATAATTACAAAGAAAGTTCAATGCGAGTAATTTGGATTATAAAGATGGCAGTTTATATTCGAAGAAAATTTAATCACATTTGTTAATCAAATCTTTATTCCTCAAAATGGACTTTTTTTTACAATTCTGATTGTCCTATACATTTTAATAAAGGTTTTTAATTAAATTAGTCCAAACGTGTTGTATAATTTCCTTGTAGAATCAAGCTTTCCTCTGAACAAAATCGCCTCTTTGTTTCCAGTAAAACTCTAAATTACAGAGGCAATTAGTGGATTCTTCGAACGTCTTTAGATTATAAATACTGAGACAGCGCAGGGGTTTTATATTAAAGATAATTATAGTCCTTGATATGGAATTTAAAAGACCACAGTCATATATTTGAAAAAAAGAAAAAACATCAGTCACAAACTAATCTTTAAAAACCAATCGTGAGCGGACTACAGTAAAATCAATTATTTTTGTTGACATCAAATTTCGTGGAAACTATGGTAAATAAATTCCGTTGGTACATTTATTCAAGGAACCATATTCTAGAAAATATGAAGTCTGTGAAATAAACAGTTTTCGTGGGGATAAATGAACGTGGATAAATTCATCAACGAAATCAACGAAAATAGGTCCGCCACGAAATTTAATGATGCTGCAGTAATTTACAACAATTAGACTTCTGATCAGTCCACAAGTATTATTATTCATATTTTTCTGTGAAATTATCATCAGTAATCACTCAAATGATTTATCTTATTTCTCGGGAGTTTGAAGAGTTGATCATAAAAAAATCAAAACAATCTGTTTTATGTAAAAAAAAAATACAACAATAATAGCCTTCCTTAGAAATAGCAGCATTGATAACTTTGTAACATATAAAGCACTGATAAAAAAGGTTCAATAAATCATAATGTTTTCACATTGCAGAAGTCTTTGTGATCTATATAAACTGATAAATTTCATGGAAATATTATTTACAGGCAATCATTGGATGTTTTTATTGGACACACTCACCGGGCACAATCAATGAAAACTCCAAATGGAATAAATCACGGAAATTAAAAGAAAACCATATCTCAAAGGACACACGGCACTATGGACATTCTCACTGGACACACTCACTGAAAAAGATATGACACACTATGGACTATCTCACGTGACACACTCACTGGGGAAGCTATGGACATACTCACTGGACACACATAATACGGAAGCTATGGACACACTCACTGGACACACTTAGAGACACACTCCTCTGACAGTCTCGTACTCAGTAAATGCAGACGTTGTAAATACCACAATGCACAATGAATACACCGAAACGTTGAGCGAGATAGTGGCCGATATTATAGCGGTTCTTACATCATTTAATACGTAGCTGCTACTGTGCTACTGTATCGGATATTCAATAAAACCCCGACTTATTACCGAAGGACAACTTACTGAACTATTTTACACTAATCATCGTGGATAACAACTGAATTATTTATCAAACTGATCTTGTGAAATGAAGGTATAAATGCCATAAACATGAAATAAGCATGCAACTCTGTGACTAGATTAACTACAGTGGACTGTTTGGAAAAAAGCAATGCTTACTGGGAAGAAAGTAGAGTCCTTGAATATAATTCGGAGAGAAATGCTTTGAGCAATGACACGTTTAATTTACACTTAAACTGAAGTTAAATTCAAAACAATTTTAGGTTAATCTCTTGAAGTACGGTGAACGCGGCTTATGATAACATGTAAAAATGAGAGGTTTTTTTTGGTTTTGTTATTCCAATAAAAGGAACATTTATTAATGCTACATGATAATGACTCGGATAGAAACGCCGCTTTTTTACAAGAAATACAAACTTTTCCATTGTTATCGCCAAACAAAAAAGCGTTACATTGTCTGATTTGTTTTGGAATTGAGAAAGATTGGTCTGCCTTGTGGCCATTTAGGAACAGTTGATGATCTTTGAATATACATTTGGCGCTGCTTTGGAAAAAGGTAAAGCAATGTTCTGCATGTTGTCGACGCAGGAAAGACACTTTGTCGATTTCAAAAGAAAATGGTGAAGCAAAAAATAATGTGATTCGTGAAAGTTCAACGTTCTAAACATCTGCGAGTCGCTAATGAAATCTCAAAACCCCATGTTGCATTTATATAAAATTGTTTTGATACATTTGAAACATGCTTAGTTTGTTTGTTTGATTGAACATCCAGCCGACAGGTTTTGTGGTCTTTTTTAGACAGATGTAGAACTTACACACTGCTGTATCACATTGAAGATCAGCCTGACACATTATCTTGACACAGGGTCAACCAATCCTGGAACTGCCATAATAAACTGAGCTTCAAGCAAGAGGGCTATACTAGCATTATTTTTATGAATTCCGTATGTCGCGGCTGGGGATCAAATCAACGACCTGCAGACGCTCATATCATACGGCACTGACTGGTAAAACATACTTTAGTAACTCCATATATTTGAACGATCAAAATATAACGTTATTATTTAGGCAACCATCTAAAATGATATACATAAACTATAATATTTGAAATATATGTAATTCTGTTTTCATTTTATGGGTGTACACGTATTACTTAAAGATATTAAGGTAATCCAGCAATCATTAATTGTAATCATGGTCCATCATATGATCATGGGAATTTAAAGTAATGCAAGCCTTAATAGAAATTGAGCAAAAGAGCCTTGAATTCAAAGTCAGTGAATATTTGCATCTGCACTGAAATCTCTTTCCAGCGTTTGAATAACCATGATTATAATCTAAAAATAAATGGATAACCGTAACATGCATTTCTAAATAATCATTTAGATAAAAGATATACCGGAGTTAACACACTAGGACATGGCGGTCAAGTGCTTAGAGATTAATGGCAAAACACCATATAAATGTATTAGAATTCACTCAGACCGAACGGAAGGAATGCCTACTCAAAATGTAAAACAATCTCTTAGCTAGACGGTCATATAATCACTATTAATGTTTTGCATCTCAGCTTTGTTTCCATCTAACATTGCATATACTAAAATGTTTAAACTTAAATCTGTAACGAGAAAATCTTATTGAACACTTCTAGAAAAAAAAATGTTTGAATCACACTACATACTAGGTGAATGCTAGCTGTTAAAATCAGGGGCACGGCCATTAATCCAAGTTAAGTGCTAAGCATACGTTTTTGTTTCCTACATACACAATTCCTCTAATCCTCGGGAAAATAAAATAATAACCATTTATAGCCATTGGTTATTACAGCTAAGACGGTTTCCGATTCAGTAAATAAAATGCCTTTAATCGTGAAAGAGGCAAAGCGAATTCCACTTCATTGGCCATATATAGAAACATTATGTCTAATGGCTCTGTTAATTGTCTGTCTGTCTATTTGACTTCCCCAAACAATTAATTTAAGGTCAGTGCAATTTGTTCTAAGAAAAGGGAATATAGCAAGTCTAGAATGCCAAAAGAATTGTGTTTACTCCTAAATGCGTATATATGTAAAAGTGATGCGTTGATATTTGAAGAAAACATGGGACCACGTAATATTGAATAATATATACTTCTAAAACAAATTGTCTACAAAGGGAATAAATCACTTTACATGAAAGAACAAATTTGAATTCTACAATCAAAACGGTGCCTCTACCCAATAAACCCACAAATGTAAAAAAAAAGGAAAAAAATTGATAAACTATGCAATAAAAAATGTACAACACGCATCGTTAAAGCTTGTCCTACTGAATTGACCGATGAAATACTTGTATTTTTACTCAAACTCTAAAAAAATGCATAAAATGATCCTTGGGGTCTTCATATGGAGATAATATATGATTGTATGGTGCCTACGTGATCTAAGGGCCTTATAGGCGGATCTTGTTACGGCGGCGATCGAATACGCCGTGTTTTGCATGTAGACTTATAAAATATATCCGTAATACTGGCTCTGAACCTTACTTAAACATCACGTGTACTGTCACTCACACGGTAGATGGTTTCATAACGCGAGGTTAAAGGAATAGTTGTATAACGTAGATAGATTAGATAGATAGATTTTATTCAATTATTCCAGAAGGTCAGTGACCCATGTGGATGTACAATTATCGTGATTTTGACAGGATAAAATCATAAGTACATACAAATACATAGAAGTAATTACATCCACAGTTGAACATGATATAACTTATAACATCATTCAAATATTAACAGTATTTATGTATAATTCATGAACACTGACATCATCATTTTCTTAAATTAAACAAGTAGGTAGGTACAAGCCATAAAAACCTGTTCATATATTTTTGACATTTGAAAGTGAAAAAGATGTTTATAAATCTATTTGATACCTTGTATATGTAATATTAATTATACACACACTGTAAATATGTCATCGTTCTGGCGTCGCTTGCGATTAATTCCAAAACAAATAATAATAAAATATAAACGATAACAAGTACGTGTATTTATTTCGTAACAAAATTTAAAAAAATATGTCGTATTTTTCTATCGAAACATACTAATGTTTCTAATATTTCTACTTGGATCTTAATATTAATTAATTCACAAAATAATCATCACACAACATTTGTTACACTAAGCTAAGTAGGGATCGTAAGCATATCCACAGAAAATTCAATTCTCTTGAAATTGGTTTATAAAACAATAAGTTTCCCTCGAAAAAGCACTTGTTTAAGATTTTATTTAATTGGATAAGAAAGTTCTTCCTATGTAAAATAAAATCTTGCACTAATACGAGCAGACTGGTTCTTACTACACGAAATTGTACATATTTTGAAAATGAAATTTATTGTATTAAGCATTCTTATCTCTTGAAAAACCAAATTTCTATGAAATAAGCACGTCCTTGTATGGAATAAGCAAACTGATCCCCTCTACCCGTAATTCCCTAAGTTTTCACTTGTCTGTATAATATATGTTTTTGTTAACTTTTACTTAATGTACTGTGAAATCATTGATTTTCGCGGGACAATAATTTTCGTCGATTTTGTGGCGGGTTTTATCCACGAATATATATTCCCTCGAAAACTTATCATTTATATAGACCTCACGTTTACTAGAAAATAAACCCACAAATAAATGTACCCACGAAACTCCCTTAGGTACATAATCAGCGAAATTTAATGTCAACGAAAATTAATGATTTCACAGTAATTTACATATACTTAGAGTAGTGGATGCCTAGACATCATTAGGGAGATCCATGTTGTTTAGGTAATGTACTACAGGGTATTGCGTAACATTCCAAAAGCTGTATTTCTAGAAAAAGTATTTTGACAAAATTACCAACACCGACCACAGATTGTCTGATTTGTTTATCTCCATTTCCTAACACAATATAGGACCATTTGACAGTCAGTTTATTGAACAAGCTTGTTTTTTGTCCGTATATTTGTGACGGACATTGTTGTCTCTCTTAATGTTACAATTTTGTTTCTTGGATACGAGACCGGAGAGAGAAAACGTTTCACTCAATCAATAAGTGTTACTGTAAAAACCATAGCCCCCGAAATTCAATCAGAAAAGCTAAAGCGCGTAGACAATTTACTTAACTTAGAAAAGCAAATATAAGACAAAGCTTAGACAGCAAATAATCTCTCAGCGGTCTTGCGCAACAAAAAGCAAACACGGCAATCATAAAGAAGGAGAAAAAGGTGACTCTGGACATTTTGGAAAAGTGAATGAATGACTGTTAAATATTGAAAGAGTGGCGCGATGAATGACAATCACATTTGGGGCAGTCTACGGTTGTTGAGATGCATTTATTTAATTGTCTTTTAATACATGGAGCTATGTTGATTCTTTGGTCTTCAAAACTAGATTAATCAATTATTTTTGTTTGTTGTTGCTGTTTTAAACCGATAACGAAAACAGGCGAATATATATATATTTATTAAATATCAACTATTTATTTTATGGTTATTGTCTATTGTTAGTTTTATAGATAAAATAATATCTATGTAATTGCTAATATGATTCCGTTTCAAGAAGTGAAGTGATAATAGGGCACTTTGTTTAATATTTTAATTATTTCACATGCTTGCTTAATATGAAAATGATTTTAATGCTATTGAAATCTATATGCCAATGCGTCTATCCCATATCTACATAAATAATGAAATAATTTAAGTGCAACGACTTTGATAGTGCAGGGCTTTGGATCATTATGTAAATGATAACATTCCACATATGTTCCCGTACATGTTACATTGAATGCTATTAGTAAATGACATATAAATATTTTATCCTCATCTTTAAACTAGGACCTGTCATTTCATTTCGAATATCACGTAATGGACTCCTCGGCTGTCAATTAAGTATACTGAATTAATGAAGGGTTCGTTCAAGATAATGAGAGGGAATTGGAAAAAGAAATTCATCTGGGATTACAGAACAAAAGTAATTAAGAATTTTAATTAACACAAGATTATTTTATAGTGGACAGATTGTCAGATCAAAGTCAGCTTTATGTATAGAATATTTATAGACCATGTTTATGAGGTGAACCAGATCAAACAAAGTGTTGTTTTTTTTTGTTTGTTTTTTTTTGTTGTTGTTTCTGACAGGCAATAAACGATAATTAGTTTTACATACATTTCTTAATTCAATTTAAATTAAAATTGCTAATGGCCATAGAGATTAAATGGTTTACCATGAATATGGAAGAATAATGTCCTCGGGGAGTATCAATATGATTAAAGAACAGGAAGTTTAGTATAGTTTTAGGTTAACCTTCATAAAATGATAATCATAATCCTTCAAATGCTTCAACTGACTCCAGGCTTGGAATTACAAGCGTTCATTGAATTGGAGTGTATTACTGTAAAATTCGCACGATCACGTGATGGACCATGATCACAATTTAATGATGGATGGATTTCCTTAAGGGCTTGTTTCATATACTGATATCTGGAAAAAAGCCGTCAATGGTGATATTACTTAATGGATAATATACATTTAGAAATGAGATTGATCATAATATTTGAATTCGTAATCGCTAAAGTATAACAGATGTATTGTTTAACGTCATTCCGAACAGATTTTAATCCGTTGGTCTTATTTCCACAACCCCGACAATTATGTTCGAGTAAGCCCTCAGAATTGTTGACGCACCCCCCGGTTGAGCTTTATATCTCGAATTCCCACATTGGCTTACTTGGTAGGCAAGTGAGGTAAATGTTATTTTAGTCACAGTATTACATCACATTATAAAGATCTAATTTAAATGCTTACACGCAATAAAAACAATATCGGCATGGCGCATGACCAAGTAGGTCAAATAAGGAATGGGAGAGATATAGTATGTGGTTGTATCAGAGTCTATTTCATATAAAAACGTATGTCCCAGAATACATTTCAATCAATATAACTATAAAGTCAAAGCTATTAGTGTGTATGTATATATGTGTGTGTGTCTCTCTCCCTTAGTCTTTAAATACCAGTCTTTCTATCAAATGCCTGCAAAACTCGCCTGGGCCTTTGGGTAGTTATGGCGTTCGCCTCGCAAACGGGAGGTTGTGGGTTTTTTCCCTGCCCCCAACATTCTAGTAATTAACTGGCAATATAGCTCCTTTGTTAGGCGCTTATTATAGGACTGGTTGGGCCGGTCCCGTTTTCTCAAAATACTTAAATACGAGCTTAGGCTCAAATTTCAGTATCAAACTCAAATCCCTATTGAATTTAATCGGCAAAGCTTGAGTATAAGTAAGAAAATCATACTTAAGTACCATTTTTTTTTTTCGAGAACACACGGCCCGTTGCAGATAATATAACAAAGAGTGATATCAACTTGTTTATGACGTATTATCGATGTGGTAGCACCAAATCCTTTTCATAAGACTACAGTTCTCTAATTACTGAAAGTCAGGAACACGATATTATCGTGTAAACAGGATGTTAAAATAGATCTTCAAATTATGACCGTATAGCTTAAAGTTTGAAAATTAACATTGCTTACAAGATTTCATCATAATGTTGGCCTTTTTATTATGTAAATGTGATTTTAAAACCATACTTTCATTTTGCACACCACTATGCTGACGCATATCGTGTGAACATATATTTTAGCTCACGTGTACCCTAAACGGTTTAAGTTTACAAAAGCAATCATCTTCAATCAAACATTATCGTTCGTTCTTTCGCCATGTTTGTTTTGATTTGAACACAAAGAATTGCCTACGAGATCGAATATAATCGGGATTACCGAGCCGATTTCGCGTGAAGTATAAAATATTTTTTATGCTCATCGGCATCAAAGAGTTTTCTCCCTTTTCACAAAAAAATGCATAAAATATATGCATGTACTTGTCACTTTCAGGATAAATGTAGAGATAACATGGTTTATGCAATAAGATAAATATTTTCTTGATTTTGATTATGTAATTGAACGCTTTTATGACAAACCTGTCTTAAGAGGTCAGTCAATAAAACAGTAGAAGCCACCCCTTAATAGAGGTGACAAAATGATAGTTTGGTAATATCAAAACTGACCGTTAAATACAGGTTGGCCGCTTAAAACGGATGACTTCTAATACAGGTCTAGCTGTATTTTACTTTTCTGTCTACTAGTGCACAGCATGGCTTCGTTAAACTGTTCGTCCGTTTCCTTTCCGCTATCGATCTTAGTGGCCGGTGGAGAACCTTGAACTATTTGTTATATAATTATCCTCCCAGTTAGAGTGTCTGAGTTTCTCACAAAGTTCGTAATTGCGGCGTCCTTGGTAAAATAATTGCGATAATTCAAGACACGTGCGAATATATACACAAGCGACCAAAGCACTTTTAGTGAGCATGTGTTCAATTAAATTTCAAATAAAGTATAACCGGTCTAGGATAGTCGTGGATTCGATTCCCGGCCGCGACATATCAAAATGGTAAACGTTGGCATTGGTATAGTTCCCGCGCCTGCGCTCAGCATATAAGGGTAGTTCAAGGACTGGCTGACCCGGTGTCAGGATGACGTGACGAGGTATCTACGGCACCATTATTCAGTATCTCTCTCAAGTTGACATAATCTCCGTATGACTAAAATACTGTTGAATGTACGTTGAACCCAACAAACAACCAAATAGCACAAGACATGATTGAAATAGACTGCTATTCTTGCATCTTTTATCTGATAGCTAAATCTCATTTTCCGCTCAATTTTGTTCAGAAAATGGTGCAGACTGTTTACAGCTGGGATAATCTTTCTATGCATCAAATACCATATAACACTGCCTATCCTGTCATTTTATCTCGTGAACGAATTACTTTTTTGTTTGGAATACGCTGTGATTCTTGCAGAGATAACAAAACTTTCACAAGTAATCTATATTAACAGAAAAAAGCGACAGGCTTCAAATGTGCAAGATCTACCAGTCGATATTAGGTATTAGCGGTTTTCGAAGCAAACTCTATTGTATTTTGCAAGTACACAGTCCAGTGTGACCATACCACATAGTGCATGACGTCATTATAAGTTATCGCGAAAGACATAGTTTTCATCAATTAAGAGTGAAAAAACAACTAAAAGTATTTTATTTTATTTATTTCTCAATTTTAATGGTACAGCGCATGCGAAGAGGAAAATTATGCCCTACACATAGGTCCCATGGAGTCTTTTGTCAGATGTAGAGTTTTTCCTAATATTTTGGAAAACCTTCCGAGTTCGTGAAATTTTATTTATTGAGTTTAACGTCCCACCGACAGTATTTCAGTCATTTGGAGACTACGTCTTCTTGAGACAGGCATAATGCTGTCACTATGCAGTATCACGCCGTATAGACATGCGAGATTTTGTTTGCTAACACGTAAAACATGCCTCTAATAATGTTTACCCGAATATAAGGAAATACTATGCATCTGACAAAATACTGATTCTGACTTTGTGTGGTGCACAGTTTAACGCTTCGCATGCGCTATATCCCATTACAGCAGTTTTCTTTTTCAAATCGAGGCAAATTCTGCTGCTTGTGAAAGCTTAAATGTCATTATTTACCACATGGTATGGCCACGCACTTACAATCAAACTACACACAGTGATCTCCCTTGCAAGCACAAAAATCACTGCCGTCACAAATGTCACGTGATGATGGTAAACTAACAAAATGGCGTCTCCGTCTGCTGTGACAACAACAAAAATATTTTTTAAAATGATTTTTTTCCACGAGGCGATATTTGATGTTTATTAAAGAAAACATACTTAATGAAACTCGCAGTAAAATATTTATTTTTTTTTTTTGGAAAAAAGAAAAATTAGCTAAATTCTGTTAAGTTTTACTTGTGGTGGCAGTGGTTATCTACAACTGTAAGGGGAGGTGACTTCTGCGTGGAGTTTGACTGACAATCGGAAGTGTTCCCCGGATGTAAGAAGTATTAAAATAAATGTGTTAGGACCAAATAACGATATAGCTGTGGACTAAAACCAGTAAAAATCACGTTCCCTCGTTGTTTAAACAATAATGAAGCACAGTCTGGCACCATAGAGGGCTTTGTAGACAGACCGGTGGGAGTTTAGGTCTCTGAATAATTACTTGAACAGCATTATTGCCTCTATTGGGATAATCAAATAATAACTGGCACAGTATTTCAACGATTTTAATTGGTTCCTATACTCACGCAAAAACAAAAACAAAACAAAACAAACAAAGAAAAGCTACACACCATTGTTTGTTGAAATGAGAACTAGATGAAAAGTACAGTTTCTTTGATAAATATGAAGTGGTTCTCTTTGATGCACATAGAGACTTGTTTCGAGACAAACATCCCAAATACCTGCAGTATATTAATAAACTATCATAGTCTATACTCTGTTTCATGATGTTTACTTCGACGATTGCGGTTTAGGGGACGCTTTTATATCGAGTTTTTATCTAAGTGCTTCTTTTGACCTCCAGTGATGAAATGCTTCACACATAATGATTCTTTACTATGTAACCGTTCTACATTCTCCATTAATTTAATCCCAATGAATGTCGCATATTTTTTTAAAAAGGTATTTCCTGTTTCCTGGTAGAAATTAACAGATATAGAAAGCCGCATACCATACTGGATTTGATTTTAGTTTACTTATTAGTATTTTCTTTTAAATTATAGTATGTACAGTAGAATTTCACACGGAAATAATGGGACAATAATCTAGTATTTGGTACGGAATGTTTTAGAAGTAGAGAGACAAGTTCTGAAATTGTTTTTTTTCTTTCCTTTAATTGATTCGGTACCAAGTTGCATGTGGTAAAGATGTAAATTTTATTGACTACAGATAATAACTTTTGTGAGTTTGGTCCTGGAATGGGTTCTCCGATTTTCAACCTATGGCCACATAATTTACCAGTCCGAACCATGGGCAGTGTTTTATATATCTTGTGAGATTTGCTCTGAAATCGCCGTATAAGGACACTGTTTATAAGTTGAACCTGTATTAGCGGCAACGTGTATCAAGCGATCAACCTGTACTTAGCGGTCAGTTTTGGAACTGCTAAACTATCATTTTGTACATTGTTTAACCATCATTTAACGGTCACCTCTGTTAAGCGGTCACTTTCTCTTGTTCCCTTGATTGACCGTTTTAGACAGGTTTGACTGTATATATATTATGTGTTAACCTAATTTCATGGAAACGATTTGTTTGGCAGGACCATACCGATGCAAATATCAGCCATTTATATACGTCCGTTGATAAATAGACCGCACACAAGGGAGCAGCCAACGTATTGGGCAACCAGAAATGTCAAATTACTTAATATTGACTATAAAATAGCATCATTCTGTTTCACACATGCTGGCATAGAAAACACACACGATTTATGCAGATGTTTGTATGCATGTTATGAATTATTGAAGTTAATATCAAGTATTCTCGTATGTATGGCAACATACCACCACATATAATGAGGGGCCTCTGTGGCCGAGAGGGTGAATTCGCTGACTTTAACACTCACTCAGCCCTTCACCGCGTGGGTTCGAATCCCGGCAGGAAGCCTTTCAGCTGGCTTGTGGCAGGTCGGTGGTTCTACCCGGATGCCTCCGTGCATTCGGGGTCTTCCTCTACCTGTTATTAGCTGGACGTCGCTATACGACTGAAATACTGTCGAAGCGACGGTAAAAACAAATAGACAAGTTCTTCTAGTCAAGTCATATAAAGATAAACCGCATATTACAAAGAGTTATAATCTAACATGGCGACTGAGTCGATATGGTATTACTAGAAAATAAAAGAACGATTTTCGTTGTATTGCAATAACTCAGTGCAAGATATAATCATATACTATAAAAGTCAGCTTCAGTCTATCATGAAGAGGTGACGTCACGCTCCTCGACAGTCTTGTGGGAACACTGACACAGCATTTGCTTTTGTAACTTCAATGACGCGTATACAAGATACATGTACTTCGCATGGTTTCACTGGTCAGCAAGAAGTTGATTAATATTCATAGAAATGAAGCCACGCTCTGTCCCTCGACAGACTCCCTTTGTAAATGGACCTCTGAGGTCTAGAAAAATCACCTAAGGCCCGTTTTAGCCTTTACTTAGCTTAGTGCGGAAAAAGTAACCGAAGTTTCAGAAATATCATCTTACAGAGTTCTTTATTTCTTCATATATATATTTTTTTTTTTTTCAAAATAAAATACACTGCAATTTCAATGTATTTTACAAACTCGTCACGTTTTGTGAAGGAATAAAAAAAACAACCCAAGAATAAATCGGTCTACGTCTGAGAATTCATGTATACGAAGATTTGTTTCCTTGTGAAGTTGAGTGAAACGGGTCACTGTATCAACAGAAAAAAAAGTTTTTTTTCCGGCTTCAAAACAAATCTTCATACACTGTTATATTTCTTCTAATACTAATGCTAGAGAACAAAGAGGAAATAATTTGATATAATAATTATTAAAACCCCTGCTTTCGGCGTGCTGTCTCAGTCACGAATCCAAACAAATGACTTTCTTATAATTCATGTATATGAAGTATTGCTAAAATAAAAAAATACACGATAGATTAAGAGGCAAAGTGAATTGAGCCAACGTGGGTTTTGATGATGGAGAAAGAGTGGTTTATGGGTTAAACCCTCGGGAACTTGTTAAAGGGGATGCTTTAGCAGTCATGCCTTTCGTTCTGCAAATAAGATCAATTCAGGACTTATTGTCCCAAGTTTAAGATGACGAAGTTAGATATGGCGTCATATAACTTAAATGCAGCTAGCGAGAATGCACGCCATCAACTAACATCACCTCAAGTTTATAAAACACCTATTGAAAGAATAAATGTTTGCGGGACACTAAAATATATGAAACAAAACTGCATTGTAATTAAGGTAAAGTCCTTGTAATGGTTCCGCTACATCTTGGGCCACTTAACCTCTACCAAGATAACCAAGGTACCTAATGAAATATAAGGAAACCTTGGTTATCTCCGTGAAAGGTCATGAGCTCCGAAATGTAACGGAACAGTTACAGGGACTTTACCATACAAGCCTATTTAATAACATCTATATTTCTCCAATCCAATGCAATGAATACAATGCATTTGGCGATATTTGAGGACGCTACCGTACATTATAGAATTCGTGTGTTTCTAAAATGAATCATTGGTGTTTTTGAGAATAGAGTTCAACAAAAGAAACAATAGACGAAGCTAAAGTGATAGAAAGTTACAGAAACGCAACGGATATGACTCGGGCTTTCCCAGTAGTGTTCCAAAGTTGCACATTTATAGCTTCTCCAACGTTTAATCGAGATGGGATTTGGCACTGATGTATCAGCTCGATTTCTATGAGAGATTATTTTATATTTAAGCTTTATCAAATGATGGCAGCAAGTAATAAGCACACAGCACATGTCTTTATTGTTCCGCGCGTCAAAAAAGGTTGCATATGTCAGCAACGTATCTAATCTATAGCGTGATAAATCCCTGATCATTTTCCTGTGCTTTTCATTCACTCTTTGTTTATTGTTTATGAGTAGATTTAACGTCCTGTCGACATACATCAGTCTCTCGAGACAGATAAACTGCTGTCACACTGTAATATGATACCACATCCAGTCACAATTTGCTGACAGACACCGGGACAACCAGTCCTGGAACTACTCTTACACGCTGAGCTTCACTCTTTGTAATAAAAATCTCATTTTGCACAACAATAAAATGAAGGCATAACCTTAATGAAAGGCACCCTCTTGTCAGTAAGTGCATTAATAAACAGTAAACATCACATAAAGACCCATTTTATAATGTGTTCTCCAGTTGAACTTCAAAACTAGACAGACTCGCTATTGTTGGCGTTAATTTAAAGACCTGATCCACATATTTATTCTCCGACTCAAAAGATGATTAGACAACATGTTATTGTACAGTCCAGTTAAGTTTGTCGATTCATTGAATGCAATCGGTCCTATGGGAAAACAATTCAGACATCTTCAATAAAGTAAAGTAAATACGAATAATAAATATTGTTTCTAAATTAAAATATGACGCAAACTAAATTTGCAATGCTGCTCTGGATAATTCAACTGATTAGTTACGGTGTTTTTGTGTTCTTAACTGTATATGTGTTCTGCACTTGCTAGATTAGGGTTTCCTGTACTTGGTGCAATTTGTACAATTTGGCCAAAACCAGAATGGTTCCCGAATTGCAATAATGATTTGGTTTTTGACAGTGTATGATAAAATCAATATTTTCAAATTCAAGATTATGATCATTAGATATCACAAATATTAGAAGTTATTACAATTTCAAATCAAATTCCAGCTGTTGACCATTTATATAAAGGCTGGCGTATTACAGACAGACATTGTATCTTATTGGCCTAACTTTCAGTTTTGTTTTATGTATATACATATTCATAATTGATCAGATGATAAGGTGTAGTAAATCAAATACAGCCAAACCTGTCTTTAGCAGCCAGTCAAGGGAACAAGAGAAAGTGGCCGCTTAACAAAGGTGACCGCTAAATGAAGTTTAAATATATAACAACATGCTACAGTTTGGTAATATTAAAATTGAGCGCTAAATGCAGGTAAAACGCTTAGAACAAGTTATCGCTGATACAGGTTCAACCGTATATCATAAAATGGTACTTAAAACATGTCAGGCATCTATATCTAACTATTATTGAGGATGGACCAAAATTATTAAATAAATATCTGAAAATAGAAGCACATAGTATGATTTGAAAATTAATTTCCGATTTTGCATATCTTCATAGACAAAGTTACTAGTTTAACATTGGAAGAGGACATTAGATGAATGAAAGAAAACAAACATATGCAGTTTAACCTGTATTAGCGGCCACCTGTAATAAGTGGTCAACCTATATTAAGCGGTCAGAGTTAATATTACCAAACTAACATTTTGTTTTATGATTAACCTTCATTTAGCGGCCACCTCTGTTAAGCGGCCACTGTTTTTTCACTTGATTGACCGGCTAAGAAAAGTTAGACTGTTTATTCATATTCAGGATATACTTTTATAAAAGTAATACTTGTCATGTTGATTTTAAACAATGATCAGCGAATGATTTACCTGAAACTGTCATTATTGTTAATTTTATTGTAAAAACATTTTACGGAATTTCTAAAATAGGACCATTTGCTCACTGTCAAAGAAGCAAACAAGCTTGGTTTTTACGCAAGCGTTATTTGAGGCTGTCGAAATAACATAAATTCATGTTATTTAATCACGGTACTGATTGTCCGGTATTTAGGTACTGTACAGATCCTGAGATTTACAATCCTGGGACCGTCAATTACACATGTCCCTAAAACGAATAGTCTAGAGGCAACAATTAAATAAAAAAAAAACTGCGTTTGCAGAAAATTTCTTTTTATGTTTTCGTTTAAAATTGGAGTGTTTCAATATTTCTTTTTGACAGAATGCTGTAAAATGTCTACATCAGATTTTTTATTTATATTTTTTTTGACATAAGACATTTGAAAAAAAAAAAAAATAAGACTCAGTAATCGATATTTGAATTCACTAAGTTTACAATCGTAGTGCCATCTGATATTAATTCAATAACATGTGTCTTTTTAAATTATTTTAACCCTTTGTCGGCCCATTTTCAATTACAGGTTCATTTTATAAACATCAATTTGATTCATTGATTCAAATTAGCCTACTTTTAACAGTCGAGATATTCCGCTGAGAAGTTCAATAAATGATTGATGATATTTATGTAAATGCTCAACTAATTTAGACTCAACATACAAAAAGGTCCACTTCGTTAAATTAAACATTACGAGCGCTTATTGATTTAAGTCTTGGTGATGCGAAGGCGGAATGCATTAAACGTTTGGGAAAAAAACATGATAGCAAGTCTGTTCAACTGGTGTTCTTACACATTTTCCTAACCTTCACAAACTTGATGAAAAGAAATTCAGTTCGTTAATCAAACGTCTTACAAGTCGACAGGTTAATCACCTGCACAAATTATTCGTGCCTTTTGGTATGCAATTAATGTTTCTTGTATGAAATAGACTTACTCCAGAATAACAAACACAGTGGGTGTTCCCAGGTCCATGTAGGTACAAACACAGTTTCGCCGTTAGGAATAAATAAAAGTCTACAAAGAATAATAATAGAATTGCTGTTGTGCTACGTGCTTTCAGCAACATTGCATGGAGACCTTGAGTGAAAAAACCCATTCACCTGAAGTTCCGGATATCGTCTATTAGTAGGAGGTGTAACATCTGAAATTGTTCAGCAAAACAGGTGTGCGGACCATTGCAATTTGTTCTTTAATTCACCAAAAGAAGATGTAGGTTATATTTATTTCTAGTTTATATCATATCTAACTAGAACTGTTGTAACAGTAAAGTTACATTTTGCGACCAATAAACAGACGTTATTTAAAAAATAAATGGATTAAGTTTATATGTGTGTCTTTGAGGAAAATTAAATAGACGACCAAAGGCATAGCGAAATGAGCTCAACACTGAATTCCCCAATGGGCGGATTTCATTACAGCCGATCAGCTGGCTTGCAATTAACTTAAACGAGTGTCCAATATGAGTGTATTTCTTCTCAGACAATGGGAGGAACTCATGAAACAATTACGTCTTTGGCCTAATGTGTTAATTCTATTGAATATTCGAAAATTCCATTTGCAGTCGTTCAAATTGAAACCGAAATAATCTCATTTCTAACTCTCACGTCTTAAAGCGAATCATTTTAAGAACCTTAATTCAAATTTTAACACTTTGAGCTTCTGTTACGTCGCTACCGTTTTAGAAGAGTATGTTCAAGGCTCTCCCGGAAATACTCATTGTGGTACCAGAACTATCTTAATGATCTTAGTATATCTATATTGGGAATCGAACCAATACCTCCCTTTCACAGTACAATTCTTATTCGGCACCGATCTAGATAGTTTGCAAAATGTTCGTTATAAATATCTTATCATGTGTTTCTCCACAACCTACAATGCTTCGTGAGATTTTATAGTCGGCTTTAAGCAAATATATACAGAATAACAGAAAAACGTGGGTATCGTAATGGTGAA
This sequence comes from Solen grandis, assembly GCA_021229015.1. NCBI lineage: Eukaryota > Metazoa > Mollusca > Bivalvia > Adapedonta > Solenidae > Solen > Solen grandis. The sequence goes on from CM037794.1 coordinate 19,284,341, forward strand.
TTGCTGAAGAGAAGGGAGGGGTAAAAGAGAAGACGATGTCGTGGTGAATAATCATAATAAAACATAAGTCTTAAAGGGCTGCTCAAAATCTGATGCAACTTTGATACATGTCTATAACTATTGATTAAAGTAAATAATTAATATTCAAATGAAACAATTAACTTCTAAATCAGCTATAATGTGCAATTTCTATGACGGATAATATGAAACATGAGTTTAAGATGATTACAACACAAATAAAGTATTTTCCATGCAAATTATACTAGAAACAAATGTTTAGTTTGTTTTCTGTTTAATGATAATCATTTTGCATTTAATGGTTTTTTGTATTGTTACGCACTCCAGAACACAACACATATCCATACATCCGGGCAAAAAATCCATACATCCGGGCAAAATATCCATACATCCGGGCAAAATCGCCCACGTGTCTCCCCCAAAAACTGAGCAATTAAGAATAAGGAATCTTTCATTATGTAAATGAAAGGTAAAAAAATAAATAAAGGTTTAGTTTAAACTACAGGGAAACAAGAAATATATTTAAAAAAGATACTCAGCCGTGGTAACCAGCCTGATGATTAGTGTCTGAATGGTTTAACATGTAACAGATTTTGTTGTTGGTTTAATAGTTGTGTAATTCCTGTGTCAGTGCAGCTCTTTGAAATACCACAGATCCAAGTAGTTTATACAATCTTGGAAGATACTTACAGCCTTTAAACATCTGCGAATTAGACTTCGTTTCGCAGGCTACAAAACGAAACCGGATGTTGCGTTTTTGTTGAATATAGGATCTGTCAGGTTCGAACAATCAATTCCGAAATCTATGTGTTTCCTATTTTTTATTTTTGTTTTCTACTCTTTCAGTTTACCTGGAAAAGGTGCAGTGTCAGGACAAATCGTTCGCAGGGGAACTTTTATAACAAACAGAGATCTAAACTGGAAAAGGTGCAGTGTCAGGACAAATCGTTCGCAGGGGAACTTTTATAACAAACAGAGATCTAAAGAACTCGTTTCCGCAGCTCCTTTCTTTTCTTTTGACTAATTTTACAATGACCAATGGAAATTTAGCAAGGTATATAATAACCAATGAAAAGCCTAATTTTATTCCGCTTCATTACTGTGTGTTTCACAGGAAGTCAGGGTGAAAATAAACGGCCAAACGGCCGAAAAATATAACACATCTAGTCTCATTAAACTGACACTACACCAACCAGTCCTGGAACTATGTATAATATGCTAAGCGCCAAGCAAGGGATTTATATCAGTACCTTTTTTTTCACGACTTGTATGTCGCGGCCGGATATCAAACTTACGAATTTTCAATCCCGGGAATTTGTGTTTAAATAAATAAATGTAAAGCTCACCATTTCAAATACACAGGCATAATGCATTTCATACAAGAAAGATGAATACCACTCTCTGCTATACTGGATTAGATTTTTGTATAATTGCAAGACATCAATCTCTGTCAATAAAATCAGCTCTTCGTTTTTGCTCCGATAATCTACTCTACGAAGATCTGACAACATCACGTGAAAATTCGTCTAAAGTCGACCTTCACGTCATGGATATCAATAAGAAAATAATATCCAACCAGAAAGCGCGTTTCAAAACAATTTTGATTTAGAAAATCGGTATATCCGTTCGTTGCCGTTAATTTGCGAATACAAATGTATTTACGAAGTTATACCCAAACATTTTGAAGCCGACGATTTGATTGGCTAATCAAAGGTCAATTTGAGCCGACTATTTAGGCAAAATTATTAGATTCTACCTACGTTAGATACGATCTGGTTTTGATGAGATTAGAGTGACATATAAAGGATTCGAGACGCGTGTAATATACCGGTCAAAACCGAAATCGTTCGATTACATGTGAACGTTTGTTAACCTTAGCTCTAAAGTATGGCAACACGATGGTGACGTATTTGGATAGCAACTATCTATAGCCGACATCTCACCCACTGTTCGCACGATAAAACACCATACGCCAAAATCCCAAAGCTATTTGATGGATTAATGCAATTAACTACATAAAAAAAAAATAACATGCCTCTGTACAAAGATCTACGAATATGCAGACTAGGCGAAACTGGTTTTTGTCGTTTGAATTTGTTTAGTAAATTGTAGTTTTCGTCTTGGAATGTGAAAAATATTTGATGACCGATACTTCCAAGAAACTGTGCTGCAGTCTCCCGGTGAAGGTATTTGTGTAAACAATATCAGCAGGTTTGTATAAATATTTGAATGGAATAGACAGCGAGACGTAAACCTACGTAAATCAACGAGCACTTTCCGAACACTTAATCTATACGCCGGTGTATAATTCTACACATAGTTCAATGATAAACTTTTGAAATTTTTCCCGAAACACTGATTGATTAATAGAAATCAGCGACTTAAACTGAGTATTGCCGATCCTCTAGTGAAATGGTCTATAACAGTCATTGATTTGTCGATTTAGATCAGCGAATTAAACCGAGTATTGCCGATCCTCTAGTGAATTGGTCTAAACCAGTCATTGATTGGTTAATTTAAATCAGCGAGTTATACCGAGTATTGCCGATCTTATAGTGAAATGGTCTAAACTAGTCGTTGATTGGTCAATTTAATTTAGCGAATTATACCGAGTATTGCTGATCCTCTAGAGAAACGGTCTTTAAGTCATTGATTGGTCAATTTAAACAGGAATATACGTATTGGATTCTGTGAATGGTCTAGGTGTTACTTAGTAACTATAGTATATTTCCCCTTCTCAATACATTTATTGTTTTTAACAGGGGTGTTAAATTTTCTTTTAGGTCACTCGTCCTGTAGGACGAGTAGGTGAAAAGATTTTACTCGTCCTTAAACAAAGTTAGCATGTCCTATTTGCTTCCCGTTAAATTGTATGAAGTTTTTGATATTTTGCGGAAACACCGTAAAACAATTTTTCTTCTTTTTTCATCAACCACGGAAAGCGAGAAAAAAATTGATCCAGGGCTTTTCTTGTGCGTTTCGTTTTATCGTAGGCGCTTTGTTGCTTCCTACGTCTTAACTCTCGCTTTTTTGTATTTTCATTGTCTCTGCCGCCGAGAAGCGTATTCAATGACAATTGTTTCGACATTTTGACTGCCGGAAACAAAACATATTTGCAGCCCTGGACTGTGCCGCAAACTAGCAAAAAAAAAAACGCAATGAAAAAACACCGTTGAATATTGAGAACCAGTCTGCGCTAGCACCTTACGGATATTTCTAAAAAAACGAGCGTCGCTATGGTGATATTTTGTCAAATTTATCTCCCCTGATCAAGTAAAGAGTTTTATGATCTCGATTAACCATCGTAACAATATGGGATTCATTTTTTACTGAAACATTTCTTTCTTGGCCGCGAAAAGTTATTCGTCCGGTCGGACGAGTGTTCAGGGAAATTATGCTCGTCCGACCGTGAAATTCACTCGTAAATACGAGCGGACGAGTGGATTTTTACAGCCCTGTTTTATATACATGGACATTTCGTTATTATCAGTTTTACTCTCTTAATACGAAATATAAAACTACGACATGTAACAAATTCATTTTCAAAATGTCAATATGGGCAAAACATGTCGATATATTTCTTTGTGTGTACATTTTAAACTGTTCATTTTAAGTTTCGTATTTTTATTAGTGTTAGATTTTAATTTCAAATTGTTTAAATAAATATCTAAAATTTGTAAGAACAAAGCAAAAAAAAAAAAAAAAAAAAAAACTTTTTTAATATCCATGGTTTGAAACAAAAACTCCGAGATTGGAAAATAAATGAATCATTTAGATAATCTTCCATAGAAAATGTTTAAAATATTTTTGCGGATAAACGTTTACGTATAAATAAAAAAGTGTTGAAAACCCGTCATGGCGCAAGTATTTCTAATTCACAAATCATTGAAAAACCATCGCAAAAACAACAATATTTCATCTATGGTAAATTAAATCGAAACCTTTAAATTATCGAATATATTATGTAAAGGCAGTATGACTGATTGTCTTATATGTATTGAAGACAGCAGTGGCAATAAACGTAAAAGACACTAAATGTGCTAACAGGCTTAAGATATTATGATGTAGAAAGCAATAAATGAAGAGTTTATTGTTGACTGTCCGACTGTGTATCTAGTTTGGGTTTATGTTGGAAAAACTTAGAGGAGCTCACACAAAATGATGTATAAGTCCGTTTATGGTTAACGGATTTTATTTTCTTCTTTTTCTCTCTCATTCTCTCTCTCTGTGGCAATCCACAAATTCATATAACAACAATGATATAGTCCGTGAAATCACAGTAGTATTAAATAGTAATAACGATGGTTATCCAATATATGTCCGTGAAATCACAGTAAATATCAATAATAATATCAGTTTATATTTGAGTTAATAGTTTTCGTTAGGAAATCCTAATTAAGAGCTTCCTCCTTGAAAGCCAAAACTTCGAATCTTAACTTTTCGCAAAGACAAGCTTCGTCTACCCGGGACGACGGTTGACAGCAAACCATGTGACAGTTTAATGCGATTAGCGATTAACTGCGCAATGCGTGAATTGCAGACACGCTAAACATGCCATGATACCCTGGCGTTTTTATTTTACGTATCTATGACAGATAGACAAAGAAAGCATCACGTGGCTGAGACGAAATGATGAGAGGAAGAAAGTATGAATGAGGAAATGCTTAATTAATGCATCATATAAACATATTTATACCTTTCTTTTTCATTTTTTATGGAAAAATAAATCATAATAATAGTTCAAGGTACAAAGCTACAGGTAAGATATGAAAAACATTTACCGGTGTAGCAAATGAATTTGAATGATCTGAGGTGTTTGAATTTAGTCTTTAGTAACTACAAACATGTTTTTAATGGCAAATAACATCGTCGGATACCACGTTCCTTCCTAATCGATCTTTGGTTATTTGATTAAAATATTTTTAAAAAAACACGATTGACCGAATCTTCCTAATTTGGCATTTCATTTTTCCCGTGATGATACCACGGATGATTAGACCAATGCAACGATACGTTAAATAACAGATGTTCTGATTTTGAAGGTCAACTTTGGCTTTTGTCACTTCATTGAAGCGTATTCAAATCACTACGACTGGTTCATTGGTCAGCAAGTAGCTGATTAATATTCAAGAAATCGAAGTTTTGCCAGTTGAAAATTCCACGGTATACGCAACAGTAATAACGGAATATATACCCTTGGATTCCGCCGAAGGCAAATAGTGTCTTTATTAGAAACAAGTTAAAGAGAATATTCGCAACGTGTTCGCACGTGTAAATACCAGTGTATGTTCAAGGAGTGTATGCTATTTATTTTCTTGACAAGGAAATCATTACAAACGACAATTGTTTAAACGATCTTAACGATTGTTGGCTTAGACTGTAAATGCCACTTATGTTCAAGATTCACTTAGAAAACAATGCAACGACCACTTAAACAATGGTAATACAATTCAGACTGGTAAGTAGTAAATGATACACAGCATCTTTACGAAAGTGTATTCTGAGAGCAACAATCGTCCTACAACACCAATTCTAAAAGATATTGCAAACTAAGCCTCCTTAAGACAGATGCAGTTACAATCATTTCATTGCATCTGCAAAGAACAAATTGCAAGATTCAGATTTTAGAACGGGATATGTTGCGGAACCTCGGTAAAAATACACGGATTTTCCTATCATTTGGCTGTGATCACACTCATTCCGTTTCTGAGAAAATAGTAATGCGAGTGTTTTTGCCGTTGTTATAAAATGCAGTCCGTATTATTTCTGTAAAATCCTTAAGCACTCGACTAAAATATAATCTTATTCGGGACGAAGCTCGTTATTTTTTTTACTTTTTATTCTTTTATCGCTGCGTGTAGTCTAATAAAATCAAGAATCCATTAACACCACTGTCAGAACAGCATTTTTTATCCTTCATGTAGATAAACTACTGTGCAAAGCTCAAGATCGTTGATTTGATCCCCGTCCGCGACATACCAAAGTCATAAAAATGATACTGGTACGAGTACGGTATCCCAGGACTGGTTGACCCGGTGTCAGGATGACTGAGTGTGGTATCATGCCACACGTATTCGGCGTGATACTGCAGTGTGGCAACACTATATCTTTCTCTAGTAGACATAGTCTCAAAATACCTGAAATACTGTTTTTGGGGCGTTAAACCCATAAACAAAAAAAAAACAAAAAAAAAAAAAATAAATTGATAATAATATTTTATTTGTATGTGTATGCGCCACCTCTACAGCATTGCTGTCAACACCAACAACTTGTAGAAAATGGGCGAAAGAGCCGGAGCGACACCCGTGGTGACCTATCGACCAACTTCTACCACACAGCTAAAATTTGTACTTACTCTATGTATTTTATTCTGTTCTGTTCTGTATTCCCCTGTGAATATTTGAGATGTTCTCTCTATGTCTCAAATAATGTTAGTTGGATGCAATAACCATCGAATAAATCTGAAATCTGTCAAGTATAGGAAACCATTTGTCTATATAATAATTTCCAAATTTCATTCCGAGGGTAATAAGATAAATCATTACTGCTCAAGTGTGTATTTCTTCAGATGTTTTCCACACTGAACTGTTAACACTAAGGCCAAAAAAAAAAGTTCCGTTTCTGGTCTCCCGACCGACCCTCTTTTTTAACGACCGACTCTAAAGTGTTGTTTTTTTTACCTTTCCGCCTTAAAATATATTTCCCCTTTTTACCTTTCGTTTCATGTAAAAAAAAAGAAGAAAATCCCGAACTACCAACCCTCTTTTTTTATGGAGATCAGAAATGGATTTTTTTTTGACACCTGGCATTCAGGGGCCGGTAAAGCTGCTTAACACATGGAAAATAAGCTAACCTACTATAGGTTTTGCACTGCTTTCGCTCATACTATTTGATATTTAGATAACCCAATAGAATTAACTTCAATGTAACAAGAGCGATACACTCTATTATCTGCCTTTGATCAACCTTGATGTTTCAGATATCAGAGTAATCCGAAAATGTAAAATATATTCGATTGCAACTCTGTTTTATGGCAGCACTCATTTTTGCATCGGGCATTGTTTGCGTATCTATTTGAAGTTAGATTCTTTGCATAATTATGGTTACATTATGGAGGTCGAAACTGAATTGAAATGCGTTGATAGTTGATGCTTGAGCTAAATTATTTATGAAAGAACTTTTCTTGTTGCAACCGCGTTTACGCGCGTAAAAGATGGAAATATGGTTTAAAAACATTGAGTTTATTGGCATCGCTTGCAGTTTAAGCCTCGTTTAATAAATTTATAAATATAAATGATAAACAATATAGATAAGGCTTAATTACACTGGAATCCCTACTGTCTCAGTGCTAATGACCCTTTGATTATTAAAAAGCAATTTGTTTACCTATAATATTGGTACAGGTATATCCATACACTGGGTTATATATGTGGATCATACATACATACATACATACATACATACATACAATCTATCACAATATTTGCTTGATGGATTTAACGTCCCACCGACAGTATATCGATATCGTTTTCACACCGTTGATATTTATCACGATACACCTAGTCACATTAGCCATCCTGTCCTGGAACTATCCTTATACGCTGAGCACCAAGCAATGGAGCGATATCAGAACCATTTTTTACGACATTGAGGACGGATGCTCTAGCAACTCTTCCATAGAGGTATGCATTGTATAAATGTGTCTGTATATATGAAACGTTTACGTCATTTATTACTTTATACATCTATTGAGGTTAAAATGCACCGTTTCCTCTTAAAGTTTGAACATTATTTGAAATAATGAATTTGATAGAGAAACATATGGACATATAACTGTCATTTTCTTCACAATAAATGAAAACTTTAAATAAAGACATAAATGCCATACAGTCAAATATACAAGGTTAACTCATAGGTGGCATATTTATTTTCCTGAATATCATATGCATGGAATGTGTTTCCTTGCATGCCATTGATTCTATGGGAAAATTATATGCTCCACAAATGTAAAAAAATATTCTGAAAAAACAAAAAAAAAAAAAAAAAACCGAATCCCCGATACCATCAGTATGATTCAATGTTTTCCCAACTCAAAATTTTAATTTTCATGTTAAAAAAAATTCCGGAATAAAGGGTTATAAAAAATAAAATTTTTTTTTTTAAACTTTTAAAAAAAAAAAAAAAAAAAATTAAAAAACTTATTTTGGAAAGATATTGGATTTATATAGAACTCCCGTTTCCTAAATCACAATTCCACGAATAAAAACACCTATGAAATTTCCCGAAGTACATAATCAACGAAATTTAATATCAAAGAAAGTTCAAGATTTTAAAAAATGCGCTGTTTTTTATCTTTATATTTCGTTTTACCTTGTGAAATATAAAAAAATGCAATAACGCGTTGGCTTATGTTCAATTTGATGACGTGAATATTTAATAAAGAAGCCTTAATGACCCGCAATCTCTATTAGGCCTGACATGGACCCCGATTTTGATACAATATTAAGTTCATTATAATGCCATAAATCACCCTAGTAACTTTGTTATAGTTCCAGCTGATGACTTTATCTGTCATTAATATTCCATAACTTTGTACTGTACCTCGAATGATATGAAAACATAACACATTTAAATTGTGAAATTCACTCAAATGAAATGAAAAATAATCATTTTGTAATTAGAATAACTGCATAATAATATGCAATAATTACATTACTGTTGCGTTTAAAGTTTCTTGAACTTTATATATTGCTTGCACTCTGAAATCGATTAGTATGAATAACATGTGACTATTTTTTTTTTCTTTTAAGGGGATGGGAACAAAAACCTACACGTGTGTTTAACAAATCGTACACATAACTGTGTTGGACACAAATTCCTTTCAAAAGACAATTTGTGGCTATGTTTTTGATAAAAAAAATGAAAGCCGCACCGGTCCATTGGTTGGACCATTCCACATATACCATTAAACATAACATTCGTTTGTATTGTAAAAACGAGATAATCACTCACAAATAACACTTTTACATATCTCATCAATAATGAAAGTCATATAAAAGAAAAGAACTTCAAATGCGCCGTTCTTGCGTTTGGGTTCAATGTATCACAGTCATTTTGGGATTTGTGTTATTATGCTGTAAACAAACGGCACGCTTCTTGCTCTTACATCGATTTCAGCCAGTCTACAACCACCCTGATTTGTTTTGTATAGTTACATTCTTTAAACCAATTTAGTTCTTCGCAGCTGTATATCAAATACACGACCCCAAGCTTCATTGCATACACTCAAACAATACGGCAGTCTAGTTCGAAAAAATATGCATTTTTCTGGCCTCAGGCATATCATTTTAAAAATGATGTACTTTTAAAAAGATAAATCATCAAGCAAGAACGTACCTCATCGGACTAAGATGTGAAATTTACCTGGTGCATTAAAATATATTTAATTGAAAAAAAAATGATCTAGATGGGTGTAAACTTATAATACTCTAACTTTTCTTCACTAAATCTCCAACTGATCGTTTCGGTTCCTGTTGTATAATTACATGTATTATATATATCATCCAATTTCAAATGTAATTATTGTTAAAGTAATCCACCCATCATTAAATTATAATCATGGTTCTTCAAATGCTTAAGAGGAGTTAAGTGCAGCTTCAAGCATTCACTGACTTAAGCTCAAAGCCTATGCAGAAATGCATTTACTATAAGTTTCCCACGATCACTTGATGGATCATGCTCATAATTAAATCATGGACAGATTACCATAAAGTGCACACATTGGATATTTGGCATGTTTATCATACGAGTTTGCAATGTGATGTACACATGTTTCCAAGTTATTTATTTCTACAGAAAAGTACAACTTTTATGTCGATTCAATTGTATTTACAATAGCGCATTTTCCCCTGAGCCATTTTTGTTTTTTTTTTTTGTTTTTTTTTTTTTAGAAAGGATATGTGACCTTTGATAATAGTATTGCTGATAACACTACATATGAACAATATGATGTATAAATGTTTTGTCATGAATGTTGTCATAAAGAAAATTATACTTACCGTTTGTCCCACTTTTTTCAGCTAATGAAATATCTCGTTTTCAGTCCAAATCCCAAAAGATATATTACATATTTTGCTCAGGTTATGTGAACTTATGTTTGTTTTGAAAGGTTGCGTGAGTTGCGTGCGCACACCGCCATACTTCAAAGATGTCACTATGGCCCTACGTGACAAAAGAGTAACAAACGGTTAGCCATTTATAGTTCATATCTAAGGGAAAAAGAATTATAAGTTATATGTATATAAGTCATATCGGACAATTGCGGTTTAATCGCATAGCTCTAAGATGGTAACATGTATATGGAGAAAGTCAATTAAGGTATATATGAATTTAAGATGAATATATCACTATTTACATATTGATCTGGAACCAATGGAGGTCAAAGGAACGCTTCTCTAACCATGGCTTCAGTAGGGACACATACAACCACGCCATACGCCTTGAGCAGAGTCAACCACTCCCCGTGGACTTACAGCTAGGTGGTTATCAATGGGATCTTTGATCTCCCTTTCAGTTCCGATATCAAATACCATCTAAATCGACTATTTTTCACCACATGTACATCAGAGGGTTTCATTAACATCTAGAGTTCGTATTTCCCCGGAGTACTAACCGCGATTGAGAAGAACGAAGTAATTTAAGGTGTATAAGGTGGGGCTTGTAATTAACAATGAATATCTATCATGCCAATGTTTTTAACAAAACATATGACCGATATCAAGATTATATATTAAATAAATATTCTATCCATAGTTGTACCTAAGTTAGAACAGTTTTTTTTAACTCCAGAGAGAGAGAGAGAGAGAGAGAGAGTGATGAAGATAACGTACATGCATTGATTCAAGTATGTAAAGCTCTCTTATAAGCTTAGTATTTCTGAAATCTTACCACATAGGAATATCAAATAGAACGTATAACGCCATTCATCAATATAAACCGGTTTCGATCCGCGATGGATTCAACATTGTTTGTTTGTTGGTCAAACAGACAGATATAGTGCTGCCACCCTACATTTTCACGCAGAATACATGTGGCATGATACCACATATTTTCACATTGTCCTACCATGTATACATGCTGAGCTACATGCAATGAATTACAAGTACCATTTACAACGACTTTGTTTCTTTTCGCAGTCGTCGATCGAATCCACGATCTCCGACCCCTTTGGCCACAGGGGAATGTCGAATGGAAAAAAGAGTAACTTGTCGGCGATCCGGAAAAAATTTCACAAACCTTTAAATTTAAGTTAATAAAGTCATATATTCGAACATTAATATCATTGAAGTAGAATGTAAGATTGTTTCAAAACGGTAATAGTTTGAGAAATGCGAGTAACTCGTTTTTGCCATTTAAAACAATAATAACAATCACAAACACTTCTGACTGCATTAAATATTAATTTTGATACAAAAATAACATAAAAAACAAAGATAATTTTGACATCAAACAAAAATTAAAATATGCATTACAGTAATTGCGTGACGATGTGTGACTATATTTTTATTTCTTGGAAATGGTTATTCATTTATAACAGGAATAATACACTCGTAAAAATGATAGGACTTGGCGCTAAACAAATAAGGGTAGTTCCGAGACTGAATGGCCCGATGTCAAGATAATTTAGCTGGGTGTGGTATAATGCCACATGTGGGAACACGTGCAGGTCAATGACATTTTTTCCGTCCAATATCTTTTAGATACTGACATTCAATGAAACTGCGTTGAATGACATTGGTCTTAAATAAATAAACCTAAATTTCACAAATTTCCCCAGACGAAGAAAGGAGAACTTGATCATGGAAAAACTAGAGTGCATGTTGATAAACTGTTATGGAGTCATTTAACCTAAATGGACACATAACTCCTTGTTTTATTTTCAAACTGTAGAAAAAAGTGCATTAAGGTGTGTATATTAAAGTTGCAAATGAAAGTAGGACACAGGGTTTTGTTAAATGTTTAGTTTCGTGCAAGAATAGATAATCTTTGGACTGCTATCTTTCCCCTAAAAGAACATTACTTTTGAAATAAATGTACACCTTATACAAGTAATGCAATGCCCAAGGTGTGTTATTCAAAATATTTTATATCTCGGAAAGAAAATACATGTTTTATACTGAATATGTTTTATACCAAATATCTTATATTTCAGAAAGTATGGTGGCATATTTCTGCCAGCCACTTATCAACTTAGCTACTGCGAAACTTTTCTGCTAAAATGTTGCATATCCAGTTACTATCTGCCGAGTAGAAAACTTTCGTTTTATCTTTTAAGATATCTTAACAGGACAAAACTGCCTGTAAGTGCCCACTACTGCATGCGTTGATTAATATACTTTGACGTCATTTATGCGTTTATGAAATGGTCTGACGTAATCTTCACGTTAGATAATATTCACTGACGTTAAATACAAAGATGAGTGACGTTAAAAGTATTAACTGTTGTATTTAGATTACGATTTTTATTCAGCTACAAAACATACAAAGCATAATTACTGATTATGTATTAGATAATATATTTATGATTCTAAGTTCCAGTCCGATCTCATAGTCAAGAATTCTATTACCCAGGAACTGTTTGAGACTAGTTACCTTTTCAAAACCCCTTAATCGTGAAGTGTTATGCTGGCTACTGCTCTGTATGCGTGGTTCTGTTTCTACATCAAACGATGCTGTGTTAGTGAGCAATACACTTTCGTTATATGACCTATCACAAATTATCTTTTCTAATAACTTGATATCGCAGCGAACGCTAAAATGGGATGTTTCAGACTTTGTAATTGATATTTGGGGGCACATTACATTGCCTATTCGATACACGCGAACTTCTTCCCCGTTGCTTTAGTATTACTCAGAAACAGATTTGACTGGTATAATATACACAACTTTAGCAGGCGTCAAACTTCCTTGTCATATACCCTGTCACAAACAGACCATCCAGTGTACTTTTGACACGTTTCATTTTGTTAGACATGGTAATTTTTAAACATTGTTTTTATTATATATATATATTTGAGGTTCTTCCTTCACCAGTAATTAATTGAATGTCGCTATATTTATACACAGCCAAAAAGGAAAGTACCACTTTCAAGTTCTCAATATACCCTTTGATATTATATTAACACATACTTCATTGAAAAACAAAGTACATGTAACCAAAGGCTTATGAAACAAAGATTGACAACTAGTCCAAATCTCACAAAAGCATGTAACAAATTGTACATTTCTCTCAAAGTCGCGTTTTCAAATGTCTCATTTTCTGTTGAAGGTATGTGAAAATAATGTGTGTCCTTTAATAGGATATTACATTACAATCAAAATGATATCTTATTTATTAAAAAAGTCAAGTAATAAAGAAGTAATATGTAAAGTAGAAAAGTATCTACCAAAAATAATATGTAATGTTCGTTGAGTTATTATTCCACTGACTGATTTAAATCACAACTTAAAAGAGTTTTTCTTAATAAATGAAACATAAAATAATTCCATATATGAGAGAAATGATAATTTTATATGGTTAAATCTACCTCTGTGATTTTCATTACTTTTTTTGTTGAAAGTTTGTTAAATAAAATTATCTGATGTGTGCCTACACAATATTTACAGTAGCTTTTAAAATGAGTTTCGTATCTCTGTTTAATAAGCTTTTGGTGTTACCGTTGGTGTACCAGTTGACCTGAGTTTAGTCAGTAGTAAACCATGCCCTTTGGTAAAAGACCAAATTTAGAAGTTTTGCACGTGCGCCTTGTGCGGTTCATGTCGATATCCGGTGGTAGTATCTGACTGCTCAAGCAAAAATGCCAAGATTGAATAATGATCAAAGAAACAAAACAAAGGTATTGGGATGTTTAATGCTGGAATGTTATTAAATGCCGTATAAACGAGTCTTGTCGAAGCAAGTATAAATTTTGAAATCGATCCCTAAGTTATATCGTTCAAATTGTTTTAATAAAAGAAACATCGCAGTGACTTCAAATTTCCACGTTTTATCCGAAAGGAATGGTTCTTTACCCCCGATAGAACAATCCAAGTACATAGATAGAAATGTATGATGGGTAATGTCTTTTTGGCTAAGTATATGACATACTGTCACCCCTAAAACATCAATAAACAGCAGGTGTATGTTTACCCCTTGATGACATACATAGTCTTAAAAATATTCACGTGTAATTGTTGATGTAAGACTAATGATTCAGATAGCAAGATGACATCAAGATGACAACAACGGAAAATATTACTTTAAATAAATAGAACCCATTCTCAAATAAATTTCATTACAGCATTTTCTTATCAATGAAATTAATCTTTGCTGTTTACTTAAAGACTGTGGCAATAAATAATGCGCACCAAAATACACAGTCAAACACAGTTTAAGCATCTGTGTCTGAAAATATAATTGAGGCGATAAGCAGCACAAACGGAAACTAGGTTAATCAAAACACTGCTGTCAAATATGTGCTATGAAAAGAAAATAGATTTTGCTTGCCCAATGCATTCGACAAATACAGAAATCTAACTCCACCTTTTGTACAAAAATTGAAACACTATACGATCACAGAAGTTCAACGTATTTCAATTCAAAAAACAAACGAATTAGCTTTTATCCCGTAACGCGTCAACAAGGGTAACATCTGTCTGGATAACAAATACATTTGCCCTTTTTCGACGAACATGTTTTCAAACCATTGTGAAAATGCAGCCAGTGTAAGCCATCGCATTGTATGAACGTTCTAACTACAGTTTTGCACGGTGTTATGTTCTCCAATAGGGCAGTCAACAAAATCCACGGCCGAATTAGAGACGCATTGCTTCAATATGATTTTGTGCAGTGCGTGTTAATCACAGACTGTGAGGGGTTCGAATGATGCATTAATGAACGGCTCACTGGTCAAGTCTGGACCAAACCGCAAATAATCTTGATGGCTGGAGAGCTAGATGGCATGTAAATTCAGTGTTTTTTTTCCAGTTTTATTTCAATAGACACGATGAGACCCATAAATATGTGCTGCATTATCAAATAAACATACAATTATTTTCAACAAACATTCACGCGATTACAATGAGTACGGCTATTAATTTTGTAATGAAATGGATTATTTAATTAATATATAAATAATATTGATAATTATAATAATGATAAAATAATAATAATATATAAATAGTATTTGTTGTATAGCAAGCGCTTTAAACGGTATAATTTTCATAACACAATGTTAATGAATATACGACATTTATATATATTATTTATATATAAAAATGAAATTCGTGCTTTATTATTTTCATTTCAATACTAAGTAGTCAAAAAACATATTTACGATTATGCAAAATATTTTATAGTGTACACTTTTAAAAGTATAGTATTAAATGTAGTATGTCATTTCCCTAATGAATTTGTACTATTATGTTCAAACAAATTGTCTTTGACTACTTTTTGTATCATTTCATTTGAATATTGTAATAGTGAGTTTGCTCATGGAGACATAGAAACAATGACCAACGTTATCTCCTTTAAATTATATTTTCGATTTTGCATGACGTGCAATTATTTACTTTAGCAGTTTTCAAATTCAGAAAGTGCCGGTAGAACCGGTAGATGCTCCTCGAACTGCGCTTTGTCACTTGATGGGTTCTTACTGTACTATATGAGCTCCGGACAAACATTTAAGTATGAATAATAACAAAGGGCAATAACTCCTACATTATGCAAAACAGGGTAATGTTTTTTGTACACTACACTTTTCCTCATTGAGATCTATCTACCTATGACTTGACTTGAATTGAGTTTACCGTCGCTTCGACAGTATTTCAGAGTCATATAGCGACGTCAAGCTAATTACAGGTGCAGGAAGACCCCAAATGCACGGAGGCATCCGTGTAGAACCACCGACCTACCGGGACTCGAACCCACGCGGTGAGGGGCTGCGTGAGTGCTAAAGTCAGCGACTTTACCTTCTCGGCCACGGAGGCCCATATCTACCTTTGAAGTTTCATGTTGATACATCTGATAGTTTTTGTGTAATGCTCCAGACAAAATTTAAGAATGAAAAATAACAAAGGGCATTAATTCCTAATCTATGCTTAACAGAGTTGTGGTTCTTGTGCACTGCAGTTTTCATCATTAATGTCTATCTACCTGTGAAGTTTCATGTTAATAACTCTTTTAGTTTTTTGTTATGCTCCGGACAAAATTAAAGTATGAAAAATAACAATGGTCAATAACTCCTAAATCATGCAAAACAGAGTTATGGTTCTTGTACACTGCGCTTCTCCTTATTATGGTCTATCTACCAATAAAGTTTCATTTTGATACCTCCCATAGTTTTTGTGTTATTCTCTGGACAAAATTATGGCGGACGGACGGACGAACGGACGGACGGCCACAGCGGCAACTATATGCTCTCCCTTCAGGGGGCATAAAAATTGTATCAAAACTAGTCCTATATGATATGCCGCCGCTTTGTGTTATTTCCTTTCTGGGGCAAAGACACGTCATATCGAAAACCATATAGCACGATCCGTAGTGTAATCAGGTCGGAATGTTTAAGCTATTAACTAAACAGAACAGAATAGAACAGACATTTCAAAGTACATTTTCTACAGAACATACATATTGATACATGATATTGTCAGAGAAGGAAGAGTACGAATTATGGCATATACAGTCTGTTTGTGTTACAGTCATAGATATGAATCAATCACATAATTATACAAACACAGAAAAGAAATATCAGGGGAAAAATCGAAGGTTGAACTAATCATTTATCTTTTCAAAATTTAATAAAGTGTTTTCTTATACTTAAAGCTTCTTTAACATAGATTGCAAGTTTAAATATTTCAATAAATATGTTGATTTTCCAGAGGGAAATAATAAATAAACAATTAAATTCACTCGTATTTCGGCAAAAGTTTGAGAAATTCAAGAAAAATAGAAAGGCAAATTGTTGCCGAAATATTGAATAAGAATGAATTTAATTGTTAGTTATTTCAGTTTTGTTAGATGATTGCAATAATTGTATAAATGTTTGAACAGAAGGATGCATATAGTAAAAACGTTATAATATTTAATTCTAAGATCAGCATAACAAGGACATATACAAGTAAAATGAAATTCATTTTTAATATCAGTATTTTTTACAAACTAAACAATGTCTTTCTTCACGTGGTATTCGATTTCTGGCATATCTACCGGTAGATATGTGGTGCATATCAGTGGATGTAAGTAAGTGGATAGTCTAGGTCTAGTGAAGTGTATACGAAGGCTTCTTGGCAAAATATCTAAATAGTGTTCATATCCTAGAGGACTCTTAATGCTTTTATACATTGTCAGAATGAACTTTTGTCTAGGTATCCAACCAACCCTGCTTAAATGCGTCTATCAATCAACATTTAAATTCGCACAAAAATACATTAAAGTCAATTGTGTGTTGAGCGACGGGGTGAGTAATCACATTTAAAAAAAAATGTTGCTTTAAATAGCGTGTAGGTTATCTCATTAATAATCATGCCCAAAGGCCAATCAAATGAGATCACCAATAGAGATAACTAACTATACAAGTTGTGTCGATGATATACTAGTCTCCACGTGATACAATTATGTCTCGCACGTGACGTTATCATATCAGCACCGGTAACATGTTCAAGTACATGTTTATGAAATACGTTCAATATGAAACAGGTTTATCAAATAAGTCGCAGCTCTTATGATTTTGAGCGTTTTATTCGGGATGTATAAGATACTAACTCGTTTTATTCATTTTGACGCATTGACAGACAGAACGACGTAGATCAGACAGTCTGATCAGGGTCTTCTCTGTTTGCTCATACAATATTGTAAATTAGATGTTACACAATATCACAGAAAAGAAAACAACCCTTTTTCATATACCATTTAAATATACATTAAGTCATACATGTATAAATGAATATTTAGGAAGTAAAGGGTTAAACTTCCAGTGTTTGCACAAATTAAAGATGTCGCCTAATTGAAATGCCTATGGTACTCAAGAACGAAGTAAGAAAGACATGACAGGGATTTCAAGGGATTTCAATTCTTTTGAAAAACAAAATGATGATATAAATCGGTATTAACAAAACTGGCGTATTAAATTTAACTAAATAGAACGTAAATTAGATGCCACAATTTAGACAATGTAGATGGTGCGACCTGTGCAAACGTGTTTGATTATCAAACGTAATAGTACTTTTTTTTTAGATAATTATTATGATGTTTTCAACAATCAATTTGTATAAAACGTGTGAGAACAAAATTGTTTATAAAGTCCTTAACACATTTCTGTTCTTTTTATTTATACATTCAACAACCTGATTGTCAAAATACCACGAAAGCCCATTGAGCTCATTTTCGGTGATAAAAAAAATGCGTTTAAACGCGAAACTTCCGCGAATAAACGCGAAACTTTCACAAGTTTCACACCCAATTTTGTGATTCCGACATTACTATATATAGACAACCAGGAAATAGACAACCAAGAAAACACCATGATAGTATATTTTATGATCCATGATAATTTTTAATGACATTTTCATTTCTGCATACCATAAGCCTTACTAAGCCAAACTGGAATTAGAGGTGGTTCAAGCTGCAACAAAATGGGGTCTACGATTCATTTTTTTTATTTTTTTTATTTTATTTATTTATTTATTTTCTTTTTTTTTTTGCCTTTTCAGAAAAAAGAGGGCGTGCATTTCACATGTTTGAAAACGTACACAGGGTATATTATTGAAAAAAATCTCCTACGGAGAGAACGTTTTCCTCTAATTGTGATCATAACCATGAATTCAGGATGATCAGCAAAGTGAGGAACGCTCCTCTGATTGCATTCATAACCATGAATTCAGAATGTTCAAAAAAGAGAGGAACGTTCCTCTAATTGCGGTCGTAATCATGAATCAACATGATCAACAAAGAGAGAATCGTTCCTCTATCTGCGGTCGTGACCATGAATCAACATGATCATCAAAGATAGGAACGTTTCTCTATTTGCGGTCGTAATCATGAATCAACATGATTAACAGAGAGAGGAACGTTCCTCTATTTGCGGTCGTGACCATGAATCAACATGATCATCAAAGATAGGAACGTTCCTCTATTTGCGGTCGTAATCATGAATCAACATGATTAACAGAGAGAGGAACGTTCCTCTATTTGCGGTCGTGACCATGAATCAACATGATCATCAAAGATAGGAACGTTCCTCTATTTGCGGTCGTAATCATGAATCAACATGATCAACAGAGAGAGGAACGTTCCTCTATTTGTGGTCGTGACTATGAATCAACATGATCATCAAAGATAGGAACGTTCCTCTATTTGTGGTCGTATTCATGAATCAACATGATCAACAGAGAGAGGAACGTTCCTCTGATTTAAAGGTATATACATAAAATATCTCCCAAAAAGAGGATTATAATCATGAATCAACATGGTCAACAAAGAGATCCTTTTATTGCAGACATAACCATGTTTCAGAATGATCAAGAAAGAGAGGAACGTTCCTTTGCTTTAAATATTTATACAAAAAATATATATATATTTATACAAAAATATTTTCAAATAACAAGGAGTCCTGAATCTGAATAAAATAGTAGATCACAATACTTGGTTTCACACGACCATCCTTGTGTAAATGTTTGTTTTCTTTTAAATACCTGTATGTAAATTTTGTTTGCTGTAGAATTTGAGGGGGGCGTGGCTTGGCTTCACTAAAATGTGTAGGCACGCTTTCTTACTGCGGGCGATCTGTTGGGGGAAGTTTGGATTTTTGCATGGCCGTGGGAACAATCTGGTTATTTTTTTAGGTTTTCTTTTTAATGTGAATATACCTATTTCGTTTGGATTTTTAATAAAAACAAAAACTACTACTGACCGAACATACTCATAAGTAGCCTTTACACTATAATATTGAAATTCATGACATTTATTCACGAACGTAATCTAGATTTGTTGTATGTAAGGCTAAACACTTAATGTCATGAATTTGCTTATTTTATGCTAACTGGTGAAATACTGTGTTTTATCAGTGAGATAAAAACCATATCTCAGAGTGTGGGTGATATAGATTTGCTGGAACTATTTTTTACATATAAAGAGTATGTAGCAGCATGTAGCATAAAATTACAAGAACATTTGTTTGTTTTGAGTGAATATGGAATATATCACAACCTGAAGTGACACAATTTTCACATTTTGAAATTGAATCACTTCTCGATTTTACTCAAAACAAACAAATATCCTCTATGTATTTATTTAACAGTGAAACCTATGTCCCTATAGACATCCTGTTGACGAACCCTCTGTAATATAATAAATAAATTAATAACAGAAACATAAACACAAACGTGATTTACGCTCTTAAGGATCGCCATATCGAGGCATAAATTACGCAAGTAGAGCATAAAGTTTCGTGCATGAATGCATTTGCAATGAAAAAAATGAAGCATGTGAGGCAATGTACAAGTTTCAAGCCAAATTATGAACTTCTTTTAGGTCTTAAATCTAACTATAGTTTAAATCATTTATTTCAAAATTCGCAACCCACAACTGTTAAAAAATGTACTCACAAGCACTCTCATGAGAAAAGTAATTGATTTTTGCCCCTGTCATAAAATTAAAATATCGGATTGGTGAAGTCATAAGATATATAATTCATGGTGCCCTTTAAATATAACCATGATGGTATTGGTAATAATTTACGCATGTATGAATACTGCATGAGTGCGAAGTACTTCTTTAATATTTTTTATCATTTTGTGGCAATATAGTTTTCGGGTTTTGCCAGTTTACTTAACTGGAGGATCAATCTTCAGTATTTTCAATAATTTAAAATTTAGATAACGGTTAAGAAGTTTAACAAAAACATGTTTATTTCCAACACACACGTTACTTAAAGACACGTGGTGTAACGTTACATATAACATAATATTGTTTATAATAACACTTTGATACCATAACAGTTTCTTGGTAAATGTTCGACCAATATTTCGATTTTTCTTAAGTCGCACGTGTCTGCCATAAAACCTGCTTAGAAATTTAAATGATACATATGACCACTTATTAACCTACAAAGACTAACAGTAACCTAGAGCGTCCGTGTTAGGAGTGACAGGTCACCGCACAGCTGTACATGTAGTTATTCCAGCGCAGGAACATGGTTGTTGATATCTTCATCAAATAAATTATAGCTAACTTGGACAACCATTGCTGATGGCCGGGATTGTTTTGTTTTCAATCTTAAAACATGCAGAAATATAAATAAGAAAACTATAGGAACACATGCAGTTCAAGAGAATGATTAACAACTTGGATATCAGAGGAAAGTTCCTCTCTTTGTTGATTTTCTTGAATTCATGGTTATAACTGCAATCAGATGAACGTCCCTCTCTTTGTTGATCATCCTGAATCTGCAATTAGAGGAACGTTCCTCCCTTTTGGAGATGTTTCATGTGTATGCCTATAAATACGAGGAACGTTCCTCTCTTTAATATAATGATCATCCTCTCTTAAGAAGATGTTTTATGTATATACCTCTAAATCAGAGGAAATTCCCTCTCTTTGTTGATTACCTGAATTCATGGTTATGCAATTAGAGGAACGTTCCTCTCTTTAGGAGATACTTTTCAATAATATAACCTGAGTACGTTTTCAAACATGTAAAATGATGTACCACCTCTTTTTTTCTTAAAAGGCAAAAAAAATGAAATTGAATCGTAGACCCCATTTTGTTTCAGTTTGAACCACCTCTAACAGTTATATGACACAAAAACTGGATCTGAGTTTCAGATCCCTTTTTATATTTTAGGTATATTACAAAAACGTCACATTTTCCTTACACAGGTCCAACCAGTCCTGGAACTACCCTTATATACAGAGCGCCAAGCAATAGAGGTATACTAGCACCATTTTTAACGACTTTTGTATGTCGCGGCCGGAGTTCAAAGCAACCTTGATAGCGTCAGTCTGGGAAATAAGTTGTTATTTGAATCTAGGGCGTAGCGGTTAATTTGCTATGAAGAAATGGTGAATGTTTACTTCCTGTCTCTATACACCCGACATCAGCTTGTTATCAAACAGCAATTTTGCCACGGATTTCTCTTCTCGCATCTCATTTATTTTAATTGACGGGTTTATATCTAAAAATAGTACCGACTGAAATTAACGATCAAAACTACAGAGCCGTATTACAGATGTTTTTGATTAGCAAGTATTCGTATCAAGATAATAAATAATATGAAACCCTGGTATGACAGATGCGCGTGTCAATTGAGAAGTACATGTTGCAGTACATGTACACTGATTGCTATCTTATAACACAAACATTGCGTGAATGGCCCGTCTGTTTAATATAGACTTTATTTTATTCTTCAGCCTTTGTTTTCCGCACTGGTCTATAACAATACTCGAACCTACTTCAAAGCCAATTCTGACAAGCGGATCGTTTGTATTGCGGGGCTTAGGGTTTCAAGACTCCTGATATTGTATTGGATAGATTGACGTTAACGTGACGCAAAAACGACAGCTAGTTAGAGGGCTTGATCGGGTTTTCCAGGCAAGGAATGTCTAGTCCGTGTTACATTCATTCGCTCACGTCAAACACCATCTAGGAAAACAAAAGGCTTCTTTGATACCGTACCGTACAGTTCACAATTATTCCGATAGTTCGTAATTCATAATATACGCCCGCGGCCGTTTTATAATTATGTTATCTTTATGTGTTATACTGCAACGAGGAAACGCTTCTCGTATAGTTTTCATAGGCTTGTATGGGTAATCTTAATGTGTTTTTTTTAAGTACATCATTATATTATACGTGTATGTAAACCACAATATGAAACTAAATAATTGCTTAATTCATTTATCAGTTATTACACAATTAAATATATCGATATTTATCAAACGGTCTGCGTACGTGCAAATCGTGTTTTATATGTTTATTGTTTTTTTTTGTTTGTTTTTTTGTTGTTGTTTTTTATCGAAAGCGCAGACAAAGTGCCTTTTCGTTTCATTATTCTCGTAATTGTGATAAATATGTAATAATAATGCATTTTAAGTCTTTTGGGACCAACAAGCCATTAAACCCTTCCACATTTCCCGAGAAACCAACCTTTGCAACGACCATACGATCAACTGTAAATCTAATATACTACTATTCCGACAGACAAATGCATGCTCCAAGATAACGTATTTCATTGTTTCTTAGTGTCGTATATTTTTCTGAAACGCCTTTTGCGTTGAACTGTTGATGTGCTCTTTATCAATTACAGCGGTTATAAAACGATCACGGCAATTTAGTATTAATGTAGATAAGACGAAGCTAGCTCGGTGACTGACGATTGATATACGGAGTCAGAGGACGCAATTATCAGGGGGATAACTTCCATTACAGGATGAAATCCACTCCAAAACTTTCTTGTGCTGCAGTATGTCATATCATTCCAGATTCTTGCTGAGGCGAGGCTCCCTGTTTTCTTATTGGGACACCCCATACCGGATTGGATTACCATGACCTGGTCGACATAAATCAGTTTGTTGTGTTTTCAGCATCATCAACTTCATCATCATCATCATTGATGAAATTTAATTATATTTAAATAAAATTCTGCTTTTATTATTTTATTTATATTATAAGGGCCTCCGTGGCCGAGAGGGTAAAGTCGCTGACTTTAAAACTCACTCAGCCCCTCACCGCGTGGGTTCGGATCCAGGCAGGGTCATTCGGATTTCATGTGAGGAAATCGTTCCAGCTGGCTTGCGGTAGGTCAGTGGTTCTACCCGGATGTCTCCGTGCATTTGGGGTCTTCCTCCACCTGTAATTAGCTGGACGTTGCTATATGACTGAAATACTGTCGAAACGACGGTAAACTCAAATAGTCAAGTCAATAGTCATATTTATTATTTTGATTGTTATTATTATATCACAATGACTAAGATATAACTTGTGGAATGCATACAGATGAAACAGTTCATGATAACATAGTCTCCAAATGATTTAAATACTGCTGACGGGACACTAACATAGACTGTATGTTTCATTTCCATATCATTATATTTTACGGTCATCTTGAGGAACGAGTAATTTTCTTGCGGGAATGAGACTATATCTCTTAAGGGAACAGATCTGAGCAGTCAAATCGCGCATATATATTAGTACCATAAATTCTTAGCTTCCATTTGAATATTTTTTTGGTCTATTTTGAAACCAAAATAACTACAGACTAAAAACATTTTTTTCAGAGCTAGATTAAATTTCTCGAAAATATCTAAGCACGATCTCAGGAGCGAAATAAGGTCATACTTGAATCACTGTTGATTATAAGAGCCAAATCTTGAGTTTTGGTATAAAGATCATACTTAGGTACAGATTCGATTTTCGAAGACATGGGGCCTGGTTTAAGTGAGAAGCCTGACTCATACAGAAGCAATCAGAAATTTGAGCATTTAAGCTATGAGGCATAATGCATATTGTGAAGATATACATTTTCGTGGTATTTCGTGGAAATTTATTTCCACGAACAAAAATTATCCATAACAACTGATCATTTCGTAGATCTAACACTTTCTAGAACGGGATTCATCGAATACATGCACCCACGGTATTGTCTTTATAGTTACAAAATTAAGGAAATTTAAAGACAACGTAAAGTAACGTTTTTACTTTTTTGCTACTTCTCTTGAAAGCTTTCTGTAGTCAATGGTTTGACAAGAACGGTGCAACCAATGGCAAAGCTGTTGGTGAGAATGACATTTCATATGGTCTTTTAGCCGGAATCCCATGAAAAGAGATGCTTCAATGTAAATTTGTTCCATTTATGCATGTTTTATTAACTTTTGTAAATAATTCAAAATTTACAAAATTTCAAAGCCTTGTGCATTACTAGCTTGAACTTGGCATCAATATCAAAATTCTAATTTCAAAAGGAAACCGACGCAAAATATCAATCAATTGCACTTGCCAGTTGTCTCAAGTTGTTATATATTACGGGCTACCAGTGAATTTTTAACGCCATTGGTATGTTACGAATCGGTATTTTTGTTACAAACCAAAAATCGTTTAAGAATGAATCGAGCGAAATTAATAATTGGCATTGCAAAAGCAGTATATGAATAAATATATTTTATGTCTTTCGTAACCCGTATTGACATATGTGGAATAAAAGTCATAGCACTTTACGTTTATTTTCGGTGATAAAATCATGCGATATAAGCGTTTTAAAAGGTCTTTGATAGTAATAAACATGTACATTAGATTTTCTTTTCAACGAGATCTGTCACATCCCCTCATTTTAATGAAAATGTCTAACATTCCATAGATTACAATGGTATCATACATCGGCACAAAGATTTAGACGGACTGCTATTTAGTTAAAGTAATAAGAAGTTATATAATACAAATTCATATTCCATGGGAGAAATTGGCCGAGTTATATTGTACGAAAATACTTATGAGATATGAATGATATTTATACGAAGCGTTAAAAGTTAGTGCAACTAATATATATCAATACACACTGTACTCCAATATAATTGTAAAAAAGGATTCTGTTGTAACAGGTACCACATTTTCTATAAATAGCTTGTTTAAGCTTGAATTACCTGTTTACGTTAATTTAAAATCGTTATATATGTATATACTTGGTCACTTGGTAATAATAATTACGCATTCCTCTGACGTGCATAGAGTTGAACCTGTATTAGCGACCTCCTGTACTAAGCGGTCAACTTGTATAAAGCGGTCAACTTTAATATTACCAAACTGTATCATTTTGTGCTATATCTTAATTTCATTTAGAGGTCACCTCTGTTAGGTGTTCCCGTTATAACCCGCTTAAGACAAATTTGAATGTATTTGCTATAAAGTCGCTAATTTTGCTAAGCACTCGCTATGGAAGAAACAGTAGCTTGTGAATCATGAGATTAGTTTCACTTACCTGTAGATACAGAACAATTTTACACATAGCCAGGCCTAGAAACCAAGACTTCATCATGTCGTGAAGGACCGAGGGTGGCAGACAGATCAGTATCACCCAAAAGTCGGCCACGGCTAGGTTTACTAGGAAAAAGTTAGTGACACTTTTCAGCTGTTTGCTTTTCCAAACAGAGTAACACACAAGGAAATTCCCGGTGATTCCGATGAAGAAGATGAAGATGAAGATTATAAGGAAAATCCAGTGTTTTGCTTCCAGTGCCGTATATGTGTCAATTAGGTCCATATATCTCTCATGAGTGAGGTTCTCGCCACACCCACCATCCCCTGCAAATGTTTCGTTATCCAAAACTGAGGTGTTGGTACCATTTGTTGATGTGATATTTTCCATGTTGTCTTATTTATCTTGAATATAAATATACATATAGAGAGTGAGAGATCAAAACTAGTGACTAGCAACTGATCCCAGAACAACCTTCAGAAAATCATTGTTTTAATATGTAGATACTATGTTATTTTGATTTATACGTAAAATTAGCACATCAGTCCAACTGCGTATACGATGAGGTATGTTTAATATTTCACAATTTCCTTTTAATTAATTAATGCTATTTAGTTTGTTGAAATTAAAAAAGGTAATCCGTAGCTGCCATGCATACATATATACGTAGACCCTTATCTCCTTTCGTTCACAGAAAACATCAAGATTCCAGGTATTTGATATTGTGACATTTCAATTACATCCCTGTTCTAATGTTCCTTGTCATGTCTTTTTTTCTTTAAATTGTGAATGCTTTATCGTAAAATCATCACAATAATTTCCTCTTATTTTCTTCTTTAGCATGTTCGCATGACGATTTTGAGCATTCCAATATCATTTCCCCCAAAATCGGTTCAATAAAGGCACGCGTTTCTCCATGTCGTGAAGCATCAGTAAGAGTGTTTTGAATTCAATCCCAGCATTAAAAAACCTGCAAAAATATTTATCAACTCCAGATGTTTTACTTACAAGTACGGAGCTCTGCAACTAGTTTTTTTTCTGTAATATTTGCACAATATGGAGTCAAATTGTGTGCTTTGATTACACCAGCGTCAAATTATGACTAACGAGGATGCAGGAAATGCCTACCTCTTCGACAATACTCTCTCATAACAGAGAGGAGGAACGTTTTATAGAAGCTGAGCAGCCGCGATGGATAATTATTGGATAAAACGTAACCGGTTGCTCCCTGTACGATACAGAGCGATGGCCTACGACCGCAAATTCCGTGGTGATTTGTTTCATTTTCATATTAATCGCAGATTATATCGTTGTTTTGGTGCAAATAAATTGAAATGTTCTCCTGTTAAGTAAACAAATGTTGTGTTTGTTTTTTCTAGTTATATCAAACCTTTTCAATAAGTTATTTGAAATGCATTGTAAAAGTTATTTTTAATGACTTGACAAATGTATTTATATTTGCTTTGATGCATGTTGTCTGATAACTGTACTAGCATAATGGGTTGTCAATGGATGACCTGATTTATGGGTTTGTTTGTCGGTTGACTTGGCCATGAATAAAAAAGTCGGGGTATTAAATGTTGTTTCTAAAACCTGGACATGTGAACTTAATAATCTTCTAAATATCAGTGCTACAAAAATGTTTTAGGTACAATGATTTTAAGAACCGAATCACCTCTGATTAGCTTTTCTCGGGCCCCCTTGTTTTCGAAAATAATTTTTTTTTTTTTCAGAATGATTTTCATACTCGGCCTCAAACTTTGCCTATTATTTTCAATAGGAATTTTAGTATGATACTCAATAAGAGCCCGAGAGCGTACATAGGTATTTTGAAGTACACGAGTAGTCGCCAGCCAGGTTCGAAAACATAACCTTTGGATCTGCAGTTACCAGTGAACCACTTTTTAAGACTCGAGAGAAAACGCCTAGTGCTTAATAGCTTAGTTCATGGCTGCCTTTAACAACAAGACGTAGTAACAACTGCAAACTATCCTTTACCCTGAAACCTGCAGACTATCACCTTGTACCAATATCAGAAACCAAGGAAACCCCCAGATCAGCATTAAAATCATTGCCCAAATAGTTAACATTCTCCATTTCAATCTCAAATATTTCCAGAATGACATTTTATCTGATGACAACCCACAATCACCACGTGACAAGTGAGTGATCTCTAATGAAGATCAGGAACAATTTCCACCCCCCCCCCGCCCCCGGCAGATACGACAGACGGCAGAGGTCCTTAGAGTCAAAATCACAGGCTTATTTGAAGACCGGTGTATGCGAATTTGACTTGCCTTTATTGGTTTACTTCGATCGTGTCAACTAGAATTGACATCTGAAAGTGCAAAAGGGTTGGGCGCATGAAACAAGAGGATTGACATTAAACATTCGAGAGAATACATCTTGTGCTAAATAGGCCTTCATTTACACGACATGGTCGGTCTGACTCCACCTTGGTGACTAAATTGCATAGTATATCTAACAACTATATGCATTAATCTATTATAAATTGCAGTCCGATATTGATATTGAACCCACACTGTTTACATGAGACAACCATACAGTGATCAAATTCCTCATGAGTATTGTTTATTACTTCTCTTATTACGTCAACGGAAGAACGCATGGATGATCCTGGTTTATGTGCTACATGTAATATTGTGGCGTCTAATATCTCGAAAAAGTCTATGTTCTTATTTTGTGGCGTCTAAATCCTGATAAAAGTCCATGTGCTTATTTGTGGCGTCTAATATCTTGATGATATTTTATGTGCTAAGTTTGTGGCGTCTAATATCTTGATGAAAGTTCTTGTGCTTATTTGTAGCGTCTAATATCTTGATAATATTTCATGTGCTAATTTTGTGGCGTCTAATATCTCGATAAAAGTTCATGTGCTTATTTTAGCGTCTAATATCTTGATAATATTTCATGTGCTAATTTTGTGGCGTCTAATATCTCGATAAAAGTTCATGTGCTTATTTTAGCGTCTAATATCTTGATAATATTTCATGTGCTAATTTTGTGGCGTCTAATATCTCGATAAAAGTTCATGTGCTTATTTGTGGCGTCTAATATCTCGATTAAAGTCCATGTGCTTATTTGTGGCGTCTAATATCTCGATAAAAGTCCATGTGCTTATTTGTGGCGTCTAATATCTTGATAATATTTTATGTGCTAAGTTTGTGGCGTCTAATATCTTGATGAAAGTTCATGTGCTTATTTGTAGCGTCTAATATCTTGATAATATTTCATGTGCTAATTTTGTGGCGTCTAATATCTCGATAAAAGTTCATGTGCTTATTTGTGGCGTCTAATATCTCGATAAAAGTCCATGTGCTTATTTGTGGCGTCTAATATCTCGATAAAAGTCCATGTTCTTATTTGTGGCGACTAATATCTTGATAATATTTTATGTGCTAAGTTTGTGGCGTCTAATATCTCGATAAAAGTTCATGTGCTTATTTGTAGCGTCTAATATCTTGATAATATTCCATGTGCTAATTTTGTGGCGTCTAATATCTCGATAAAAGTCCATGTGCTTATTTGTGGCGTCTAATATCTCGATAAAAGTCCATGTGCTTATTTGTGGCGTCTAATATCTTGATAATATTTTATGTGCTAAGTTTGTGGCGTCTAATATCTTGATAATATTTCATGTGCTAAGTTTGTGGCGTCTAATATCTCGATAAAAGTTCATGTGCTTATTTGTGGCGTCTAATATCTTGATAATATTTCATGTGCTAATTTTGAGGTGTCTAATATCTCGATAATATTTTATGTGCTAAGTTTGTGGCGTCTAATATCTCGATATATCTAATTGTGCCTTATGATTATGTGCTAATTTGTGGCGTCTAATATCTCGATAAAATTCATGTGTTGCTTAATTTGTCTGGCTGGCTCTAATATCTATTGTTAATATTTTTACGCAAATCTGAAATATATGTTAATTTGTGGCGTCTAATATCTCGATAAAAGTCCATGTGCTTATTTGTGGCGTCTAATATCTCGATAAAAGTCCATGTGCTTATTTGTGGCGTCTAATATCTCGATAAAAGTCCATGTGCTAAGTTTGTGGCGTCTAATATCTCGATAAAAGTCCATGTGCTTATTTGTGGCGTCTAATATCTCTGATAAATTATGTGCTAATTGTGCGTCTAATTCGAAAAATATTGCTTTTGTGCGTCTAATATCTTGATAAATATTTTATGTGCTTAAGTTTGTGGCGTCTAATATCTTGATAATATTTTATGTGCTAAGTTTGTGGCGTCTAATATCTTGATGAAAGTTCATGTGCTTATTTGTAGCGTCTAATATTTTGATAATATTTCATGTGCTAATTTTGTGGCGTCTAATATCTCGATAAAAGTTCATGTGCTTATTTGTAGCGTCTAATATCTTGATAATATTTCATGTGCTAATTTTGTGGCGTCTAATATCTCGATAATATTTTATGTGCTAAGTTTGTGGCGTCTAATATCTCGATAAAAGTCCATGTGCTTATTTGTGGCGTCTAATATCTCGATAAAAGTCAATGTGCTTATTTGTGGCGTCTAATATCTTGATAATATTTTATGTGCTAAGTTTGTGGCGTCTAATATCTCGATAAAAGTCCATGTGCTTATTTGTGGCGTCTAATATCTCGATAAAAGTCCATGTGCTTATTTGTGGCGTCTAATATCTTGATAATATTTTATGTGCTAAGTTTGTGGCGTCTAATATCTCGATAAAAGTTCATGTGCTTATTTGTAGCGTCTAATATCTTGATAATATTTCATGTGCTAATTTTGTGGCGTCTAATATCTCGATAAAAATCCATGTGCTTATTTGTGGCGTCTAATATCTCGATAAAAGTCCATGTGCTTATTTGTGGCGTCTAATATCTTGATAATATTTTATGTGCTAAGTTTGTGGCGTCTAATATCTTGATAATATTTCATGTGCTAATTTTGTGGCGTCTAATATCTCGATAAAAGTTCATGTGCTTATTTGTGGCGTCTAATATCTCGATAAAAGTCCATGTGCTTATTTGTGGCGTCTTATATCTCGATAAAAGTCCATGTGCTTATTTGTGGCGTCTAATATCTTGATAATATTTTATGTGCTAAGTTTGTGGCGTCTAATATCTCGATAAAAGTTCATGTGCTTATTTGTAGCGTCTAATATCTTGATAATATTTCATGTGCTAATTTTGTGGCGTCTAATATCTTAAAGAAGTTCATGTGCTTATTTTGTGGCGTCTACTTTCTTGATAAAGGAAACATACCCCTGTTTCACGATCTTTTTTCTTAAATATATTGAAAAGTGTTCGTGGCAAAATATATAAATTATACCTCTAATGAGTGAGACCCTTTCAATTGCTTAAAATAAACATGCCCATAGCATTAACAAATTCACTATCT
>CM037794.1:19315861-19365861 GCA_021229015.1 Solen grandis
GCAAGCTGTCTGAGAATTCTGCATTACATGCTTTGGTTTCAGGTACTTTGATTTGCTTGGAGCACTCGATGCAAATCCCAACCGTAAGTTTTATGTTTGGATGATTGCAAGGATATTGATTTACGCGAACAGCTGCATTAACCCTATCGTCTACAACTTTATGAGTGGTATGCATTATATTATATCATAACTGTCTTTTAGTTGATAAGAATCAGAAAACGTTAATTACATAAAGTAGTTAAACATGTATTTCACAAAAAAATGGAAAAAGAAAAGAAACATATGAAAAAGATATTATTTTCTAACACCAATTGACTTACCAAAGACCATAGGGAATTGAGAAAAGTATAACGTTTACATATTTTCAATCGAATTATATATCCATCGCTGAATGTATTAAATTTTGTATTAGATTAGTGGTACCTTGAATAAAATTACCCCACATTACTCGAGAAATCTACATATTGTAATCGTTTGTTTTGTTTTGTTTTACTTTTTATGTTACTACATAATACACCTAAAAGCTTAAATAATAAATAGGTAAGTCACTGAAAGTTATTGTAACAGAGAGAAAGCAGGTAAAGTGAAGGAGATTCGTTAGAATAGTTACTATATCCCCTTCAAAGAAATTCTATATATTTTTTTTTATTGTAGAAAAGTTCCGTAAGCAGTTCATGACCGCGTGTTTTGGATGTTATAATTTGATGCGATGCTGCTTCAGGAGGGACCACGCGTGTAAGTATACAAAAATGAGTGTTTCATTATCCTAATAGACATTTTACAAGCAGATTTAAATCAAATTAATTCCAACACGCAAGTCTGTTATAACTAATTGTATTTTAATTGAGAAAGATAATCACTCTGGTGATTATACCCTAATTCTTTACGAGTCAGTAAATTTGGAATACATTATATAAATATCATTAAATCTTCTTATAATACATCTGTCAGTTTGAACAATTACTTGTTATTAAGTAACATATTAATCAATCGCATTTGATTAATGTCTCATTAATGCTGATAGTGACATTCTCTTAATTAATTTATTCCAACAGGACCGATAGGCACAATTTAACTATAAAGATGATTAAATGATAATTAATAGGGAAAATGTACATACGATTACTTTATAATTAAACAAGTATTGGTAATAGCTAATGACATAATAGGTGTAAAATCAAAAAATATTTTTAAGTATATATATGGTCAAAATAAAGATATTTTGGTAAGACAAATCAAAATTATTTTGATTTGAGTGATTTCAATAAATATTTTGTCAGTTTTACAATTGGCATCAATATTTCATCTGAATGCAACTCAACCTCTGTAAAACTAGATATAGTGAGACCTCTATACCCTACATCCGCCTGATTAAATATAGCAATAATGTTATCGCTCTACCCATGCGTGGTCAAATATGACAACGATTTACCAGGGTGACTAAATATACAAAGGATTGTGTCAATTTATTACTCAGAGATTAAGATCAAATACAAACTGGGCTGCATTATTCAACCTCTGTGTGACTGAATAAAGACATAAGTGTATCACCACAATATACTTTTATTTTGCATCGATTATGAAACAAATTCTTACAACTTACAATTAGTCATTCTCGATGGCTTGGATGACGCCGTGTATGGTCATTATTGTGGGAGAAACCGGATCACTTGGAGAAAACCCTCGTGTCTGGACGGGCGACCACCGTATCCTTTCACGTACGTCACACGGGAACGAACCCGAGACGCATTGTGCATTACCACCACGCTACCAGCCACCTACAATTTTCCTAAATGTTTGCGATAGAATATAGCATGTATTCTATTACTCTGCCAATGTGTGATTTAAAATAATAAATGTTGCATCACCTGTGTTTTATAAAATATAGCAGGGATCATATCACTCTGTGTGTGATAGTTAAAGCAACCTTAGTTTGACAAATTATGGCCAGTCGGGACTGTATAACTCTATCCCAGTTTGAGAAAATATAACAAGGAGAGTATTGCTTAATCTCTGTATGATTTAGTATAGCAAAGGTTTTATTACTCTGTCTCAATTTGATTAAATATAGCAGGTAGAGAGAGTATCACTATATGTCTGTAAGTTTTGACAGAGGTTGCATCACTCTACCTTCTACTTGTGAAATATTGCAAGTTATGTTTGTATCACTCTACTATGGAAGCCCTGGAGGGCAATTTTGACTTGCGACTAGTGACTTTTGACTTGTCACTTTTGAGTTACGACTAGTAACTTCGGTTTAACAATGGCGCGCATTTCTAGCACGTGCATTTTGTCTGAAACCGAAATACTCAGATTTTTAATATTTGGTATTAAACAAAATCTATTTACCCTCTACTAAGAACGTTCACATCAGGTCCATATGTAGTCAAAATAGTCTAGTCACTTTTTTTACACAGTTTTATATAGAAAGGCTTTAAAATCCTATTCTCAGAACGGTTCGACATAGAGCTTAGATATATAACGCAGGATTTTCAAGTTATATCCTTGGTGTGTTAATCAGCCCTGCCCCTGGGGACATTTGATTTACAAAGAACTGCATAAGGAAATGCAATTAAAATCTTCTGGGCTTTTAATAAGAATTAGAGTTGATTATTTTGGTATGTTATGTGCTTTATCAACTTAAAAAATCAAAGCCGTTAATAGCAGTTTTCTCAGGTGAGCGACTAAGGGACAATGATTGCAAAATAATTGTAAGTCACAAGTTGCAAGTCACTAGTCACAAGTTTTAAGTCACTAGTCACAAGTTGTTAGTCACTAGTCATAGGTTTTAAGTAAAATAGTTCTTGCTTATTATTAAAAAACATTTTTTTTTTAACATTTTTGGAAACCAGTCTATGAATACTTGACTATACTGTACTGTGTTAATATAACACAATACAATGCTATAAATCTGTCTAAAAGATTAACAAGAGCTAATACCTAAGTGTAAAATCCGGCCATGTTACACAGAAAGATTACATTTTTATTTAGTAACTTCTTTGAAAGACAATATTTATCAAGATAGTTATGTCTCCGCTAATAATTAAATGGGGGAGACATTTTGTCAGAGTTGTCTGTCTGTCGTCTGTCTGTCTGTCTGTCTGTCTGTCTGTCTGTCTGTCACACTTTTTGTCCGGAGCATAACTCAAAAAATATAAAAGCCATTAACTTTAAACTTCACAGGTCGAAAGATCTCATGGAGGAGAAGTGCGGTGCGCAAGAAGTTTTAAGTTGTAACTCAAATGTCATAAGTTATAAGTCGCAAGTCAAAATTGCCCTCCAGGGCTTCCATACTCTACCTTAAATGTTCCTCACTCTGCCTTCGTTTGATTAAATATAGTAAGGATAGTATCACTTTATCTCTTATGTGATTAAATATAGCAAGGCTTGTATCATATTACCGTCCCTAGAAGAAATTTACCAAGGGTAGCCCCATTCTACCTCTGTGTGATTAAATATAGAAAGGCTTGTATCATATTACCGTCCCTAGAAGAAATTTACCAAGGGTAGCCCCATTCTACCTCTGTGTGATTAAAAGACCACTGTTTGCATCACTCTACCTCTGTGGAATATATGACTTCATCATTTTCTTTCATTTTATCAATTTCCTTTGCTATTATTTTCAGAGTATTTTCCCCTTTTCTATGGAATATGTTTGAAGTTCTTCCTTTTCATACAGCAAGCTTCTCGTATTAGACAATAAGCAATCGTGTACGATCATGAGTTAATAAAAGGTCTACATTGTAGCTCATTAAGTAATCATGCCACATGTCTACGGCGTGATACTGCAGTGTGGCAGCACTATATCTGTCTCCAAATGACTGAAATACAAATGAGGAGAAACAAACAAATTATCCCCCTTTATTGTCATATCTTTAATTTTGTTCATTAACTTCAATGCTTTGAGAACGAAGAAGTTTTACCACTTTGTATTCACACACCTATTGTTGGATTCTTATAAGTAGATCTGTTGCATTTTTGCTTGTATCATTCTAACTTTTTGCGACTCCTATAGGCGTAAACTGTGTAAGGTAAAACTCCATTTTGATGACCGTAGGTTTGTGGCTTCGAGAATGACGTATTATTAAATTTTATTTGACCCGTTTAATAAATATTAATATTTTGAATTCCAAATGTGCTTATCTTTTATTGAGATATTGTTGTTTCGCATTTGTACTGAGTTTTAAGCAGCGCTTTTTTCATACTAATTGGAAATCTTACTAGTTCTTTATATCTTATGTTTTTCTCTTGTCATTTTAAGCTCGACTGTTCGAATAATATGAGAGCTATTGTAGTCGCCCTTGCGTCGGCGTTGGCGTTGCAGCTTTTGGTTAAAGTTTTGCATGCAAGTTACTATCAACCTTATATCTCAATAACCATTTATGGTATTGACTTGAAAGTTTGTAAATATGTTCAAGGGCATCAGACAACCAAGGTAGATAACTCTTGACTGAATTTAATATAAATTATGGCCCCTTTTAACTTAGAAATTGTGGTTAAAGTTGTGCATGCAATAGAAAATTTGGTTAAAGTTTTGCATGCAAACTACTATCCAGCTTGTATCTCAATAACCATTCATGGTATTGACTTAAAGGTTTATGAATATGTTCAGGGGTATCACACAACCAAGGTAGATAACTCTTGATTGAATATATTGCAAATTATGGCCCTTTTTTAACTTAGAAATTTTGTTTTAAGTTTTGAATGCAAGGTTATTTCATGCTGATATCTCAGAGTCCAGGCATGGGATTGATTTGAAACATCTTTAACATGTTTAGGGGTATTATATTATAAAGGAAGATAACACTTGATGGAATACATGCATATTAAAAATTATGGCCCCCTTAGCTTAGCTGAGAATTTTGTTTAAATGTTTGCATTCAAGCTACTATCCAGCTTATATCTCAAGGTATATCATTTTTGACTATTATTATATACAGGGTATGTATTTACCATTTGATTTACCAACAAGCGTTTTGAATAGTTGAGCGTGCTGTCTACTGACAGCTCTTGTTATTATTGTACTAATTGTAATGTCTAATGATTGTCTTCATCATTTGTGACTTTTAAGTACTATAGAAGGTTATATGACTGTATTTTAAGAAATTGATCGAAAGAACCTTAAGTATTACAATACATATTACATGCATCGCTAGAACATTAAAACTACATTAATATAATTTAAAATGAACTAACTGCAACTGAATTATATAGCATGTTTGTGTTCTTCTTTATTTTTTCATTCTCATATACATTTCATTTGTAACGTAAGCCATTACAGTTTTATTATTATAGATTATTATCGGAATGAAAACAAGTGAGTTCTTTGTTGTCATCTTAAGTGATGTGCATGTATAAATAAATTGTCAATTAAAATTAACAATTCGCTCTTTTTCATCATTCTAATGAACGATAATAAAACAATTTAAT
This sequence comes from Solen grandis, assembly GCA_021229015.1. Taxonomy (NCBI): domain Eukaryota; kingdom Metazoa; phylum Mollusca; class Bivalvia; order Adapedonta; family Solenidae; genus Solen; species Solen grandis. The sequence continues at coordinate 19,321,292 of CM037794.1, forward strand.
TTGAATTTATTTGTTTTATAACCATCGATACGTTTAACGATTTTAAATCTTTTTTTTTTTTTAAGCCATATTAGATTGCACTATCTTTGATATGCAAAAAGAAATAACATGTTTTCATAGTACATTTGTAATTTGCATTCCCGTTTATATAAATACTCGTAGTTTCAGATAAGCATATCTGTAAATATGACGAAGTTGCAGTTAGTTCAGATTCATTTATTAAAGGTTTAAACAGTAATATTTATATATCAAAAGTTTCATCAGAAACCATTATGATTGTTTAAGCCTTTTTCACAGCATATTATATATAATTTTATTTTATATTTTCAGTTGAAAGACCTTCGGAATATGAAACATCTAAAAGGTATGTGTCATTTCTTTTAAAATACCATGGTTTATTATATTTTCCAGAAGGAAATAATACAAAAACAATAACCCTTTCCCTCATCGAGGACACCATTAAAAGACCTATGCGAACAGCATAAAACCAGATCAGCCTGCGAGTAACTCGCAGGCTGATCAGGTTTTATGCTGTTCGCTGCTCCTCAGTGGTCTGGAAATGAGGACTTTATAATTAAATTTGGTAAGGTTTAACTGTGGTTTTATGCAGATCAGTCTTTATGTGGTACCTTCTGAGTGCGTCAAAATGAGTCTATATGAGGGAAAGGGTTAAATTCACTGTTTTAATATTTCTGCAAAACTTGCCTTTGTCGAGGAAAAAGCATACATTTTTGAGTCACTGCATGATGAACGTACATTTGCTATATCGTTATTGTAGTCTCCATATTGTTAATGAAGTCTCCATATTGTTAATGAAATCTCCATATTGTTAATGAAGTCTCCATATTGTTATTGAAGTCTCCATATCTTTATTGTAGTCTCCATACTGTTAATGAAGTCTCCATATTGTTAATAAAGTCTCCATATTGTTAATGAAGTCTCCATATTGTTAATGAAGTCTCCATATCATTATTGAGGTCTCCATATTGTTAATGAAGTCTCCATATTGTTAATTAAGTCTCCATATTGTTAATGAAGTTTCCATATTGTTAATGAAGTCTCCATATTGTTATTGTAGTCTCCATATTGTTAATGTAGTCTCCATATTGTTAATGAAGTCTCCATATTGTTTATGATGTCTCCATATTGTTAATGTAGTCTCCATACTGTTAATGAAGTCTCCATATTGTTATTGAGATCTCCATATTGTTAATGAAGTCTCCATATTGTTAATGAAGTCTCCATATTGTTAATGTAGTCTCCATATTGTTAATGAAGTCTCCATAGTGTTAATGAAGTCTCCATAGTGTTAATGAAGTCTCCATATTGTTATTGTGAACAATAAAAATATGGCGACTGTGCAAACGCTTTTTTTATGTAGTGCCTCAAAAAATCATATTTTTTTTTCCTTGACAAAGGCAAGTTTTTCAGAAATATTCAATTTTGTAAAGAGTGAAATTAATTGTTTATTAAATAAAAGTATTTTGATTTGCGTTGTTTCTCTAAGTGGTACGAATATTAACTCAAAATGAACAATATTTTTTTATTGAATAATATGTAAAATATAGTGCAAAACACAATGGTGTTTATATGAACTTTATATATATAAACTCAGGAAGTCAAAAACTAGCGGTATTTTAAAATGCATTGTAAAAACATGTTTTCTATCTCTTATTTCTTTGATCAATACTTGAAAGGCACTTTGGCATGGGCTGAATGCTAACATTTTAAAACTTAAAGCAATGGAAAGACTCCCTCTTACTGATTACATATCTGGAAAACCGTTTAATAAGTTCACGAAGCCTACGTGAATTTGATTAAACCCAGTGCTTTTTGATATGTTCTCCGCTGTAGAGGAATTGTTTCTTCTAAATCAAGATTTGTTTTCTTTTTACATAAATCAAAGCAGATTCAATTGTTCCTTGCATCTGTATAAATTTTGTTATTATTTTTTCCAGTTTCTCGACATTCAGGACAAACAATGTAAGGCTTACATTCGTAACGAAGAATGTGTCAAGGTCTTCGTCCGACTGATGAACGAGGGAGGGCCCCACACGTTACCACCATTGATACTACCTGTATATAACAAAAGAAAACAAAAACATTTTAACATTTTAACTGGCTTGGACAATTGTTAAACATGGAGACAATCAGTGCTATTCTGAATCCTTGTATCAATATATTAGATGCAAATGCTATATAAAGTATATAAAGTATACCATTCCAGCTGGCATTTTGCCAAGCTTTATGTTAAATGTGTTTCCTGCTGACAGGAGAAACAGCTGTGCATGGTCATGCACTTTTATAATTCACTCTCTCTTTTCAAATTCCAGAAGGTCATAGATTCAAGTGGCAATTTTACAACACGATGACAGATGAGTTTATATAAATACAGGGGGCCTCCGTAGCCAAGAGGGTAAAGTCGCTGACTTTAACACTCACTCAGTCCCTCATCGCGTGGGTTCGAATCCGGATTTTCATATGAGGAAGCCTTCCAGCTGGCTTGCGGTAGGTCGGTGGTTCTACCCGGATGCCTCCGTGCATTCGGGGTCTTCCTCCACCTGTAATTAGCTGTACGTCGCTATATGACGGAAATACTGTCGAAGCGACGGTAAACTCAAATAGTCAAATTATATAAATACAACATGTATAGATTTTATAAATATAAGTCTATCTACACAGCCTCCCGTACATCGTTTCATCCGTTTATAAGCAACATAAAAAAGTAAATGATGCAAAACACTTTTAAATATAATATCAACTAATATTTAATGTACATCAATTCAATGTTCACTGGTATACATGATGCATATATATATATAATAAAACGCAGTTTAATTTTAAATGCCACGTAATAATTTTCATTCTTCTTGGCAACCCTAACGAAAGTGAAATTTAGGGAAACATATATACACATACATGCACATATCTTGTAGACAACTTGAGCAAATTTGCTGGAAACTTAAAACAATCTATAACAGCCATTCTTTTAATGGCCTGAATAATGATTTCAACTTACGAGATATATATTTGAAAACAGAAGCAGAAACAGCGTGGTAAAGGATTGGCGGACTGCTATACATCAAATATCAATTTATATCAAGATTTTGAATAAAAGTAAGTGTTTTCTTTCAAACTCTCAACAAATACGTCAACACATAATCGCATGCAACTTGTTTTAATGTTTTATTGGGAGGCGACAGTAAAATTATAGCCTATATCTTATCCAAAACTATCTAGGTTTGACTATAATATGCAATACATACCAGACACGTTACTCCAATAAAACAAAATTGTTACCATAAAACAGGCCATTAATATTTCCCATTCGGAAACCTATCGCCATATTATACACATTTCACAAAAATCAGAATTTATGTGCAAGAGATTTGGAGGATAAATCAATGCTCTAAAACACATCTTAGTGAACCTTGTGTGGAATAGAAGATTGCATTATTCCTTTTTTGTGGTCTAATGACGATTTATGTTGTATCATTGTCTGTCCAGACAATTCCGATCCGTAAAAAAGCGATTTCACTAATGAGCTGACAGACCTTGAATTACAGAAGACTTTATAATACTTTTCCTAGCTTATTACCGCCAATTGACGATACCAAACTGTGTTGGCGTCTTTTTTTTCTTTCTTTTTTTTTGCTTTACGGTACCTTGCTGCTAAAATATTTATAAGCAGATCCGGTCAAGTGATTTTTTTCCAGGAGAGCAATTTACTGTTAGAAAACAGTGCTTTCACTATTTGTATTAATGTTTCATAGAAACTGTTCAATATTGATTTTGTTTAAGGATGTCTTTTTTTTCTTCTAAGTTCTACAAATATACCACGCCCGTTTTCTAGAAAATACATTGGTACGATCTCAGACTCAAATTTGAGTTTCATACTCAAATCTCTGTTGAAACTAATAGGCATAGTTTGAGTCTGAATATGAAAATCATACTTAAGTACCTTTTTTTTCGAGAACAAGGTGCCAAGTCTCATTACAATCTTTAGAAGTGTGTTATTTTAACGAATGAGTGTACATTATTATCATACCGATGTACCATAAAACGAAATCAATCAAAACACCAAAGCATTAAAAATTTGTACGTACAGATGAACCTGTTTTTATTTAGCAGCCAACTGTACTAAGTGGTCAACCTGTATTTAGCGGCGAGTCTTGATATAACCAAACTAGCATTTTGTTATATGTTTAATCTTCATTTAGTGACCATCGCTGTTAAGCGGTCACTTTTTCGCGATCCCTGAAGGACGCTTAAGATAGGATTTACTGTATATACTTGCCGGAATGTCTTTTCATGGCATGACAGTGAAAGCGGTGACGGAAAATATAGACCAGGACGAGTTCTATTTTAGTTATGAGTAAAAATTAGCTATTGTTGTCGTCGTTTAGCTTAACCAAAATTGAATGCTATACGCATTGTAATTTGATGTTTTTTTGTGTTTTGTTTTTTTTCCGCAAGAAAGCCTTTAATGTTATCTATTGTACATGCAATAAGCAAACTAATATTTTCATATATATGTACATTTTTGCTGTTTGTGCTTAATTCCTATTGTGTCGCGTATATGCATTTGTCTTTCTATTTCATTTCTATCATATGGGAATTAAAACCGATCTCACGACTAGTTGTTTGTCAGCAATATAATTATGTTTTCAATGTAATAATAAAATTATTTGCTGTATTGCATAAATATGGAAATGACATTATTTTTCATGATGTGTTAACTATTCCACTTTATAAAGTTTACAAATGTTTAAAACAAATCAAGATAGCGGAACACTTCAAAATTTATACATATCTAATATATTAGTATAACCTGTTGGTCTCCGTATTTTAAACAAGATATGAGAGAACAGCAGTTTTTTGTTTGTTTTTACTTGATTATACAATTTTTTTTTAATTTTTTTTTTTGATATTGGAAATTGATTTTAAATTAATTGGCATAACTTGGACAAAAAATTCATAGCATCTGCAAAATGATTATATGATTATGAATTGTCATTCTGTTAACAAATTTTGTGATGTTGTTCAGTTTAGAAAAGTTGAATAGATTCGGAATTTAGTAAAAATTTCTAGGACAGTATTTTGATGTTTTATTAACATTAGTGTTTATTTAGTGGGTAAGTTTTTAAGATAATTCAACTTCGAGTGATGGTGGCCTGCATATATTTGTTTAAATAATAAAAGATGTATATCATTTGTTGTATAGTAAAAAGTATTATTACCGCTTATTACCTTTTACAATTATGTTCATAAGATTCCAAAATCTTTGAGATTTCTATCTTAAATTAAGCAATAATGTACTTGCAATGCGTTGCAAATAATATATTACAATCAAGGGCGTAGCTAGCCTTTTTTTTTTCGGGAGAAGTAGGCGGCAGCCTCCGACGCCGGAAGAAGGCAAAAGGCGCGTATCAAAGTATAGATAAAGGGAAAAATCAAAACAATACGTGAAATAGAACAATTTTAAAATTTGAATTTGATTCGATGCAATACTGAATTAACTGACACTATATGTACACTGTAAATCATAAAAAGGCCTGAACTCCCTCTTCCTCCAGTCACTGACAATTCCGTTTGTATGCAGCTTGTTTTGTTTCAAATCGATCCTTCATACGATATTGCTCGTCAAAGTTGACATTTGACCTTTATTTTCTATTAAATGAATTCGACTGTTCAATAACAAAAAGTTTGGGAACAACTTGTTTGTGTACATAATCAACACCCGTCTATCAGCCATCAATTGCCGAAGATGAAAATATGCGTTAATTTATACCCGCAACGTATGAAAAAAATCAACTGTCAAAATTGACGAGAAATGTTTAAACATTATATTGTTTATATTCACCTTAAAATAAACGTTGGTTGAAATGTTAAAATGCCAAAATGTGTTTTGCTGAAAGTTCTTTTTATTTATTATTTTGATTTAGGAGATTTTGGGTTGTTATGGGCAGGGTCGAATTCCATCAACAATTCTTAGCGTTAAGTAAAACTTGAATACTAAAGGGGAGAATTTCATTTGACTAGTTTCTCGAATATCCAAATATTTCATTTCTTAACAATTATTGTTTACTTAGTTGTAAAGTTAATCATTCATTTCAGCTTAGTCCGGTACTTGATTATTTCATAAAATAGTAATGGTGGAATGTGTCTACCTAATTTAATAATTTAAGTATTGCTTAGCGCTAAGTATTGTTGGTGAATTCAATCCAGTTACGCTCAAACGGCCAACCGCTTTAAAATCGCACCTTTGGTATTAATCAACGTAAAATCATTTTACACGAGACAATTTCAGTGAAATAAGACAAAAACAAAAATTCATACGTTGCTTATTATTGCGGTTGATTTCATATTGTGATAGCCAGATATGGAAATTGCACAAGTTAATGACGAACGTAGTTACCATTGCTATTCATACAGCTACCTCTTGAGGATAAGACCAAATTTGCTGTTGTGAAATTTGTTGTGAAATAAATAAATTTTCCCCATGAAATATCAATGTATGAATGTTTGTTGCTGTAAGATCTCCTTTAGAATGACTCCTTTAAAAAAGAAAACGTTTATATTTATTAATACTAAGGGTGCGTTTTAAAATCAGATGAGGGCGTATGGATGACCGAGGCTATAGGCACAACCGTCGTGCGCATAATTTTCCTTATTCGCACACCCGTCGTGCCGTTAGACACTGCCATATGCGATATATTTTTAATAATTGACTAGAATGATTTCGACACGGTTAGAGGAGTAAGGCGAAGATGAAAATGATTGTTGAAATATATTTAATTTTATTTACATGCAGTTTATTTTTATAATCATGTTTCCTGTAAGGTGAGGAAAAAATAAGAAATATTATAGTATGTACAATGTATTTGCTTCCTAATTTATTTGTTTTAATGATTAAAGTCTGAAAAAAAATGTCTTTCCATTTTTTCATACGTCCATTTAACTTAAAGACCGTGCCCGTGACGGTGAGCTTAAAGCGTCCGCCTCGGAAGCGGGAGGTGGTGGGTTCGGTCCCCGGCCGCGACATTCCAAAGGTGTAAAATAATACTGGTATAGGTCCCTTGCTTGGCGCTCAGCATATAAGGGTAGTTCAAGGACTGGTTGACCCGGTGTTAGAATAAAGTGATTTAGTGTTGTATCGTGCCACATGTCTACGGCGTGATACTGCAGTGTGGCAGCACTTGAGCTGTCTCAAGTTGACATCGTCAACAAATGACCGAAATATTGTCGGTGGGTCGTTAAACCCAACAGACAAACAAACAAACAAACATAATAAGCTTTTGATACGCATATCGGTCTTATACTTAACGCTAAGTAAAGCTCCATTTGAAAATACGTTTGATCAAATACCAAACGTTCTTGTTTCTCTAATAAAAATACCAATATACATATCTCAATACATATTGTTAGCTGTTAAGGTTATAATTTATTTAAACTAAACTGTATGCTTAATTTTCTCGTATTAAAATAATGGTGGATTGCGTTTCAACCTTACTTAAGAATTGAAGAATTACTTAGGCCTAAGTATTAATCGCTGAAAATAAGCTTGACAAGTTCGTGACATTGAGGGACACCGTACAATAAATAATGTTTATTTCCTTAAATTCTGAGAAATGTGTATAAAAGTATTCAAGTTGTCTCCAAATACAATTGAATAATATCATATATTGTTTATCTCATATATTGTATTATTTTTTTCTCACGTGAAAAAACATTTCATATGCATTGCAATGGTTTTATGTAGTCAAATTGTATTTACCATACCATTTTTCTGATTCTTTAAATTTTGAATCTCAGAAATTTGAAATAAGTAATAATCAACCCTTACAAAATTGAATATAGGTAAATTGACACGAATGGTGTTTCTTTAAATGAAATCTTGCATTCAGTTAAATTGAATAACAAAATTTGTTTACATGGATACACGCAACAAAGCATTAACTTAAGATCAACTCTCTGCTGTCTAGACAGCAATAATGTTCAGCATCTTAAACATTCAGTAACAGGCTTTTCCGGAATATTTTACATTAAGGCATTGAAAACAGAAATTAAGCTGTATGTTGTCGGCTTGTCTCATTGTTTTCCTGGAGTATTTATTTTATTTCGTGTTAGAAATCATTGAATCACCATGTGTTTATACAGAAAATGCGACAGCGTGACTCAAGTTTTTCAATTAGTCGGAACTTAAATTCAAATATGATATATCAAAGCCAACAAAGATACACAGATGTTGATTAATTACATTGATGCAGACTCTAGGTACCTTAAGAATCGTGCAAAGTACGTTGTTTTGCAAAATAAAAAATAAATCGACTACTTTTGTGTCACCGGGCGGGTTCTTTGGGCTGTTTGTCAAAAAAAAAATGAAGAATCTGTATATGAGAATTTAACACTATAGGGTTATAACCGCGGTCTTTCAATGCTTACAAAATCTTCAGTGCAGATGCAAGCATTGACTTGGAGTTATAGAGTCTTTGCTCTAAGTCTATAAAGACAGCTATTGCAGACACATTTCAAATTGTTAACTTGAGAAGTCACGTGGAGTGCAACATTTTAGTGCTATTTTTTTTCCACCATTGATAACGCTTCCGGTAAACACAGCGTGCATTATCATGTCAACAATCGTTGAAGTACATGCATATTTATTTATCTACTGCTCTAACTAAACTTAACTTGTTTATTTTATTTTCCATTTGAACTTATGAACCAATTAAAACCAACTCATGTAAAATTATTTATTTTCGTTGACATTAAAATTCGTTGATTCTGTTATAAAATCAATTCCGTTGGTACATATATTCGTGGATTCATGTTCAATAAAACATGGGTCTCTTGATTGAGCAGTTTTCGTGGGGATTAATATTCACGGAAAATATCATCTACGAAATCAACGAAAACTAGTCTCCCACGAAAATTACTGATTCTACAGGTTTACAAAATCGTAACACGTTTTAGTACGGAAGTAAATTAATATGAGATCAACTGACCGAAAAAAAGAAAAGTATGGTAATAAGAAGGTTAAATTGGCAATTTATATTTGAATATAAAACTGGCGCATCTTAAATACCGTTATTTTGGTATACGTATTAAAGTAATTAAACTTAAACTCGAGTTTTAAAACGAAGACCCACATATCATTTATTATTAATATTAATTTGTTAACACAAAATTTACTCAAATTTGCAATATATCAAATTTAGCAATAATTATTCGTTGGCGTTTTTAACACTTGTTACGTAGATGACCAAGAATCTGTACAGTTTGTCCTACTTAATTGTCTAATGAAATGCTTTTGTTTCGTTCAAAATTTGAATATATATTGCATAAACTTAACCGTGATGTCTTAATATGGAGAAAATATGTGTATGTATTGTATGCATGGTGCCTAGTACGTTAACAAAGCGGATTATGGGCCGGCGACTGATTTACGTCATGTTTTGCCAGCTTTAAATATGAATGTACCCAGAGACTCTAAGTCTGAACCGCACTCAAAACATCATGCGAAACTGTCAATTAAACGGGAGGTCGGTCAGTAATGCGAGGTCAAAGGCAAAGCTGTATTGAGTACGAGACAAACTGTAAATATAATATCGTTTTTTATTTTAAATTTTATGGATTTATCGGAGCGTTCCACTTCGCGTCGCTTGCGATTAATTCCATAAAATTTAAAATATAAACGATGTATTCATGTTTCATGGGATTGTCTATACATCTGCGATGGCCTCTGTGATTTCCAGTTTTGCTAGGTTTGCTATGCTTTCGACGTATAAGTGTCTGAGAGAAAGAAGATACGTACTTGTAACTATAAAACTTAAGAGTTTTACCGCTTTTCCCCATTCATGTCCCAATGTTCTCTCTCTCTGATTCACACTTTTCGGGATTCTTTTCAATATTAATAAATCCGTTCGTAGAAATTTATTGAGATAGCTGCAATATAGTGGTAGTGTCGCAGATAATATTTGTATATCTGTATGCAACTTCGTCCATCTATAAAAGCGAACTTTTAAGGGTTTATCGTAATTCCATCATTTTACTAGGAAATCAATTAGTGTCAGACAGAGAGTTGTGTGTATTTGCAACTATAATCTTACCGTTTTATTATTGTTGATTTTTCCCCGTCATTACTCAAATGTTTTCGCTAACCAAACGGTTTCTCTGATACACACATTTCTGGATTTTTTCCAATACACCGTAAATACATTCGGATATTTTTTTGGGGGAAAGCTGTGATTAAGTGGTATGGACGCAGATAATATATTTATGTTGTTACTAAACAGCACTAAATTTATTTACATTAATGCAAATTCGTATATCTTAATTGTTTAGTGATTTTATCATTTCACTATGAAAACTAATAAGTGAAGCATTTAATTTTTTCTGCATATGTTCACGAAAGCAATACGTAACTACAAACAATAAATATATTGTCGTTTAATGGTTAGATCTAGCAGGTTGTTGTTGTTGTTGTTGTTGTATTGGGGTTTACCGTCGCTGCGATAGTATTTCAATCATATAGTGACGTCCAGCTAATTACAGGTGGAGGAAGACCCCGAGTACACAGAGGTACCCGGGTAGAACCACCGACCTACCGCAAGCCAGCTGGAAGGCTTCCTCACATGAAAAATCCGAAGTCCCTACCTAGCAAGTTGTAAGTGACACGGTAATGCCTAATTAGTAAATACTAAAGGTGTATAAATATACGCCTGGGCCTTTTAACCGTCCACAAAAGGCTGTTTATATCCAATACGCACATACACGCAGTCATACGGAAGCTTGGAAGTGACATGTGACATGGTTGATAATTTTTATTAACTTGTGGCCACACCTATAATTTCCGATTTTTTAACTAACTTGTGGCCACAATTTAACTTGTTCCCTCAAGATAATAACTTGTGGCGGGGCCACAACTTAACTAGCTTGTTGACAATATTCTCTAATCCAAAGATCTCGTTCCATATTTCTTATATAGTACTCAGACCGACAAGATGGCCGATACTTATAAATTAGAAAGCTCTGATTGGTTTACATATCCCGAGGGAACAAGTTATTGAGTTGTTGCCACAACTTATTATCTTGAGGGAACAAGTTCGGAACTTAAGTTGTGGCCACAAATTGATTAAAAAATATCGACCATGTCACCTCCAAGCTTCCGTACATTCAATGATTCCGATTAACAATTTCAAATCCAGCAAGTCATTCAAAATATTATAAGTGATCACACAATGGCTGAATTAGATACCCAGTTAATATGCTATGACATTATTTTCCCAAACACCTACCTCATACTTTCTTTTCATCAGCTCTCTTCATATCAAAGAAAAATAATAATTTTTAGCTCGACTATTCGGAGAATATGAGAGCTATTCTACTCGCCCCGGCGTCGGCGTCAGCGTCGGCGTCAGCGTCGGCGTCGGCGTTGGCAGTCATATCTAAGAAACCAGTAGGTGTATTGCAATCAATCTTTACACAAGTCTTTCTAGGCACAAAACAAACCTAGAGAACCAAGATGAACAACTCTTGCTAGAAATTTACTTAAATTATGGGCCTTTTTCGACTTAGAAATTTGCGTTAACATTTTTGGTTAAAGTTTTTTGCAACTAAATTAATGTCATTACTCAGTAACCCCTTGGTGTATTGGATTTAAACTTCACACAAGTCTTCCTAGGCATGAAATAGACCTGCAGAACCAAGATGAACAACACTTGCTAGAATTTTACTCAAATTATGGGCCTTTTTCGACTTAGAAATTTGCGTTAACATTTTTGGTTAAAGTTTTTCTGCAACTAAGTTAATATTATTACTCAGTAAGCACTTGGTGTATTGGATTTAAACTTCATACAAGTCTTCCTAAACATGAAATGGACCTGCAGAACCAAGATGAACAACTCTTGCTAGAATTTTACTTAAATCATGGGCCTTTTTCGACTTAGAAATTTGCGTTAACATTTTTGGTTAAAGTTTTTTGCAACTAAATTAATGTCTGCTAAATTGAGTCACATAAATTATTTTTTAATGCTGCTTTAATACAATGGTATTGCGTCACTATCAAATACCCGAATAGTCGAGCATGCTGTCTTTCTGACAGCTCTTGTTAATTACATTGTTTGAAGAAACTGTTTCAGTCCTCATTTACCTTTACTTTTGTATAAAACTAGGTCTCAAACATAAGATATATACTAACATAAGAAGTTATATTATTTGCTACGAAAACAGTGATATAACGACGGGTTTTCGTAAATCCCGGAACGAGACGGAACATCAGCAAAAAGGAAATGGTTTTTTTTTTTTTTTTTTTTTTTTTTTTTAAATCTTATTAAATATGTATAGCCTAGACATGTCTTAATACTTCCTTCTGTATCCTGTATATTCACTGTCTTGTGAAGACACATAGACAGCTACATTAAGTAATAGGTAAGCCACCATGATAATGTTGGTCATATGGTCATATTGTAATTCTTTTCTTTTTTTTTAACGCCAGTTCCTTTGACCTATTGGTTCGACCCAAAACCGGGAGTCCTTGGGTTCGATACCCGGCCGCTACATAACAAAGATGTAAAAATAGTTACCCTGGTATAGCTCTCCGCACATAAGGATAATTCAAGGACTGGTTGGCTCGGTGTCAGGTTAATGTGTCTATATGTGGTATCATGCCACATTTGACAGCACAATATTTGTCTCAAAAAGACATATTACTAAAAGACTGTATGCCGGACTTTAAACTACCGAATATACCTAAATGGTTAAAGAAAGTGTCTACAATGAGAAACGCTTTTAATTTGAAATGGAAGTCACTTTAACAAGTAAGAGATTTAAATACTTAAAGAAAACGCTTTCTATGACATTAAAAAGCGACCAAATGATGCAATAAAATATAGATAAATAATCTAGCTGAGTGTTTGAATACTCGAAATTTCCTACTGCATCCAGTATGGACGGTGATTGCATGTCTGGCAGATTTATTGAACAATTGGTTTGCATTTTAACTTTTACGTCCAAGCATTTGACAGAGGAATGTCTTTAATGTCTCTTATTGCAAACCGTGTGGGCGTCGATAAATTAATACAAGTTTTTATGAAATGCCATTTACAAAGCACTGAACTATCCCGAAACCATCGAAATATAAATCGACGTAAAAAGAAATAATTAAGAAATTCAAACATATCTTATTTTCACCAAAGCAATGGAGACGTATATTTTTTTCTTCAAATTTGTCCGGTCATTGAATTAAAGTTCCACTGTAAATCTAGTACAATCAAACTTGTATAAAAGATCACCTAAGAATAACCAGAGACTTATAAACAGAGATTGGCAGCTTATTCTTTGTCCATATCACCTATCTGAAGTCGCGCGCAGCCAACGAGACTTCAACGAGACCCGGGCGAGACTGGAATTTAAATACCCATTTATGGTAAGTTCCAGTGGATATTAAAAAGTAATAACAGTAAGAACTCATTCTACATGTTTGCCTTTGAACATGTGTGTTAAGTCAAAACCTTTTTCGGCAAAATTCACGGGTTAATCCTGCATGTACACGAGGCTGTCATATATCTCGACGTTTTCTCATGCCGCGCTTTGTCATATCGGACCAGTTATCTATCTAACTTTCTTCCCCCCTCCGATTTCACTCTCTTAATGATTATTATAATTAAACCAGAGACTTATAAACAGATTGGCAGCTTCCCGAAATAACGCGCTTTATCGCGTGCCTCGATAGTTAACGAGAACACGCCCTTTCCAAATACTGTAAGTAAATATTTTGGTTTAAGCTAAAGTAAGTTTAGATGTGATGTTTGCCAGTAAGGGTTTTTGACTGGTGCTAGTAACACAAATCTACAAAGGCAAACATGTAGAAATGATTGCTTACTGATATAACTTTCAATATCGTTGGAACTGACGATAAATATGTATTTAATTTCCAATATCGCCTGGGTCTCGTTGAAGTCTCGTTGGCCGCGTGCAACTTCATGAAGTTGATATTGGCAAAGAATAAGCTGCCAATCTCTGTTTATAAGTCTCTGGAATTACAGCCAACCTGTGAATAAAGGCCAGTGACTGATTTTCTATCACTGACTTTAAAGATATTTTAACCGTTGAATTACAGCCAACCTGTGAATAAAGGCCAGTGACTGATTTTCTATCACTGACTTTAAAGATATTTTAACCGTTGAATTAAGCCAACCTGTGAATAAAGGCCAGTGACTGATTTTTAACCTTAATTAAGCCAACTGTGAATAAAGGCTAGTGACTGATTTTCTATCACTGACTTTAAAGATATTTTAACCGTTGAATTACAGCCAACCTGTGACTAAAGGTCAGTGACTAATCGATTTTCAATCACTGACTTTATAGTATTACATATTTTAACCGCTGAATAAAAAAACAATCCAGATAAAGACCAGTTTTCAGTTCCCCATCAGTGGCCTTTGTTACAGGTTGAACTGTATATCAAACACACACATAATTCATTATCAGCATATATTCATTATTAAATAAGTTATTTGATATTGGTCCTAATATTTGTCCTCGGAACAGTCGTATTGGCCCGTGGCCTGCGTCCTGATTGATTGGCCTTGGCCAATACAACTGTCCTCGGACAAATAATAGGACCAATATCAAACCAACTATTTAATGACTATTTTATTACGTAACTGTTTTAGCTTATCAAATTGCAGGAAAAGCAGTGCCAATAAATAATATCACTTTCGGTTCCGTGATATTTCTTTTGGCCCGCTTATTGAGATTGTTAGTTTATGATTGAAATGACCTCTTTAAATGTTATAGGGCTCATAAATAACCGTTGACTTTGTGTAATAAAGCTGTAATATTCAAACTGGTCCGATATGATTTATCCAGAGCACGAACAAGCGTCCAGGTCAAACACGATTGTCTCGTGTAATTGCAGATTAACCCGTGATTGTTGTGCAAGGAGACCGTTTGGCTTTAAAAGAGGTATGATTTTTTACTGTTTACTAATGTTTCAAAGTTTTACATAAAACATGAATATCCGTGTTGGTAAGTTTTAACAGAGAGAGAGAAGGATCGGGGGAGGAGAGAGATATCAAACAAAATGGAATAAATTATGCATGCAGAGCAAACCAAAACTGAAAAAAGAAAAAATAGAATAACCTTTTCAATTTTGAGAGATATGGGTAATAATGATCACCATTAAATTTTGATGAAGGTCAAGAAAATTATAAAAATGAACTGCTGGCCTACACAGGTTCTTCTGATAAAAAAATACTATATAAGGGTGTTAATCGGAACTTGTAATCCCAAATTGGCACCCTCAATCCGGAAAGAAATAATTACAGAGTTGGAGTGTTTTTCTGTTCCTATTTCTCGCAGACAGTACATTTCCTGTCCTGGTGATAACGAACAGTCTTAACAGGTAAGACATATTTTGATATATAATTTGATTGCTTTTTAAAATAATCTTCAAATATATTTTGCTTAAAACTGTGATAAATGTGTCATTTTTTTGTATCTTTTCGTGCAATTTTTTTTTCAATTCCAATATGGGCCGTATTCAATATACATCTTAGATTTAACTATGGAATTTCCTTATCCTTTTTTTTTTACTTCATATCTCTCTTATCCTTAGATTTATTTTCAAGATTCAATCAAAGTGAAATCTTACGTAAAAATCTTAAAGATAAGAATTTTGTTTTACAATGGTTTGCTCAAAAACGCGACGATGCAGATTATCTTAATATTATATCAATTTTCAGTATTTTTTTTTTTCAATAAATATTCAAGTTTATTTCTACACATTGAAAAATGTTATCATTTTCTATATATGATGCACGAAAAATTATACAACGAAGGAACTGGAAAAAATCAAATATTTATTTTGAAATACTCGTGTGTGTATCCAGAAAACTTGTTTGAAATAATATATAAGATTTTTTGGTGATTTTTATTTACTTATATATGCACCTTTAGGATGAATTGACATGGAAGTAACTATATCCTCTGTTGTTGCTAAGCGCACACCTCTAAACCTGTTCATTGGCTGTTCTATAAGTCCCTTAAAGTTTTAACTTAAAGTTAAGATAAAATCTAAGGGAAATATTAGGGTAATGAAAAATCTTACTGAAATCTTAATTTTAAGGGAAAAAATAAGAGTTATCTTAAAATTAAGATGTACTCGTATATTGAATACCGCTTCAGGGTCGAATTCCACCAAAAATTCCTAGCAAATATTTAAATACTTAAGGGTGACTTTTATTAGGCCTGTTTTAAATCATAAAAATAACAACATATTTCATTTCTTAACAATTATTGTTAAGTATTAAGGCAATAATTCATTGCGGCATAATCATATACTTAAATATTCATACAATAGTAATGGTGGAATGTGTATCTACCTAGTTTAAGAATTTTAGTATTACTTAGGGCTAGGTATTGATGGTGGAATTCGAGCCTGGTAGACGTAAAATTTTGTTATAAATGCGACACTGTATGGTCGTCCCCATGAACACTATCATGTTTTTTATTTTTATTATGTATTCATTTATGTATTTATTTTTTAGATCGACCATTAAAGTCATGATAAGTAAAGCTTAACATACATCTGTAAATTTGTGTGTTTCGTCCAGTTTTCAGAGAAATACTGTTTCAAAGGGATATCATTTGAAATTAAATAGTAACCGGATGTTGAATCTACCCAGATCGCTTGGGATCGAATTTTTTTTCTTTTTTTTTTTCAGAAAATTAACATGGACTTTTTTTTATAGAAAACGTCTGAGCTATATGTTAATAATTGCAAAATAGGATGGGGTCGAATTACTAAAGAGAAACTAAAGAGTTTATACGAGAGTATAAAAGTGTAACGCTTTAGTCTCTTTGTATTTTAGCTGTTAAGAATGAGCCATTGTTAAGTTGCATGTCATATCGAGGGGGTGACAGCCGGGTTTTAAGTAAAAAATTCATGTTTTTCTTGCACCGATATACGATTTGAATTACCAGATCGTATTTAAATCGAATTTTTTATCTTGATTTTTTTGAAAATCTAACATACTTTTTTTTAAAAAGTGCAATGATCAAAATTGCAAAATAGAGGTATGGGGTCAATTACAAAGGAAACTAAAGAGTTATACAGAGATATAAGTGACAGCTATCTCTTTCACCCTGTCTTACACCTGCTTCAGGCATAAAACTTTCAGAAATGGACACATTGTAAAAAATCATGACTTATTGTTGCTGTACATGTATCTATTTTTATTAGTTCAGTATTTTACCATTAATTGGGTTTTCAGGTAATTTGTAATGGAGTCCAATTCTCGACACGTTATAAAACGTTTGAGAAATGATATGAAATCACAATAAGGCGTAACAGGATTTGTTTGCGTTTTTACCGGTATGTCTTTCAATTAATGTAATGTAGAATATCTTTTGAACATTTTTAAAGGAATTTTAAAAAAATTTGCTTAAAATTAGCTATTGGGCAATCCTTTGTATCTTTAGGCCAATTTAATTTTTAAAATAGGACATATAGCCTTAGCCAACACGGAATTTTTATCGTTGTTTTTAAATTTAGAGTCAAGTAGATTTCCACGGTCATCGCGCTTCTAGTATTCATCTATCTATCTCCATGGAAAGTTTCTAACTCTGCCTATGGCCCATGATTTCACAGTATGTTTTACTTTAGTGTATACAAATCTTATTGCCAATTATAAAATATTGGTACAGTTTACAAACAGAATAGATGTTACAATTGTTGGCAAAAGGGTTAAGCCACAAGTTCTCAAACTTAGATTCGACTCTCTCCTGACAAAAGAATACATGTCAATGAATTAATATGACGGGAACATGTGTATGCACTTGGCAGAGTGTAATAATGGTAACACTATTACTACTTATACTATTAGTTATAGTAATAATAGTAATAGTTATTATGTTTTACATGATGGAAATGGCATACGTGTCTCAATTAAATGTAGATAATGTAATATACTATTCCTTTATTTTTTATCTTTAGGATAAACAATGGATATTATAGTTCTGAGAATGCTAACTTCCATGTGTAAACACAGATCGACAGATATGATCTCAAAATATAATGTAGGCATTATGCCCATGGTATACACCTATGTAAAACACGTCATGCACAAATAAACATGATGTCATTTTAATATAAGGTCAAAGATCAGTGGCACTGAATAAAATAAGATCAATATGATCTTACAAATACAAACTTTCTATATTTCTATTTTCAAATGTTTTTGAAACAAACATAGCAAAATACTTACAAATGAATTCATTGTCAGAAGATATTAATTCTACACATTTAGGAATATTAAGTCTTTACCAATAGACCAGTTCACTACGAAATGAGACGTAAGCCAACGAAAACCAAAGAGCACTCCCCGAACACCTAATCTACATGCTGGTGTATAATTTCACACAGTGTTCAATGTGAAATAAACATATATTTTTCCCCAGTCACTGATCGGTCAGTTTAAATCAGATTATTATACCTGGTATTGCCGAAACCCTGGTGAAATGGTCTATGAAATGCATACACTACTATGTTGTTTTTTCTTTCAATTATATATAAAAGGACATTCTAAAACAAAATAAAACTCTTCCTCTAAACAAAAACAAAACTGACATTTTCTTTCATAAAACACACACACACACACACACACACACACACACACACACACTTGTCTTGGACAAAGACGAGCACGATATGTTTTGTGTATCCATGTCATAATGTTCATTAATTGCTCTGACTACCTTTTTTGAAGAATCACTTCCATCATGGTTGTTTTTTAACATGTCTTATCGTTCGTGCTATAGAATAACTATGGCATACATGGACTTAACTTCATTCGTCTTCTGTTTAAAACATTGACGAAAATATAAATCCTCACTTATTTAAATAATAACAATCTTCGCATTTCATATCCAGTATTTCCGTGTGTATTTCAGTGTGAACATGGAATTTAAGTGGAACTGATTTTGATCTACATAAATTATACTATTCAACGCATGTATTCTATTGGCAGGCGTGTCTTTGTATGGTATTTTAGACTTGTGTGGTCAGATTGTCCGGCTTAACCACGCTGAGGGAAGTAATATATTTTTCTTATTATGTTTAAATACACATTTATATTTTGGCGGGTTTCTACTACGTATTTCAATTAGACCAATTGTATTTCCATTAGTGATAAACTGTCCCCTTTATGTCCTTCTTACCAATGTTGACCTTAACACAGTGACTAGTCGGCTTCTGTTTATCTGCAGTTCCATTCAATGGCAGTTAACGGTGTTTGTGGTCTGATGCACGCGCGCGAGCGCGTGTGCGTTTATAGGTACAGAGAATAATATATAGGACTTATTTTTGTAAACGATGTACAATTTGTTAATTTCCATATGCTTATAATTGAACAGAGGACTTGATACCACTCCTTTATACTTATACATAAATTGACATGATATGAACAAAGAGAGAGAGAGAGAGAGAGAGAGGGGGGGGAGGGGGGGGGGGGGGGGGGGGGGGGGGGGGGATGGGGGGGGGGGGGGGGGGGGGGGAGGGGAGGGGGGAGAGAGAGAGGGGGGGGGGGAGAGTAGATATTAATCAAATAACTCCCGAAAGACGTGTATATTGACCAAAAATATCTAAAAATAAGTATATATGGATTTAATTTCATTCATATTTCCTACCACTAAGTTAAAATGTTTTATTTGAAAACTATATGATTATCATTAATATATATTTAATTTTAAGGAATAAATCAAATTAGTTAACTAGCCAGACCCATATGTCCCTTAAAATCTACACTACTTACAATTTTTATCAAACTTTGATTACATTTTAAATAAACATCAACGTATTCTATTAAGTTAAAGTGAGTTGGATGTCGAATGTGAATATCGAATAGACCAGCTTTTGACAAAGGAGAAACCTACACAAATGCCCGTATAAGGTTGTGATTGTTTTAGAATTATCTACGCAGGTCTCGTTCATGATTTAACGGGGATTTTCTTGTCTGCTAGATGTGGATACACGCTATCGCCTTCCAGTCAAGTAGATATATTGTCATTAAACGGTCACGAATTTCTAGAGTAAATGCTAAAAGCTTACTTACATTAAACATATTCTATGAGCGTTGCTCTTGCGATTTTCGTATAAATACTATATAGGTTTTAATGTACAATTCCGAAAGTGCTAAATTTGTCGAAAATATATTCCGTTAAATAGACATCCGCCTGGTATACTATCATATCTTGTTCGTTTGTGTTCGTGTTGTAAAATAATTTCGCTTCAAGAGATATATAACGTCTGACTATGTCTTTAAGTTTATTTGATTTTCTTTGAAACAAGAAACTTATTTTCCTACATTTGTGACATGTGAAATATGCGCGTTTACTGTGCTTTATAAAGGCATTTGTCTGGCACTTAAGTTATTATTTCTCTGCAGCTCAAGTGTGTCAGTTTCAATAAATCGTTGTATAGTTGCACGGTGCATATAGCTCTCCAAAGAATTAAGACAAACGAAATATCAAAATATGATTTGATCACAAAAAAAAATCCGGACACATAATATCTTTTTAACTCGTTATTTTTTGCAAAGATGGTAATTTCTCTCCCCCCCCCCCCTTTTTTTAGATATGTGACACAATAACTAATTTAAAGTGAATAGGTTTATGTTATAGTCAATAGAGAGCATAAACATATTTTAAGTAAAGTATGTATTACTAATAAAATGTTTGTTTGCTTAACTGAAAAACAACAACAACAACAACAAACAAACAGTATATTTTTAATTTCCCACTTTAGTGAATAAAAATTGCAAATATCCTGATTTTTCATATCTTATTTATATGACAAGGGACATTTAAATGAAGAAGTGATCAAAATAGATTTGGCGTGGAGGGGTAAAGAAAAAAATCAAGCTTTAGCACAGTCACTATGATAATGATAGGCATAATTACGGGTAAGATCAAGTAAAATAGCAGTTCTGTCATTATGGAATGTATGTTTGATAGAATGCCATTTTTTAAAACCCATGAATATGAAAAGTTAAGTTTGTTGTATTTACAATTCAAGGTACATTTCAGAATTTATTTTTTATCTTACTGTAATTCACTAATTTTTACTCCTACATTTCTATCGTCATAGATAAATGTGCAAACGTGTACGATCAGATAAGATGTTAGGTCGGTCTGTCAAAGAGGTAATTAGGTACCACGACATTTAAATGCATCCACATTCCTTAGTGTTATTTTTTTACCATTAATCACGTCTCTGACAAACATAATATGTATCATCGTAAAAGCTGTTACAGTAGATGCCAGTGAAATAATTGCTCCAGTGTCTCTATTCCTCTCATGCTGTCAGGTTGTCAGGTTGTTGTACGATTGGAAGAGTCTTACCTTGTAATCATTATCTTGTCTACTTAAAACACAAATACATTATTTATTTTCTAACGTTACCAACGTTAAAAATGACTAAAGTTTTTTATTAACTGGTTTTATATAAAATAATGAATCCTACAGAAGAAATATGAATCAATGAAGATCAGCTATTTCAAACAATTACATATAAAACAGACCGTCCCCGGTGATCGAGTGGTTAAAGAGTCCGCCTCGGGAGCGCGAGGTCGTGGGTTCGTTCCCGGCCGCGACATACCAAAGTCGTAAAAAAAGGTACAGTTATAGCTCCCTTGCTTGGCACTCAGCATATAAGGGTAGTTGCGGGACTGGTTGACCAGATGTTAGAAAAATGTGACTAGGTGTGGTATCATGCCACATGTCTACGGCGTGATACTGCAGCGTAGCAGCACTATATCTGTCTCAAGTAGACATCGTCTCCGAATGACTGAAATACTGTCGGTGGAACGTTAAACCCAACAAACAAACATATAAAACACTAGCTACGTAACTGAAAGCAGGTGTTGAAAAGAAAGTGTATGGACGTAATAATAAAAATATTTTTTATTTGAAATAATTCAAACGCATTTACCATATTAAAATTTCGAGGAACCACGTTTTTATATATGATTAGGCTTTATTCGATTCGATGATAAGTTTGGTATTATTTCCCTGCACAAAACTAATCACTGAAGGCATTTACTTTTTAAACATATAAATAATTGCACTTAGTTTAAAAAGGGGAGGTGATCTCGTCCAAACTTGCCGGAAAGGATGGCTAGAATAAAGAGAATCGTCCAAACTTGTCTGAGAGGTTGACAAGAAAAAGGAAAATCGTCCAAACTTGTCTGAGCGGATGACTGGAATAAAGAGAATCGTCCAAACTTGTCCGATGGGATGGCTGGAATAAAGAGAATCGTCCAAACTTGTCTGAGAGGATGACTGGAATAAAGAATAAAGAGAATCGTCCAAACTTGTCTGAGAGGATGACTGGAATAAAGAGAATCGTCCAAACTTGTCTGAGAGGATGACTGGAATAAAGAGAATCGTCCAAACTTGTCTGAGAGGATGACTGGAATAAAGAGAATCGTCCAAACTTGTCTGGGAGGATGGCTGGAAAAAGGAGAATCGTCCAAACTTGTCTGAGAGGATGACTAGAATAAAGAGAATCGTCCAAACTTGTCTAAGAGGATGACTAGAATAAAGAGAATCGTTTAAACTTGTCTGAGAGTATGACTGGAATCAAGAGAATCGTCCAAACTTGTCTGAGAGGATGACTGGAATCAAGGGAATTGTCCAAACTTGTCTGAGAGGATGACTAGAATGACAAATTCGTCCAAACTTGTCTAAGAGGATGACTAGGATAAAGAAAATCGTCCAAACTTGTCTGAGAGAATGACTAGAATAAAGAGGATCGTCCAATCTTGTCTGAGAAAATGGCTGGAATAAAGAGAATCGTCCAAACTTGTTTGAGAGTATGACTAGAATAAAGAGAATCGTCCAAACTTGTCTGAGAGGATGACTGGAATAAAGAGAATCGTTTAAACTTGTTTGAGAGGATGACTGGAATAAAGAGAATCGTCCAAACTTGTCTGAGAGTATGACTGGAATAAAGAGAATCGTCCAAACTTGTTTGAGAGGATGACTGGAATATAGAGAATCATCCAAACTTGTTTGAGAGGATGACTGGAATATAGAGAATCATCCAAACTTGTTTGAGAGTATGACTGGAATAAAGAGAATCGTTTAAACTTGTCTGAGAGGATGACTGGAATAAAGAGAATCATCCAAACTTGTTTGAGAGGATGACTGGAATAAAGAAAATCGTCCAAACTTGTCTGAGAGGATGACTGGAATAAAGAGAATCATCCAAACTTGTTTGAGAGGATGACTGGAATAAAGAGAATCATCCAAACTTGTTTGAGGGGATGCTGAATAAAGAATTAAACTGTAAAAAATTTAACTTTGCTAAAATGCATGACTGAATAATACAGATTGTAGAGTATCATTATAAAACCTAATATTGAAGGCGTATAAATATCGAGTATTTGCATTTTTGTGTTCTTTATTAACTCTTAACTTTAATTAGATTTTGTTTGTGATACTGTACGTGACCCGAGGGAAAAGGGAACTTGATTTTTCATTATTAAAAAATTGAAGGATTTATTTATTCTTCGAAAACTGTGTAATTTAATTTATCGTTTGGTAATTTGATTTTTTAAATTTTATGCTGTTTATTTCCTTGTCCCATGATATTCCATACATTACTAAATTAATGATAGAATTACTTTTTAAAGTCACGATACATCTGCTTACATAATATACTTTTTCACCCTAGGGAAAATCTCTGGCAGGGGAACATCTGTAATTTCCATTAGATTACGATAGTTGAATTAATTCTGTTATCCAAATCTGAATTGCGAAAAAGAAATTGGATAAATTAAGAGGTAGGATCGGTACTGACAGGTTATCGACTTATAAGATATGTGACATCATACATGACACGAGCAACACTAATCCTATGAAGACGTACAAAACTGTACTTTATCGCCACATTGCTAGGCGCTCTGTATATAAAAAAGTTTTTCCAGGACTAGTTGGCTCGGTGTCAGGATAATGGGACTAGGTGTGGTATCATGCCACTGATACTGCAGTGTTATTTGTTTCTTGGGTTTAATGTCCCACCGACAGTATTTCAGTCATTTGGAGACGATGTCTACTTGCCTGAGACAGATATAGTGCAGATATACCACACCCAGTCACATTTTCCTGACACCGGGCCAACCAGTCCTGCAACTACCCTTATATGCTGAGCGCAAAGCAAGAGAGCTATAACATTACCATTCTTTACGACTTTGGAATGTCGCGGCCGGGGATCGAACCCACGACCACCCATAAACCGAGAAGGACGCTCAAACCACTCGGCCACCGGTGGTTGCAGTGTTGCTGAACTGAATCGGTCTAATGAGGACTAAAATATTGTCGGTGGGACGTTTTGTTTTGTTTGTTGCTTTGTTGGATTTTCGAAAAGAATTTTACCCCATTTATGATCAATGAAATATTCCCCAGAAAGATAAAAGTATACGGAGCTCTATTCATGATAAACAAAATCAACCCCTGTAAAAATAAATTGGTTTTATTATGAATATAAGATCTGAAATGAATTGTGATTTCATGACAAAGTTTACTTAATTTACGAGCCTCTTGCGACGAAACGACAATTTATGTCAGATTCGTTTTATCATTTGACCTCGACTCAGTAAACAGCGATTAAAACAACAAAAAATCAAAACATGAATGAACGAATTGTCAATGAATTAGAATTACTTTTGTAATCTTTCACCAAGAAAATAGTTTCAAATAATATATCAAAATAATGATTTGATGTGTGTATTTCTCATACATATTCACCATCATATGAATAATGCATCTTTTTAATCAAAGTTAATTGCTTCAATCACATTTAATCCAGCTGTTTCAGTTCAACACATGCATATATGTAGAATACACGCGCGTGACGCGGAGTGATGTAATTCGGCCTTTAAGTTATGATACCATATAATAATATATTATCGTATCTTATTCAGCAATTATGGTATTCATGTAGATCAAATATATGGCAGAGTATTGCAGTTCAAATCAATGACAGTTATAACAGTTTAATGATTTGTATGGAAGTACAAATTACATCACAGAACCAATATACTGTAATGAACACACTATATAATGTCATACTGATTGATTTGAAACACTTGCCAATAATTTAATTAGATAACCGTCCGGTTTATGAGTCAAGTTTCTCAAATAAACTCCACGAACGTCTGATATCTTATCAATCTGCCTTCTTTACATCACTCAAAAATCAGGCAAATATGTAAACTGCAAATACTGCAAAATAAATACGATGTTTTGGCATGAAACAAGATTAATAAACGTTAAACAAAATAAGAACGTTTTCAGAAGAATTGATATATCTATGGAAACAGCAAGTGCTTCTATTTTAAGAAAATATCTTCATTGAAAGAGAATTTGGGTGTGAAATGATTGACAACGTAACAAGATCAAACGATTGAAATACTTAAATAAAGCAATAATTACGACATTTAACAAGCGTTTGACTGATTTTGCAATTATAGATCAATAATATTCTCCAATCTGGATACTCTAAACGCCATACTTACTGTGTTTGATCTGAACCTGACAATATTCTTGAATGACATGTTCCCATGCTTACTTTATACGTCAAAATGTTTGACAGACGAAATTGATTTACCAGTCCATACAGACTTTTTACGCCGACTACTTTGACGTCAACCATGATTCAGCAAAATTATATTAGAGTAACTGCATGTATGAGGATCTATAGGCTCTGTTATCCCGTGGTAACGTGTATGTGGTGGGTCTGAGTGGTGGAAGTTCGAACTCCGCTGTTGGCAAATCTATTTCATGTCCTTCCTATGCACAAAGTACAAGTCTAACCCATGGCCCTTGGAGAGTGATAGGACAGTAAAAGATTTTTAGAACGTGTTTTCCCAGTCGACGTAAAAAGTAATGAGTTGAAATTTCATTTAAATCAAGTTAATAAGAATATATTGCGTTTCTTTAATATTTTTTTATCAGATAGGACGGGTACAAATACAATTTGAAATCTATACATGATGTTTATAAATATGTTGGTTTTCCATGGGGAAAAAATACAGTAAACAATTAAATTCACTCTTTCTTCAATATTTCAGCAAACATGCATTTTCCAAGATATAAAAACATATTTTTAGCAACTACATTGTGGACGTTTGTGCGTCGCTAAAACTTTGGCCGTGCACGAAAAGATTGTTCTATTGAAAAGTAATGTTCAACTGAACAAAGTTTATAATAGGTGAAGCTAAATAATTCATTTAATTATAAGTTGTAACATGGGATCAGAAAACATAAACATTTATGACGATAACAAGGTAATAAAATAAGATTTTCTTGAACACATTGAAATGTAGTTTATGTTTGTATTTATTTTGTCTGACTGTCGGCCTACGCTCATAAAATACTGAACCCCTTTTACGTTTTTCTGTGGATTACTTTGTAGTTTGGCAAATGGAAAAAAACAACAACATAATATGTATCTTCTGGTGGATGCATTTGTTTGCCTAAACCCCATTAGTCTATCATACAATCCGTAGCATGCATAATTTGTGTGCTCGGTTCTTCCATTAGTTGTTTATTTGGAATCGGTCTTAGGCGATGGACACCGCATATTTTTAGAGTAATCCTTTGGGCTGTGTGGTCAATCACCTGCTTCTCTGTGGGCAATACGGTGTACCTATAAATCAATTATCTATGCATACCGAGACTTGGACATTAACATCAAATTTGTTACCCTTTACATGTTGTTAAAGATATTTGATTTCGCAAGAGTTGACAAGTGAACTTTGTAGAAAAGACAATTTGAAATGTATTTACATGTTGAATTCTTCTGGACGATAAGATTGTATGCGTTTTGTTTCGGAGCGGAAATGTAAAACAAAAATATTGATCTTGACGTAAGTTGAAGTTTGGTTTTATATAAATCTCATAAAACTGATAGTGTATATTAACACGAGAATATATGAAATCCTTAGTATGCTATCGATGACGAGCATATCCGTATTTGATTCTCCATTGAAAGTATTCACTGTAAAATATTATTCTTGTATTTCTTTTGGATAAACCATGGATATGTTGGTGATGCGGATGTCAACATCTATTAAAAACAACAACTGTTTCATTAGAGTATGAAAAAAACGACGACAACAAAACACACACACACACACACACACACACACACTAGCCTGATAAGAACAAGAAAAGTCAAACGGTGATAGCATGTTTTGTCAATCCATTATGTGTGTATATCAATCAGAGAGAGATTGGAAGAGAACGCCAATGACGTATCTTCTCATTTTCATCCCGATGTCATTTCCATTATGATTAATCCTATTTTTTGTCAATTAGCATCCCTAATCTTCCGTGCTATGGTATCAGTATTTAATACTAAACATTTTTTCCTTGTGTTTAAACTTTGACGAAAATAGAAATTCTCACTAGTAATTGCATTTACCTGTCTGGTTTATTTACTTCTATTTTCAAATCCATCCAGGCGTATGTTTCCTGGGTGGCGAGTTTTTCTCGGCAGACGGTCAGATCTTCTTTACAAGCATCAGGAATTACTGCGTCCACCGCTGAATGGGCACGTTTGTGATTTAGGTGACATGCTATCGTGGTCGTCTTCTCCCGGGGTCAATGTATCACGAGGAGGACAGAATGTTTATTCTGAATCTCCTTCTTCCGGTGTAATACATTGCTATCCTTTTCGACGTTTTTTTTTTTTTTTTTTTTTTTCCTTTTCATGTTTTTTTTCGGACAGCGATTTACTGGATTCATTGTGTTTGTGATCTCAAGTGAAGGGGCACACACACACACACACACACACACACACACACACACACAGATTGTTGGTTAATATTCTAATATTCTTATCATTCTAAAGGGGGAATTTCATGGTCTTATTTTATACATATCCATCAATAAATACTATAACATAACTAGAGAAGAGAGAGAGAGAGAGAGAGAGAGAGAGAGAGTATTCAGTGAGATATTAAAATTTCAAAATAAATTTGTTAAAGTTGTACATCAAATTACATATTCACAAACTGCCGTTTTGGTGTTGAACCTAATAATCAAGCAATAAACGTATTCACAAATTACCAGTTGATTAATTATAAAAGTACACAGCATAATAAGACAATGAATACAACAATGAGTTGTTTAATCGATGTTTTAGAAAATACGAATGCATAATGTATAAATCCATTTATTAAAAATTCTAATAATCTGAAAGTAATTTTACAGTTATATGTTCTTTGTCATTACTCACCGTTTTTTTTTTTTTTTTTTTTTTTTTTTTTTTTTTTTTTTTTTTTTTTTTTTTTGTTTAATGATGCAAAATATCTGGTGTTTGGCTTTATATAAAATAAGTTTAAAATATCGTGCAGTCTAGATATGTGACAGACATAATTTAAGTAACGTAATATCTATAGTTAATTCTGATTTTGATTTTTTTAAACAAGTTTTCCCCGAATCACGATCAATTTATATTTCTCTATGTGATCAAACAAAATATTACTTGATCTATATTCATAAACATAAAAATTCAGCTATGTTTACTACCACTTAAACATATGCTTTATCTAGAAACAATTGTCGAAACAGTTAATGTATTTAAGTAAGTTTTTAAGTAAGCAAACAAAATCGGAGGCACGATTGCCAAAATTATCATCAGAAAAAAACTTAACAATCCTAACTAAGTAGAAACCTAGACACACGCTGTCGCCGCCCGTCAAGTAGATAAATTGTCATCGAATAGTCACGAATATTTAGAGGGACGATAACGGCTATCTTACTTAAGACATTCTATATAAGTGCTGCTCTTGCAATTTTCACGTATATCACTATACCAGTCTTGTGTAAATTCTTGATACAAGCATGGTATGCAATCATATCTTGTTCGTTTGTGTTCGTGTTGTAAAACAATTTGGCTTGAAGAGATATATTTTGTTTCAATATGTCTTTAAGTTTATTTGATTTTCTTTGAAACAAGAAACCTATACTCCTACATTGTGATATGTGAAATATGTACGTAAAATGTGCTTTGTAAAGTAATTTGTCTTGCAGTTATTATTCTCAGCAGCTATAATGTGGAAGTCTAATGTACATTTTGTTAAATAAAAGTGGGAATGACAGTAATAGAAATGTAAGATCGTCCCAAAACATCCTGGCGCATATTGCATTTTACCATATTTGAACTTGAGTTTGGAACACTGCTTGATTTTTTTCATTTGAGGAGGCCTTCCAGCTGGTTTGCGGTAGGTCGGTGGTTTTACCCGGCTGCCTCCGTGCATTCGAGGTCTTCCTTCACCTTTGATTAGCTGGACGTCGCACTGTGACTGAAATACTGTCGAAGCGACGGTAAACTCAAATAGTCAAGTCTATTTGAAAATTTTTGTTAGAAAGTCTTACGATTGTGACGCTTCCCCAACTGTAGAGTCAATAGCAAAGTACATTTGATCACTTACACAATCTGTATGTCAATTGTGGTTTTACAAATACAAATACTTTTATTTACAAAAACCAAAATTTAGCGTTGGCGGTATTAATTACGGGGTTAATCATGTAAGAAATTCGGTTTCATAAGGGACTCATTTGTTTTTATAATCGGAAGGTAAAATTTGCGTTGATTCAAACATCCACACAAAAGTTCTGGCCATATCGCTAAACTAAAGATTGGCTTCAAAGTATGTGTGTGTGTGTGTAAAGGGGGGGGGGGGGGGGGGGGGGCTCAACCCCCTGCCGCGACATACCAAACTCGTAAAAATGGTACTGGAAAAGTTACCTTCCTTGGTGCTCAGCATAAAAGGGTATTATCAAAATTAAGAATGGTTGGCCGGTTGTCAGCATAATGTGACTGGGTGTGGTAGCATGCCACTTGTCTACGGCATGAAACTGCAGTGTGGCAGCACTATATCTCTCTCAAGTAGACATCGTCTCCAAATGACTAAAATACTGTCGGTGGGACGTTAAACCCAACAAACAAAAAAACAGTATCTATATTATCAGAATGGCAAACATGAAATTAGTTCTATTAATTGAACTGTTTTTATTGTGTATATACCACACGGCTCACAATAAATGGATAAATTATACATATGTTTAGATGCACATATCATTTGCGTATGATAAATATAATCTGACCGATGCCCTGTATCTTAGATAGGCAAAATTACTTTACCTCCTTGACATGCTATTGAAAAGAAAAACACTAGACCGAGTTCGGAATATCTCATTTTCTGGCTTCCTACGCCAGTCCGTGTCATGATTGCCAGAGTATTTTCATGTCAACATAAAGTGGACACAATGATCCTTTGTCAGGAATAGATGCTGTTCATGCCAGTAAACACAGATTAGATTTTAAAACATAAGGCTCTCA
This sequence comes from Solen grandis, assembly GCA_021229015.1. NCBI lineage: Eukaryota > Metazoa > Mollusca > Bivalvia > Adapedonta > Solenidae > Solen > Solen grandis. Next base: position 19,351,707 of record CM037794.1, read on the forward strand.
ACCCCTTCACGCGAGCCATTATCGGCATCAAATAAAGCAAATATCTAGTAGGGATTTACATTGTAGGATTTGTATCCATGGATATTTTGGAGAGAAAAAAAAGAGTTTTTATTAATTTGTAGCATGCACATTTTTATAAACTCGCCGAAGCGAAATCAAAGTCTGAATATTAAGAAAGCACACATTTTTTACATCCTCGTCAGAAAAATTCATAATAAAAGTACGATAGTACACATTATGATAAATAAATGTTTAAGTATACGTAATGCCTCTGTACTGATACAGATACTTGAAACCTCTTATATGTCCCCTCATCGATAGATCGGAGGGCGGGGGCATATTGTTTTTTGTCTGTCTATTTGTTTGTCACAAAACCTTAACCTTCACAATAACACGGAATTCGTTCAATCTACAGCCTCCAAACTTTACAGGTGCATACACCTTGATGAGCTCTACCGGCCAGGTGACCTTGACCTTCAAATGACCACACCTTGATGAGCTCTATCAGCCAGGTGACCTTGAACTTCAAATGACCTAGACTCCAAGGTCTAATACTATGTCGGCATTTTTTTTTTCTAAATAATTTCTGAAAGATTTCGCACGTGCGTGCTGATGATTTATTTAAAAAGCAATCTTACGATAGCATAACTTTAAAGTAATCAATAGACGCATTCAGTTTGATTTTTTTTTCCGAATTATGAAATAGTTTAGCCTTTCAACAATGTTCCACTCAATTACTGCAAGCGTCATAACGATGTTAGAATAACAAATCTAATATTTTACATTTTTACAAGATTCCTCCAAGACATCAAATCATTTTTATAGATCTTTAGAGAATAGAATCTAACAGTTTGTATTATGATACATTTACACCTTTATACTGTGGGAAAATGTACGTATTCTATTAAGCCTGGCCCAGTGCGCTCATACGCGTTCGGTAAATCATCTACATTGAACGAGTATTTGTATCAAGTCAATATGCTTCTTAACTATGAAATTATAAAGCAGATTACTATATATTTATAAACTGTGCCCTTCGTCTTCAATGTCCTCATCAAATTAAGAACTACTTTAAGCGTTACAACCAAATGTACCCAAAAAATCAGAAATATACAAATTTGATGAGATCTGCATTTTGAAATACTGATTTTAGTCTACAGAAATATATTAAGTAGCCACGACTGTCTTATGATGTGCACCTGTCTTTATGTTTGGTACATATGTCTTTATGTTCAGTGGTTAACACATTATATGCAGTGGTAAAACCGTTATGTTCAGTAGATATGTAATTTTATGTGCTGTTCACTTGCCATTATCTGCGGTACATCTGGCTTTTAATGCAGTGCAGATATCATTATATGCAGTCCTTTTGTTATGACATTCATTTGATTTTGCTATATATTTTGCTATAGATTGTACACATCTCCGTGCATTAGTTACTTATCTTATTCGAAAGTACAAGCGCACCGGCCTTTTTTCACATTATCGCGGTCGCGCCGGGAGTAGACAAGCTTTTCTTCACACGCTTATTTGAGTAGCGAATCTGTTGGTTTAGGTCTCTGGTTCTACCTAAATATAAAAATGATGATAGTAGATAAGAAAGACGCATTAATATTATATTTGTTTATTACATTTTTACTTTTACTTTTGTTCTTCTCTTTACCTATTTTCTGTTATTAAGTCATGGGTATATATTACTATTTCCGATAAAATGGGTTAAAGCCTCCGTGTATTTAATAATTCTTCAAGTTTAATTACGAGTGTAATTCTAAAATTTTAGTTGCATAACTACGTTGATGATAAAATGATATAAATATATGACTTAAAGATATGTCTTCTCTCTTTTACTATAATAGAAAAGCACGATGATAATATTCGTTACTCGTAAAATCTAAAAGACAAATCCATAACCAAATTAATTAAGATATAGAGGATATTTGTTAATTTCGGTGTAAGATCTCATTTCAATTTTCCGAATGAGTCTAGAAAGTAATAACTTCACGAGTGGCGAAGCCACGAGTGAAAATATAACTTTATAGGCTCACGAGTAGAAATAAAATGCGATCTTACACCGAAATCAACAAATTTTCTGTTTCTTTAATGCTTGTTTTAGCGTATATTTATTTTTATTTACGTTTTCTACTAATTACATTCCCCGTGCGGAGCCCCTTTCCGTAGTTTGCCCCCGTTTGCAATCCCCGCCGCAGTAGTTACCTCCCCTTACAGTTGTAGATAACCACTGCCACCACAGGAAAAAATAACAGAATTTAAAAACAATTTTTAAAAAAAAAAAATATTTTACTGCGAGTGTCATTTCCCTAAATATGTTTTCTTTAATAAACATCAAACATCACCTCATGGTAAAAAAAATAAATCATTAAAAAAATATTGTTGTTGTGACAGCAGACGGATATGCCATTTTTTTAGTTTACCATCATCACGTGACATTTGTGATGGCAGTGATTTTTTTTTTTTGCTTGCAAGGGAGATCACTGTGTGGAGTTTGACCCGTTTAGTGACCCAACCAAATAACGTCACGAAGACAAGAAATAGTCCCAACGTTTACTTGTTTATTTCTACAACATTTGCCAATATTTAAACAGCAAATCAGTTTGCTTCACAATAAAAGATAAATTTAACTGCAACACAGTAATTAACTTTAACAGTTACATAAAACCAGAAAATAAAATTTAGCTCAGGAATACATGTATATAAACAGGATAACAGCCGCATGGCAGGAGAAACATATGACTCGAGCGAATATCAACAATTCCTTAGTAATATTCCAGAAAATGAACTTAAATCATTGAGCATTAGCAGTATTGAGATCTGATATGGGTCATTCGTGCCAGATTATTCGCTGTCACTCTCAGAAATGAGCCGAATAATTCCAATTCGCTTGAAAATTGGTCGTTCAACTGGCGAATCTGGGTCAGGTCGTGATCGTACATCAAGGTGTTGCTGTGAAAGTGCATTTTGTTCATTCTTCTGATTGATTCGCCACCCGTGAAAATATCACTTTTTATGTTCACTCAGTGAAATTATAAATCGATCTCACAAAACAAACAATTCACAATAGACGTCACTATTGGTGGAATTACTTCGCGTGCGTGACGTTTTTTATGACGTCATTTCTAGCGTCAAAAGTAGTTCATCTGATGTTGTCGTCCACGCCGAGGTCTGAATCTCTAACTCAGACAAAAATAAAGCGATGTTAATGTTACGAAGACAAACGTAAATCTCAAATGAAATTTGCTGCGAAATATCTTGAAGAGAAATAAAATTGTGTTTGTCTTTCCTCAAACTAAATGTCAAAATATTTGCAGACCTTGATCAAGCTTTAACAATTTTCTAAGGTATGAAGAGTTTTTGTCTTAGGGAAGCTTATTTATAGTAACGTTCAAATGAAATAGAAGTATTGCCGCTTGTTTAAAGGAGATATGCTTTATCCGATCCCGTACTTACTGTTTGAAATCTAGTGACACATGAACAATATATTGCAACTACAACGACATACTGGTTTCATTTACAAACATCTAAGTTTAATGTTAAAAAAAAAAGAATTCATAAATATACGAATAAACTAATTTACTTAATTTAGTTTCGTTAAATTGTCCCAGCGGGTATTTTGTTTTCTTTTCCATCATGCTGTGAAGTAAACAATGCCAACACTTTTTAATGAATCAATAAATATTGATTTTATTTAATGATCTGATAACTCTAGCAGACGATATTTTAAAGACATTTATCATATCGAGGGCTGACCGCGAAACTGTTCTAACTGCATATAGAACTAAAAGGAGATGTAACAGTTTAACGGTCAGTCCCTTGATATGTAAACATTTCAATCTGAAGCAGTTGATACATTAAACACTACTGTATTACAGTATGGCAATATTACGTGGTATATGACGTCATTTTAAGCTATCACAAGCAGCATGATTTGCTTTGATTCGAAAAAGAAAACTTGTAAATAGTTTATTTCTTCACCAAATTTTATGTAACATATCGCATGCGAGGTGGAAAATTGTGCACTTCACAAGCACCCTAAACCCTAATAATTCTTTTGTCAGATGTACAGTATTTTTACCTATTCGGGAAAACTTTATTAGCGATGTGCTTCACGTGTTAGCAAACAAAATTTCATAAACTCGGAAGGTTTTCCTGAACATTAGAAAATATTGTAAATCTGATAAAAGAATAATTGAAAGCTATGTTTAGGTCACATTTTTTCGTTTTTCATGCGCCTTGATAAAGAAATAAAATACACAACAGTTTTCCCCTCTGAATTGTTGCAAATAGCTGAAAATGACGTCATATATCACATGGTATGGCCACACTGTTTTATCGTCCTCCCTTAACCAAACCACTCCTTTTTTTCCAGGGATAAAAATCTGCCGAAAACAGGATAATGTGATAATAAGATTATCCCAGAGGTTATCAGTGCTCAATAACTGATTTATTCTTGAGAGACCGTTTAAGCGGACCTGGGGCTTTTTCAGCCAACAAGAGGCTGCTTTTGTCAGCCGGTCAAGATTATATTAAATGCGACCTGAGTATTATACGCATGGCTAATTTGACGGGGAGAGATACAATGATTTTTTCAATGTGAAATGCACATCCAATTTGAAATATTTACTATGTTAACTATAACATATTTAGTATCCGAACATGCATTTAACAGTAAAGTAACATATTGTATCAATATTTACATATACACGAACAGTGGCACTTTTGAAAAATCCGCCCAAACCACAAAAGGTATTCTTTGAATCAACGGAACAAATGAACATGCAAAATGGGGCTCATGTGTGCTCGAAAGATTTGCTTCGATGGAATAATTATCAAGTGTGTTCCCAAATGTTGTTTATCAATTTGTGTTGTATTCAATTATTTACAATTACCGCAATTTGCTAAATGTTGATTTTAAGATAACATAATATATACTTAAAATACATACACGGTTTTACTTTTCCTACAAATGTATATGCGGATACGAAGGTTGTAGGTTCGAACACCGCGCGCAATAATCCTCCACACTTAAAAGCCTTGGCGTAATCAAGAAAATGTTAAGTGTCTTATAATATATTAACGGACCTTGTTTTCTAATCGTCTTACAATAAATCATTTTGAAATAACTACTGCCAAGTCTGTCATCTGTTTGCATTCAAAGGCATATACATATCTTTTTATAATATTTATAAAGTTACGTTGATGTTATGATTACACGGTTGTGCCCTAAGTTACTTAAAAATATATAATTTATATATTCAACGAAGATGAGTACAAAAACTGTTGTATTTATTCGATTTGAGAGTACATATATTTACGTTTTCTGCTGAAAATGCAAAAAATTTAACAAACACCAATCCACATATTGCTTAACAAACTGTAAGTCTGCATTGCACCCATTTCTTTTTAATGTTTATTCATGTACACGTGTGTTAACAAGACGTTTGTAAATTATCTAAATAGCAAGTATAAAAAGAGAGGAGAGTGATAGCGTGATTCAAGAGAATTTCAAAATATCGGATAACCACCAACTCCTGGCCTGTCAGTTCACAGCAATTGTGATCCTGACATCCACTTCAAATAATTACAAGGTCTAACAAGCTAACATGTTGATTCAAGCGTTTCTTTAAATTGCAATAAAGAGATGAGGAGAAGCCATTGATAATGTCATTCGACTCGGTATTAAATTGCGTAAGCGTCGAAATCAGTAAATGCAGGAACGATTTGTGTTCTGTGTTTAATTTTGAAGGGTTACTAGGTCTTTGACATGTTTTAAAAGATAATTTGCAGCGTGTGGGTAGTTTGTTGATGAAATTAAAACAGAGTAAGGAACAATCGTGAGGTCAAAGTTACATTATTTGAGAAGCATTTACATGTACTATCATTGTTGAAGTATTTTGAAGCATTCTAATTCACTGATATATATCTAAGAAATACTCATATTTCCTCTGGTTACATTTGCATGAGTATACATCTTAAGAAATAATTTCAATATCAAACTCACATTGGGACCATGCTTGACGACTATCTTAATTAAACATTTGGTAACATATTAATTAGGTTAGCTTCTAACTCTCATGAGTTTGTAACAGTTTTGCATTATATTAAAACGTCACACCAGAATGTCATAATTTTCTTACTTAATTTTCGACATAAACTATTTGATTATTAAATTGTTTCAGTCAATAATACTTCTAGTTTGATATTTTTGAAATTCTCGGGATGTTTGAGGGCCAACATAATTATCAAGCATAATAAAAGGATTTTGGCAAAATTTACATTTGAACCAAGCATCTACTTACATTATCCTCAGCGTACTTCATCTGATAAAGTAAAGAAATAATGAATCCACTTACAGACATAAGTGAAATATTCTAAGCTCGTAAGCTTACTTTATGAATCTTATATTAAATAAATACCTAAGAGGTTTAAGTAAAACGTTTTATATACATGTATATTATATGGCAAGCCAGAGGACGATTTTATGTAATTAAAATCATATATACAAGCTGACACTATTGGCTTCGTATTGTCCTTCTGAGAGATCAATTATGCCCTGCTTTTCGGTGGATTGTAGGGGAAAATCAGTAAATTGAAAATGAGTGGCAATATTCACTGTTTCAAACAGTGAACATTACCATTTCTTGTAATTTTCACTGTTTTTAAAGGGGCTACTAAAAGACACTGTCGTTTGTTTTTTACATTCCAATTGAATCTACATGGAAATGATAATTCTTCAAGAAATACTTGAAAGAAAATTGAAAACTCGCTTTCTTTGTGTCATGTACAAAATAACGATTCGTGCGACGACGGGAATTTAGGGTAAAATATATGATAAACTCAGTTACAAAGTGTAAGGCGTCGCAGAAAAGTATTACATGAAAGGAAAAAGTGTTAATTTCTGTGGAATATTATTTTTTAATTTACTTCTTGAGGAGGAAAATCAATATTTTCACTTTTGTTTGCGTCACTCGTGAAAATATTTATTTTCCTCCTCAATCGATGAATTAAAAATGATATTCCACTGAAACCAACATTTCTAATATATATCTTCCGGTAAAATTCTTCACAATAAATCATGGTAAAATAATTTACCATGTCACCACATAAGATGTCAGTAATTATTGCTTGGTAGAAAAAAAAAAGATGATGGAAACACGGAAATTCACCATGACACTGTTTAACTTAAATGACTGGGGAATATCCGTAGATCAACTTAAGAGAAATATCAAATGTATCGGTGAATGAACTAGTAACCTTTAGGATAGAAACGGTAATTCAATCTGCTGCCTCTCGCTAATTGCAGTCTCTGAAAACATGTTGACTAAAGTTATCCTTCACTCATTTACGATGGGTTTTCTTATCATAAATCTACTTTTCCATATGGTGTATGTATTTTATCAAATTAAATGGTGTTGGGTATAAAATGCACAAATAAAACAGAACTAACCTTTCGTAATGAAAATCAACAATGTCCACAGCATTGTTTGTTGTCAGATATTTCATGATACATATGTCATCGCTAAAACTAGAATAGTAGGCGGAAAGATAAACGCAATTATATATTCAATGGAAAGCTAATACTCAAATAAGTGTTTCTGTTTGTTTGTCTTCTTTATTATCACATTATTTGTATAAATAAATAAATTTCTACAGTTGGGTTAAATAAAATAAGAGATATCCGACCTTTTCTCTAAGCAAGACACACATGAAAGAGAAAGTATTTCGTTTAGTTTGATTAATATAGATCACATTTTAATTTAACCCCATGCTCTGCAATACATACTTAGCAATAAATTGTCTCTGGATGGATTAATCATATATGTAAAAAAGTTGACATTATTATGGCATTTTTGGAGTCAATCTAAAAAAATCAGTTAACTTTCAATTTCTAGTTTCTGGTCTCAAATCTCGTTCCTGCAACTCCCTGTTGGTAATTATTAGACCTTACAAGCGAACAAGATCATTTACTTTTCTTTTTTAAACTGTGCTAACGAGTTGAGAAACCATTGGTATTTCGATTTGGTTCAACATAAAAAGCGTGTGTGTGTGGTTCGTAATCCAGTAAATGCAGGAGTGGTTCGAGATTTTGAAGGGTTACTGAGTTAGATTGAAGTTTGATTTGTGTGCAATTTTTGCTTGTAATATTTTTGCGCAAAAAACATTTAGATAGAAGACAGTAATGAAACAACATTGTGATTACAATATATATATCTTAATATTTAATAAATTGCAGGAATTTTGAAAGTGTATATTTTTCATTCTGGTCACACTAATTAATTTAATAGAAATGATCCGAAAATTTACACTTAAGTTATTGAAAATATCTTCATTTTTATACAAATCCCATTCCTGGGAAACGGTATGTTTTCATAAAATTGACAGAGTCGATATCCGAGTTGTAAATCATGTATGCTTATGATATACAAGTCCGAACTCAGTGATTTCAGACCGTTAATGTTGATCGATTTTTTTTTCATTTATTTATTTTTGAGTGTTGTTAGTTCATCTGATTTATAAAAGAAATTGATGAGTTATTATCATGGACTATCAAAGCTATTGCTTTGAAACTTGGAACACTTATTCACCACTATAAGTATTAAGTTGACTCTGTGCTGTAAGAACCATACCTCTTTTTTGATTAATGCGAGAATCATGCCCCCTTTTACACTTAGAAAATATAGTTGCTAGGAAGATCATAATCTATCTCTGAGATGCAAGATCAGTTACTCTTATCTTGCTTTTTTGCAAGAATTCTCCCCTTTCTTTGTAAAGTTTTATGATTTGGTCAGCTTTTCTCCATAACTATCACATGTATATCTCAGTAGCCACTGTATATTACTGATTGAAACTTAACAGAACACTTCCAACCCCCTAAAGATAACCCGAATTTGAAAATGAAACTTGAAAATGGGCCAGTTTTGTCACACACACAAACACACACACTCACACACACACATATAATGATTTTCATAAACCGTAGAGAATGATTATCATCATTTTAAAGAACTCCATGGATCTATTTCTTCAAAAAACAGTCATATGAACTCTGATGCAAACGACACCTTGTACATATGAAATAAATTATATTGCTATAAATTATATTACTTATTTGGAATGTAATAAATGTACTCTCTCACGGTTTTCTTTTTCACCTGTACTAGGTAATGTTTTAATGTCGATGTAACATCAATAGTGGTATAATACAGACCAACAAAGCTAATGTTTATTTTCGCAGGATTTATTGAGATCGTCAATGTATTATTAAAAGGGCCTCTGAAAATAATATAGCGCTCATAAACAATAGTTATGTAGTAATTTAAGATATTTTTTTTGTTTGTATCATTATATCATAATTACTGTTATATAATGTTAGCACAGCAAATTTATTACCTGGTACACAGAGATCATTGTCAATTTATTTCGCTAAATATTGAATCAGAATATTCCTACGTGTTTCACACTTATCAGAGAAATCCAATTCTCGTAATGTACCTATAATATGTGGGCTCCGTCTAATAGAAATACGACGTGATCATGAACAGACCATTAACTTAATTGTTATTCCCGTTTCCCTTTAGCCATCTTCAATTATACATATATTTTGTTAGAGTTGTACAGTAACTGTAGCTTTAAATTCTGTACTAATTAGTTTTATTCGATCACGCGACGAGTTTTGTTTCTACTACTGTCTTTTGGAGTAGAAATTATAAATTAAAACTTATTGTCATTGCAATTTACATTATTATGTCTCAAGTAGCAAATTTATTGGTCAAATGGTAAGTGGTTTATCAATATAGCTTTTGCTAATGATTAATCACAAATCAATTATTTGGTGATTTTTGAAAACCAGTCTCATGTAAAATGTATATACATATATTTCGGTGAATGTCCTGATATTTCAACATAATTTATATGATTTGTTTTCCTAATATTTCCAAAATAACGATGAAATAAATGTACACGATTTAAAAAGCCATGATTGTTTCCATTCTTCGTTGTTGTTGTTGTTGTATTGGGGTTTACCGTCGCTGCGATAGTATTTCAATCATATAGCGACGTCCATCTCATTACAGGTGGAGGAAGACCCCGTGTACACAGAGTTACCCGGGTAGAACCACCGACCTACCGCAAGCCAGCTGGAAGGCTTCCTCACATAAAAATCCGAAGTCCCTACCGGGATTCGAACCCACAGCGGTTCCATTCTTCGTGATGTTGAATTACAATCTAAAATAAAATCTAATCTATAATTGTCTGATATTGTAAACACTGTGCTTATTAATTCAGAGCGAATGCGCATCTTCTCTCTTAGATCGATATAATCCAATACCCACTGTGTGAGTGATATAGATCTACAGAAACTACCACTTTATCTAATAAATTGTAACATGAAGAAGCGGTTTATATAAAGAAAAAAGAAAACGTGTTTCTTTAGAGTGGATATGGAATACAGCAAAATCTCAATAATAAGACACTCTTGGGTTAACTGGTCTTAATATGAAGTTGTTAATATAACAGAGTTTCAATGAAAGAAATACGGACAAAAGAAACTGAAAATAGTGGTCTTTATATGATGTGATTTTTATATGAGGTGGTTATCATATGAGGTGGTCTTTATATGAGGTGGTTATTATATGAGGTGGTCTTTATATGAGGTGATCTTTATATTGAGTTGGTTTATATATGATATGGTCCTTATATTAGGTGGTCTTTATAAAAGGTTGTCTTTAAATGAGGCAGTCTTTATATAAGGTGGTCTTTATATTAAGGTGTTCTTTATATGATGTGGTCTTTAAATAAGGTGGTCTTTATATGAGGTGGTCTTTAATAGTGAGATGGTCTTCATATGATGTTGTATTTAAATAAGGTAGTCTTGATAGTGAGGTGGTCAATAATAGTGAGGTGATCCTTTAATTGAGGTGGTCTTTGTATTGAGGTGGTCTTTATATTAAGGTGGTCTTTATATAAGGTGATCTTTATATGAGGTGGTCTTTATAATGAGATGGTCTTCATATGATGTTGTATTTAAATAGTCTTATGTGTGTCTTATATTGAGGTGGACTTTATATGTGGTGTTTTTTTATAAAAGTTGGTTTTTACATTCAGGTGGTCTTTATATGAGGTTTTACTGTATATCTCGAATGGATACAACTCGAGCTAGGCGTTCGTGAAAATTTTGCAATTGTCACTTCTCGAGATATATTTCATATCCACTCAACAGAAACAAATATACTTTATGTTTTGTGGAATGATATCGATTCTAAGGTATACTTCAGTCGATCAAAAATACAATACGCTTTACGAAAAGAAGACACCCTTATTACGCTTTGTCTTTAATTATTCGCTATTTTGGAAAATGGTATAAGAAGACAATTCCAATTGCTTTTACCCTGAGAAGAGTAAAATCAAAACCGCTCGGTAAAGGTAGTTTTAGCTTGGCAAGATCAAGTATTAGTTTGTGTCCTTAGCACAATGCAGTAATGAAGTATAATACTTACATTTTGTGCTCCATCTAAAACAAAAACAACAGCAAAAATAAGCAAACAACAACAACAAAGTCATCCATTTAAAAAAAAGTCAAGATATATATATATATGTATGTATATAATTGACATAATAACATTAAGAAAACAAGCTCATAAATGCGCTATATGTTGTATACGCAGTAAAGCTGAAAGCGTCTGACTGATTCGGATTAAGCAGACACAGTCACCGAGTGACGTTGCGGATGCTCTATCAGTAGGGGGTCTCGAAAACAGCAGGGACCTGGTGACTGGTCGAGTAGGGAACACAGTAATTTCATTAAGGGGCTTACAAAGGGGATTTCCATAAATGAAAACACAATTTGTACCCAAATTACAGCAATTCCATCGAAATATAGCCTAGAAAATTGTATGACCAATTCAGTTCCCCCCCCCAACCCACCCCCGGTGAATCTGGGCCTGATATGCAAATATGTATTTGAATGATATATCTCTTCTCAGTGAGATGAATTCCTTATTCTATCAAATAACAAATATACTCTATATTTTCAATATTTACGACTTGCCTGATTATCTATGACACTTTCATTGACTTAGAATTATGGTTTTGATTAATAAGTAATTGTATATTAATACCTCATGCAGAACGCCTGGGTAAAAATATCAAATCGATAAAAACAGTCACCTATATTAAAATGTAGACGCTATTCGAGTTAAATCAACCTTACAAAATCGGAGATTTGCGGTCAAACACATATTCGAAATGATGCGTCAGGAAAGATGGACGTAAAAAAAATAAAAAAATAAGACAATAGAAAAATCCAGACAAAAAGAAAGTAAATTACAGACACGTTCTCTGATAATAGGTAGTATATTTTCTGTTAAATAAACTTGAATCCGAACCCAGACGTAATTTTCCAATTTTAATCTAATAGTTTTATGTCATGAGCAAGGTCGATTGATATGTTATACCCAGTTTCATTTATTCTACGTCACTAGCGTCCGCTAAAATGAACTTGTAGGTATTTCAGGACAAAAATACTTTTTAGGAATATTTTTTGACGATAATAGGTTTCGAGAGATGGATAGTAGTGTCGTTTTAAAAATCTAATCTGTGTTAAATGACAAGAGCAGTATTTCTTTATCCCTCGTGTCCATTTCATGCTGACTTTCAATCCTTTGGAATGCATGACACGAACAAGCAGAGTCACCTCGAAAGATTAGATAATCTGAAAATGAGTATTGGTCTAGCCTTTTTATAGCATTGTCAAATTTGGAAGTATTTTTTACGCATTTGGCATGAAAATGATGTTTTCAAGTATATGAGGAAATTATGGCATTAATTGTGCGAATATTTTTTTCACAGTCTGCATCGGAAAAAAAAAATAATAAAAACACCGTTGGCCACAGCTAAAATAATATCACTGGAATAATGTAGTCTAACATCTAATCTAAATTGCCGTGATTATTGAATATTAGTATTTTTTCATTATCGTTAAACTTTGCTATTTTTTTTCTTCTTAACTTAGAATTAATAAAAAAAAAAAAAAAAACTTTTTTTTTTCATTCTTGAATTTGATGGCTAGAAAAAATAATGAGCATATTTAATAATGTGCCGTCATTGATAATCAAACATCGGGTTTAAAACACTGGTATTCTTAATACCCCGAAAAAGAATAATTATCGCTGATAAGGAAGCAGTGAATGTCGGCACGGTTAAAGGATCCCCGACACTAACTTCCGCCATCTGATCAGATTTCAACAATCTATTAGCAAAACAATGTATAATGTTGATATTTTTAAACTTAATAGGACATGTTGTGATAACTTCATGAAAATCAGCTTTAAAACTTGGGACAAGCAAAAGACCTTTACCGGTCTCAATTCAGTTCTTTAAGCAATACATATTTTCGAGAAAAAAAATGGCATGGAAGAAAACATAGAATTCGCATGACTTAAGATCATAATTATGTTCCTTTATAGAAATAATGTTGAACAACGCTACTTATCTCCAATAGAGTATAAAGAATGCATTTATTCTAGGTTTTGGCCTACGGTGAAAAACCAATTTCAGTAAAATACCACAATCGTGTTCAAAAAGAAGATTAATTTTAAATTTTATTGGTGATATTGAACTATAATTTATCAAATTGATAAACTTATTTTCCCTTTTATTGACTAATTAAGAATATAATTATATGGAACTATTTAGAATATACGTCGATATGTCGTCATCGGTGGAAAGTTGCAATTAACAAATCTGTTCAAGAAATCGAAGGCTCGCCAAATTGTTTTATTATTAAGTAATATGAAATGCATTCTGAGATGTCGAATATTTGTTTTGAATTACTTGATAAACTGTACAGTAAAACTGAGTACTAATATCTGGAGTTTATATGATTTTAATTCTTTATATGATAGAACATGGCTTATGTATTGTACTGTAGAAACGCAATGGATTTTCCTATCTTGATAAAGTTTTGTTGTATAATATAATATGTTTGCTGATTTCCGCATTGTTTGAATTAAAAGTGGCTTTAAGAGCCTGTAAAGAATGGAAATCCATATACGAATGTAACAGTTTGACATATAAAGTAAGACCAAGGACAGGTATTCAATAATGTCTGATACGAAAACGCTTTTCAGACTAAAAGGAGAGA
>CM037794.1:19365961-19415961 GCA_021229015.1 Solen grandis
AGCATGCGGAATGAGCAGAGGATACAATTTTTGCTTATGAAAATGTATTTCCAACCTGGCCATTGTTGCTTTAAGATGCCAGCTAATTGAAACGATTGCAATTCTATTGAAACGTGGATTAATAATGATATGAACTGATAAAACACATAACACTTAAATGAAAGAAAAAAATACACAAGCTTTGGCAAATGCAGGTTCCTCTAGAGTTTTAAAGTTTTAAACTTAATTGATAATTGAAACATTACGAATAATGTAAAATTTTGTTCGAAATAAACAAATAAATATTTTTTACCGAACAGGCACAATTAGAGAATGGAAGGCTGAATTTTGTATTTTTGCGAGTAAATGGGTTTAAATCATTTTAATAATTTAACTTCGGGAATATGATTTCTCTAGGGATAGTGGTATTTAATTTGCCTCTCTCTTCCTCTCTCATGCCGATTTCGTCTTAGCAAATTTTTTATGGTGACAACACAGATGATTTTTTTAAATTTATATTTAGAATTATTAATTTTTACAATATATACATATCGTCATTAGCATTACCCATGATAGACTAACACGTTGTACCTTAGATAATCAAACAAGAGTGTTCTTTGGAACTCGTGTAACACCTGCTGGAGCGTAACGGAAAAAAGTGTGACGGAAAAGCGTGACATAAAAACATGTGACGGACAGACGGACGACGGAAATGTGATCCCTATATGCCACTTTTGCTTACGGCAGGTGTCACAAAAAACTGACTGATGCTACCACTGGGTTTTGAACAATATAATATATATCTAAAATTATTTAAAAATTTATACTAATCCTCCTAATCATAACCTATGTCAATACTTTGTGCCTTAGATAACCATAAAACGACTGATGCTACCAACGGTTTTTTAATACATACCTTTCAGATCCGAAGGATTTTGATATTTCTGGAAAATATATAAGGATATTTATTGTGAGTTTAATTCAAACATACACGATATTTAGCACGTTTAAACGTTTCAAGGCATTTCGCAATTGCACAATGTTTGTCGTCCGTCTAAAAGCTTTTTATCTAACAAGATGTCCTGAACAACTGGACTATTTTGAAATAAAAATACAGGGATGCCCTTTGGGTGGTCTCCTTTCGTACTAGTTCAAATAATGTTTCCATGCTGCATTGCTGCAATTAAAATTTCAATCATGGCAATGAAGACAAAACTGGGTGAATTTTATAAAATCGAATGTAGTCCGACTTTCCGAGCAAAGCTTACAACATCGTAATTGTGCTGCTTAAATTGCCTTTAACGCAAGGGCAAAAAGGTGAACAAGAACATATACTAACCGAAATAATTCGAGTAAATAAAATTTACAACATATTACATTTAGCTGACCTTTTATAGGATCCAAATTGCATTTACTTGTTTTTAAAGTAGAATGAAACAATTTAATTGGACTATTGAATTTCAATTTAACTTTATTAGATTTCTCTAGACTTCATCAGCACATATCCAAAAATTGAATTTCCTTATTTCTGAGAGTTGCACTAGCTTTTACGATCTGGATATCTAGACAGAGGTGGTACTTCTGCAAACATATAGAAAGCTGCAACAAACACGTTCGTAGGATTTCATTATTGAAAACAACTCTGATATAGTAGAAATGTCATTGAAACACGTTTGCATGTTGAAATCAATACGGAGCTATTTAAGTATTTGAAATATTTATTCCTATATAAATTTGTTATATCAAATGTCGAAAGAGACAATGAAATAAATATGGAAACACACAATACGTTTTAAATCTACTTTCAACGATTTCGTAGCATTAGGTGGTTGTGTTAATATCCAAATGTACACTATTTTGCAATTTCGATCGGTATAAAATATCTGCGATGAGAGCCTGAAAACACAAATTTGTTAAAATGATTATTTCTTTTACAAAATAAGTAGATAGAACGTATACATACTTTAGTAAATTAAAGTATTTAGATAACTGTAATGGCGTGGAATAAGATATACTATATTTCGTCATAGTAACACTATAATAAAACTAAATTCTTCCAATGACTGCAATTTAGAATAAATCATTTATCTGGAGATTTAAAAACATATTTTTCACGTATATGTTCCACAGAAATGGGTTCAAATCCTATGTTCAGTTTAAGATCAAATACATATTTTGGGTAAACATACCTATATATTTTGATTATAGTAAGAATATGATACCAGTAATTAAGATTATATTATATTTTATCGGAAGAACTGATTATGATGTATCGATTATATTTTCTTCTCCATATTGCTTCTCTTGCCTGTGTTTATAACATGAACATAGAGTTACTCAAAATTGTAATGTTTATTTGCAGTCATTTGTACCTCATGGCTCATTTAGTTATACTACTGAGTATATCACTTCATGCATATTTTAACTTGATCATTTTATACGTTGTGCTGAATGTTACGTGTCAGCAAAACCAAATAAGTTCAAGTCATCAGGAAAAGTTGGTTTACATTTTTACATTAATAGTGTAATTGTTGCTGAAGAAACCGATATAATATGCCTATACATGGGAGTGGGGAGTAGAGGGGTTATATGAAAACATTAAGTAAGACATGAGTAATTGTATTCAAATATTTTCAATAAGGCAAATGGAACAAATGATATTTTTGAAGGGACTTTCAGATTGACCATACTTTAATTCTTGATACAATCTCTTATGGTGTTTTTAATTTCGAAATTTAAGATAAAAAGGAAAATAAAAAGCAATTTGGTACTGTCATAGATCACTTGCTTGGCGCTCAGCGTATAAGTGTAGTTCCGGGCCTGGTTGGGCTGGTGTCAGGATAATGTGACTGGGTGTGGTGGTATCATGCCACAGCTCTACAGTGTGACACTACAGTGTGGCAGTACTATATCTGTCTAAAAATAACATCGTCCTAAATGACTGGAATACTGTTGATGGGACGTTAAACCAAATAAACTAACACAGATGTTCTTACTGCAGTATTAAGTCGTTGGCATGTAGCATGATACAACACTTAGTCACAATATTCTGACACCGAGCCAATTAGTCCTGGAACTACCCTTATATGCTAAGCCAAGCAAAGGAGCTAAACCAGTACCATCTTTTACATTTGTACGAGGGCGAGACAATAAATAACCAGCCTATGACATCTCCGATCAACGAGACATCCACGATTTTCACGCATTGTTTCAATACATATACTATACCTGTGTACGAAACTACACATGTATACGGTCATTTGTTTGTCAGATATTGAATGTCAAACATGGCTAGTGATGTAAAAGCAAGCTTTTCATCAAAAGTGGAATACCGTGCTGTAATTCGGTACTTGCATTTAAAAGGTAAAACTGGTAAGGACATACATGCTGTGTTAGTTGATATGTATGGGTCTTCTGCACCATCTTATTCTCAAGTTAAATTCTGGGTTGGGGAGTTTAAACGCGGTAGAACGTCTTTAGAAGATGAAGCCAGGTCTGGACGCCCAGTTGATGCCACCGACGAAAAAATGTGTAATAAAGTCAGAGATCTGGTATACTCAGATAGGCGAAGTCAGGTTGAAGAAATAGCACAGGCATTAGACATTTCACATGGTACCGTTTCAACAATCTTGCATGATCGTTTAGGGATGCGCAAGCTTACAGCCCGTTGGGTCCCAAAATCCCTTAGCAATGAGCAAATGGCAACGAGAGCATCAGTATGCAGTGCGTTGTTGAAGCGTTTGAGGTCAAAAGATGAATTCCTTTTGCGTCTAGTTACTGTGGATGAGACTTGGGTGCATTATTATGAACCAGAAAATAAAGCCTAGAGTCGTCAGTGCGTAGGGCCGGGATCCCCAAGGCCAAAGAAGTTCAAGATTTAACCATCTGCTGGCAAAGTGATGGCCACAGTATTTTGGGACACAAAGGGCGTTATTTTGTTGGACATTTTACCGAAGAGAAGTACAATAACCGGAGAATACTATGCAAACTTGCTAGACCAGCTGAGGAACGCCATCCGCGAGAAACGCCGTGGTAAACTCCCCAAAGGTGTTTTGCTGCAACAGAACAATGCAAGAGTCCACACTTGTAAAGTTGCAGTGGATGCTGTGGAGCGAAATGAGTCAGAATTAATACCGCACCCTACCTACCCACCAGACCTGGCTCCTAGCGACTTCTTCCTTTTTCCAAATTTGAAAAAGGATATACGTGGACGTCATTTCCGGTCTGACGAAGAAGTCGTGGCGACAGTTGAGGAGTGGTTCCATGGAAAGGACCCTGACTTCTTCACTTCTGGGCTGATGGCACTTGAATACCGTTGGTCCAAGTGCATAGCCCTGGAGGGAAATTATATTGAAAAAGAAGAAGTAGATCTCAACCCGAAATAGGTTAGGCTGGTTATTTATTGACTCGCCCTCGTATGTCGCAGCCACGACCTCCCGCTTCCGAGGAAGACGCTCTAACCACTCGGCTACCGGGTACAGTCAAACTTCTTATATAAGGAAATAGTTCCTTATATGGATATAAGAAACTCTGGCTATAGCAAACAGAAAATTGTGGTACAGTCGAGATCTCGCGGAGTTTATTGTGATGTAAATCCAATCTAAACCTTTCACCATCAACAGAATTCATATAAGGCGGCATAGCATATATGCGTACATTAAGAAATAAATGCCCTTTCGAGGGCATCAACCGTTTTTACATATTTTACCCTTGGGGCAACCTGATGTTAGCCCAGATAATATCTAGGATAGAAGTAGAACTTATGTCGCACTTATGTCATGTAAATATACATTGAAGTACACATAGTTTCAAAGAGAGTGTATATTTGCTGTTTAATAAATATTTATTTCAGTAAATTTAGAATATGTTATCATGATTACAGTATTAATCGATAACAACGCTTGACATGTAAACAAAACATTATGAATGTATATAGAATTTGGGCATAGGTATGAAAAAAGACAAAAAAGTTGTTTTTGTTTACTGCGTTAAGTTATATTAGGTTATGATTTACGAGAAATCAGAGAATAAACGTATAAATAAACCTGTATTTGATCGTATCATAATATTTTTTTTTTAATTTCTATTGTTGAACACATTTATATATGTTGTTTGAGTTTCTATTGACTAGTTCCAAACGTCCGATCTTCATATGCTCTTGGACAGCAGATAATAACCTTCACATGTCTGTCTTAAATTTTAAATAAGTTTGCTTAAACTTTCTAATATATCTACCAAGTTCTAGATAATTGTTGATCACAAGGGTAAGATAATAGTAATACTCTTTAGTGATTTGTGTAAATTTCCACATATCGCGCTGAAGTTGGTAATTTGAAAACGCTTGGGTATAACATCGTGAATAGACGATATCCGAAACTCACATTTTAAACAAACAAGTGGTAATGCAATGTTGTTGAAAAGCATGCAACACAATAGCTATTATATAATTATTCTTTGTAGACTAACAATAAAACTGTTTTTATCTACATGGAACTTGGAAAACACACCGCGTTTGTCATTCCTGGCGGAGTTAGTGTATACATGCATTATCAAGTAAACAGCAAAGAAAGGAAATTTTAATTTTGTGGATACAAGTAGCACCAAGGAATTACGATTTTCAAATTAAAATTATTTTGAAAGGCGCATTCTGATTTTCTTAATATTAATTATAACGTAAAGTTCGCCTTAAGCGACATTTCACGCGATGTTGTCAGATCTTCGTTATATGTCGGATCGAAAACGAAGAGCTGACTTTAATGAGACTGCAAATATGCTTGGTCATATCCATATAACCGAATAGTTTGGAAAGCAGGGATATCAGGATTTTGATAAACATGCCATCCCATTGAAAATACTTTAAGATAAAGAATTCCGAGGAAAGTAGTCACCGCTATAAACATAATTACAGATTAAAATGAAATTACGAACAAGCAAGCGACTGAGACATGGCTGAGAATCTAAATGAATTGGCGATTGAAACGGAATCAGATTTCATTTTGAAAAAAAGGTACCAGGTGATTTTTAGCCTTTATTTGTCTTTTAAAAGACCGACATTAGACTAAAGGAATAAATACTTCATTCCCATTGTAAAACTGATTAAATAATCATGCAAGCAAGGTTCATATTAATCATTATGTAAACACAGTTTACATATCCATAAGCCAAGAAACCTTACTTTAAAATACTATATATGATTATCACTATCTTATAGAAAAGCTTATAGTCATAAATTACCCGAAGATTAGTGATTTAAAAACAGCATCAAAAATAACAATTTTAGCAGTATAGGAAAACGTCTAGGAACTATATTTTTGATCAATGAAAAAAGCTTTAACCATTTGTTATCTCAAACGGAATGGAAAAGGAAAAATGTTTATTTATGGAACCTAATTTTTGGTAGAATATAGACTAAAAAGTTTTTATAAAATATCATAATATAACATATTAAATGAATCCTTTACTGATGGGTTTTCTAGATTTTAAGTTTGACGTTGCACATAAAACAGTATTCGTTGTGCTCAAGCGTCTGTCATACGCATTATATATTTCCGACTACAGGAACAGACAGATCATTATTTGGATCATTTTCGAAGGGATTGGGGTTTCAATACGATAAAGATCCCATCCTAGAAGTTGATGGGTGTCTTGAATGTCAGTGCCAGAATTGTTAATAATGCGTTTGATTATCACATTAATATATCAGACAGACTACATCAAATACTAAATCTCAATATCCACAAATTCCGTCCCATGCACAAATACCTCTTTTTATTTAATGTTAATATCACAGGTGTATGAAGTGGAATATTTCAAAATGAAAAAAGGCAAAAAATACAAACTAAACAACAACAACAACAACGAGAATTTATATAGCATACTTTGTTCCCCTATAAGCCTTGAACCAAAGCTATCAGTACTGTGGACCATATGGGATACTGGTTTCTTCGAAAAATGTAATCCTCTATAAATAAAAAATACTTTCTTGCTTATTCACTTACTTGTTAGCACAAGTGAAGAGCAGCACACAGAGTTTTTGGAATAATGTCTCAGTACGATTTCCTTTGTTCGTAAAATACAGGCTGTTCGGCTGAGCACCTGCTGAAATACCGACTAACGAGGTATTATTTTCAGACAATAGCGTATTGCAAGATAGCATTCCATTTCACAAATGGTAATACAAAGAAGATTATTGCGGCGTGAAGTGCATTGTCACAACATTATCTCAGTTAATACCTAGACATTTGTCATCGAACTTCATACTAATTCTCACCTGTATTGTTAAAACTTATGAAGATAATTACTCATCAAACATTTGGCGTTTTTAAAACCGATTCTTGTTTTATGTTTATACATGAGAATAAAAAGCAAACTTTAATGATTGCCTTGGTGAACTAACAATTTCCTATTATAATCAAGTTAATTCGAAAACTAATGTAATATTGAAATTCTTAAAATTATTTCTCCAAAAAGTAAACAAAATCCGAGCTTGGATTTGACATAAATTTACAAACAAATAATTTGAGATAAAGATTTCGTAATAAATATATTTAAGCAAAGATATACTTGATTTTAAGAAAACAACTTTAGGCAGATCATTCAACGGTGGATAGATAATTTACTCAACTAATCATAGCATACAGACAGCACAGCCAGATCGTTCAAATATCAAGTGCATCTTTGTCAGCTATAGGCTTAATGTCATGGGGGTCAATTTGTTTTACAGGAAACTCACGAAACATTCAAATTCAGAAACAAATGCTTAGTTTGAAAAGTTGTTAGACTAGTCTGGCAGCCGCTACAACCATTATATCGGAGAGAAAAACTCTCGAGGAAATTAGGCAATTAAGTGTATTTATTTCATATAAATGCTAACTTCCAAAAGATGCACAATAAAAACACAAACTCAAGTTTTAAATTGTATCGATAATTTCTTTGAGTTATAGACGAATTAAAAAAAAGTCCATCTCTTTTGAGTGTTATCCATACTGACCCAAAATACATTTACATATTTGTTTTGTAATGGTTTTAGAGTCAATAAGCCATTGAAAATAATTGGCCACCCGGATAGTCAATTCTTTTCTTTTAAATGAAAATGATAGTTCGAGACTCATTTGCTTTGAGAAATTACCTTTCCACCATTGCCTAGTATATAGGACAATAAATCACTAACCTATGATAAAATTCTGAAAATAAATCCTTAAGGACTGACATAATTTCGGCATAAGACGTCAGCAGAAGATACAATAGCCGCACAATAAAAACGTGGTTCAAAGTTGGCTATTACTGCTTAATAGATATAAAATGGTAATTAGACATAAAAAGTTTGATATATGTAAGCATCATTTACAATTAAATATAGCAAAGATTACAATTCTGTAAAAGCGTTCATTGAGAAAATTGTCTTAAATATCATAATTTGATACATAAATAGCTTTTTTTTATAAATCAGGGCTTTCATATAGATAAACAGATGAAAAGCAAAATTATTTAAAAAATAGATGTTGTAAATTGGTAAGATTTTAATAAAGAGGATTGAAATCAAACTTACAGGAATAGATAAGGTATCTGCAGAATTTTAAAAGTTCGTACGTTTTGTTCCAACGTAAAACTTTCTAAATGGCTTACACTTCGAGGGCTTTAGAAATAAGTGTTTTACTGATTGGTTTCAAAGCTATTAGCATTTGGAAAAACATAATACATTTAAACATATTATTAATAAAATAAAAATGTCATTAATTCATGTCAATTGTGTTTTAAGTCACGGTTGTTGCGAAACTCAAAGGAGTTAACCCTATCATAGGCTAAGCCTGACTAACCTAAGTTGTTTTTTAAATAAATTATACCAGGGTAATCTTGTTTTGTAAGAGTTGTATCTAGTAAAGGGTTAACATTATTTATTCATAATACGTTTGAGTTTTTTAATGTCATTAAATATATCCGTATTAATAAACCAGTATTTGATCTATCAGAATAGGTATATCTTTATTTCTAATAACATGTTTTAAAATAATTGTTGATCCAATTGATTTAACTAGTTCTCCTTTCTGATGTTGTTATTGTTGTGGTAACTTATTAGATAATTTCATAGTTGCAAAGATATTTTTCTTCTTTTTTTTTTTTTCAAGTTTGAAATTGACACATAAATCACAAAATAGCCTCCATGTTCTTATCAGCACAAAACAATATCTTTTTTTCTTCATTTTAAAATTAGCTTTTGGATCTGAAATTTGCAATGACGTCAACATGCAAGACAGATAATGGATTGACGCAATCGAATTTGCATGTTGAGTCGCTAAAAGATTGAATTATAAATCGAAAAAAAAATTAGCAGCAGCTTTTGCAGCCACTGGAGCTATATATGGATAAAAATTCTATGCCGAAGGCATTTTCTTCTAACTTCAATGTTTTTTTTTATATATATCAATTTCTTATTTGTAGCATATCTCATGAAAATAAAACAATTTATACTTTTAAGAAATGTTGATAGAAACATTTTGTGTTTATATTAGAAACTGATTTCATGGAAATGAAATTTCGAATATGTAATGCAGCAAACCTAGACAAAGGCACTCGGTTATAAGCGCCAGTTGGAGGTTTTTCGTACATTAAACACGTGTGTATTGGGTGATCATTTCGTATTTTCACAGATTACCTTATCTCGAGGGGGGAGAGCAAAACAAGACTATGTCCATATACATATAAAGGAAGCTAGCCTAGTTTCGCTATCACCCTTGGATCTGTATTATTTTGAGAGACAAACTGATTACTATGCTGACTGTCAATCAAGCTCGAGGTAAATAATATTGCAACATAACGTAAACAATACGCATACATTTCCTTGATATAGCCGATTAAATTTAATGTTAAACATATCTGAAAACCTTTTCAAAAGACACCACAATTTAAAAGGCGGGGAGTAAAATCATTCAATAGAATGGGTTTTATTTGCAAAGCTTTTAATAAAGAGTGGTCAAGATAAGTCTACAAAAAGACATTTAATTCGAACAGGCGCCAGTGTATATTGGCTGAATAGATTTTTATGTAAATATGGTTCGTAAGACGTCAGCAAAGAAGAATAATACGTGTCTCGTCGCCACTATCCGTGTCTGCTTCGTACTTTAAATATTCAAAGAGGACTTCGATTTATAGCATAATCTCCATAAAGGGCCTGGTTTTATTGTCTTTATTAATTTTGAATTATAAATAGTACGCCTATCTGAACAATATATACATGTAAATCCGTATTGGTTTCCTGAAAGTCTTTTCAGGAAATTTGAGATCATATTCTGTTTAATTTGTTGTCCTTTTCAATGACCAGTGGAAGATCTTTAAATATATGCTAATCTTTTTTTCAGACTTACATGGGTTGTTGAAGAACATAAAATATGCAAATGAATTATTCAGACTTACAGGATTTGTTGTCCTTTGTTAATTTGACATGTTTTATTTCTCACGCAAACAAATGTTGGAATTGAATAGGCATATCTTGTGTTAGGAAAATTAAAAATATATACTTGCAGAAAAAAACTTAAATAAATCGGGAAAACATTTGCAGCAAAAGTCGTGTCTGGAAAATAAAAAATAATATTTCATTTACAAAACATATCAAAGGTAACATTTTCCAACATTATAATATATGTTTCGGCATTGAGTTTTTTTAAAAGGCACATTCATTACTTATCAGTTTAAGTAAATTTTTTAAAAAAATGAAGGCACCGTTTAAGGAAACCTACTATATGTTTCGGCATTGAGTTTGTCACATTTCTTTTCACAAATTTAATAGACCTACAAAAACAGCTTCCTTTCCAAACATATTTGCACGTGTACCTGAGGAAATTACCAAATGAACCTTTCTTAAGCCAATAAAATTTTATTATATAATTAATAATGTTTCAATAAAAAAGAGGGCAAATTTCTTCGAACAATAAATTTTGAAAGTGAACCTCTCTTGATCTCCGATACAACGTGCTTAAAAAAATTAAAAAAACAACAACAACAAAAAAAAAAACAAAACAAAAAAAAAAACATTTTTTTTCAGCAAATACTTTTATAGAAATAGAAATATTGAGTACAAGTAAATGTTGACAGTCTGGCTTTTATACCTAAAACATAATGCTAAGCATGCATACTATTTCTAGATTAATTGGAGAAGTTCATATCCGATATCCAGTTCTCTGGTTGTACGTTTTCCAAATTTCATTATAAACCCACTGACTTTTGTAGTCAACACGAGTGTTCTTCTGTTCATATTTCCATCACAACATTAAACGTTAATTTATAAGCATGACCTTTGTGATACGTGTACTTTTGTTTTTCGATTTCGAATAACATTTTGCATCTGAAGTCATGATGGAACACGATTCCCAAGGCTGATACTTTTCTTTTAAATTGATTCTTACGTTAAAATTCACTCTAAATCAGTCACTCACTCTGAAGGAAAGTAAAAGTAAAGGCATTTAGTCTCTCTTTTTTGAAAGTTTCATGTTGTGGGCACCTTCATCGACTTAACAGCTTTTACCCTTGGTCAAGGGGCTGCAAGTATCTATCAATTTCCCTTGATATTTCCTTCACTTATGGTGGCTTACAGTATGGCGCCACGTAATTATAACCCATTTACACCTAGGTGAAGTGAAACTAGACGGGTATTCATTTTTATCAAGGAAATTCGAAGAGTCCTTTGACAGGACTCAAGCCCGAGACCACTCGATCCCGATAAATGTTTCACTACCAATAGGTCACATCTCTACATAATGTCATGATGCAATAATGCCAATCGTGTCTAGACTGATAATTTTATGTAACAAAGATACGGCTTATTCTTATTCTAAGCTGTTTTAATTGGTTACTTATGCTAAGTTAAATAAATACATGTATCAGATATTGTTTACCATTATCTGCACATTGATATCTTCTAAATTCACGTGGATGTGCATTTCTAACCAAGTTCATTTTTCGATTTAATAAATTTTTTTTTTTTTTATGCATTTGATTTATACTCTAACCACAACAAAAACTAAATATATATGTTGATATATACTGTACTAGACTTTATTCAATAGGGAACAAGTCAGAAATTTCACTTTCTGGTATTTTTTTTTTGTGGTTTGCAATTAATATTTTATAGTTTTTCGTCCAGACAGATTGGCCGATGAGCACAAGAAAATGAAACAAATAAAATGTTGAGAAAAAGCGACATTCCTTTACCATAAAACGTTGGATCGAATTAGAAAATGCATTCAATTATTATTTCCCAAAAAAGAAACTTAAACTTGTCAATTTATATTCACTTTATTAGATTTCTCCTGACCATATCAGTACAGATCTAAAATTGAATTTTCTTTATTTTCAAACCATTTAGATTCCAATTTTCCGACCAGACAGATTTTTTTTTTTTTTTTTAGTTTTAAGAAAAATTGAGGAAGAAAGAAGAAGTAAAGTTCGCTGGAATTGTTCTCGAAAACAACTAATCAGAAACATATTAATGCTATATGGTTTATACGTAGCAATAAATCAATATCAAATTGAATTTACCCATTTAACATTTATTCATTATTTATGAAAAAAGTAAAAATTTAAGGAGGAAATAATTTTGCATTTATTTCCATGTATGAGTTCACATTTTTTTTTAGCTCACCTGAGCACTTGTGCTCGGGTGAGCTTTTGTGATCGCCTTTTGTCCGTCGTGCGTCGTGCGTCGTCCGTCGTCAACAATTGCTTGTGAACACTCTAGAGGCCACAGTTTTGGCCCAATCTTCATGAATCTTGGTCAGGATGTTTGTCTACATGATATCTCGGATGAGTTCGAAATTGGGTCATGGGGTTAGAGGCCACAAATTTGGCCCAATCTTCATGAAACTTAATCAGAATGTTTGTCTACATGATATCTCGGATGAGTTTGAAATTGGGTCATGTGGGGTCAAAAACTAGGTCACGAGGTCAAATCTTAGAAAAACCTTGTGAACACTCTAGAGGCCACAAATTTGGCCCAATCTTCATGATACTTAATCAGGATGTTTGTCTACATGATATCTCGGATGAGTTCGGAATTGGGTCATGTGGGGTCAAAAACTAGGTCACAGGTCACATCTTGAAAAACCTTGTGAACACTCTAAGGCCACATTTTGGCCCAATCTTCATAAATTGGCAGGATTTTGTCTACTATGATATCTCAGGATGAGTTCGGTATGGGTCATGTGGGGTCAAAAACTAGGTCACGAGGTCAAATCTTAGAAAAACTTGTGAACACTCTACAGGCCACAATTTGGCCCAATCTTCATGAAACTTGGTCAGGATGTTTGTCTATATGATATCTCAGATGAGTTCATAATGGGTCATGTGGGTCAAAAACTAGGTCACAGGTCAAATCTTAGAAAAACCTTGTGAACACTCTACAGGCCACAGTTATGCCCAATCTTCATGAAACTTGGTCAGGTGTTTGTCTACATGATATCTCAGATGAGTTCAAAATGGGTCACATGGGGTCAAAAACTAGGTCACGAGGTCAAATCTTAGAAAAACCTTGCGAACACTCTAGGGTCCACAGTTTTAGCCCAATCTTCATGAAAAATGGTCAGGTGTTTGTTTAATGATATCTTGGATGAGTTCGAAAATCGGGAAAGTGTGGGTCAAAACTAGGTCACCAGGTCAAATCTTAGAAAAACCTTGTGAACACTCTACAGGTCCCAAGTTATGGCTCAATCTTCATGAATCTTAATCAGGATGTTTGTCTACATGATATCTCGATGAGTTCGAAATTGGGTCATGGGGTCAAAAACTAGGTCACTAGGGCAAATCTTAGAAAAAACCTTGTGAACACTCTACAGGCCATAGTTTTGGCCCAATCTTCATAAAATTGTCAGGATGTTTGTCTACATGATATCTCAGATGAGTTCGAAATTGGGTAAGTGGGGTCAAAAACTAGGGCACCAGGGAAAATCTTAGAAAAACCTTGCGAACACTCTACAGGCCACAGTTTTAGGCCAATCTTCATGAAAATGGTCAGGATGTTTGTCTAATGATATCTTGATGAGTTGAAATTGGGTAAAGGGGGGGTCAAAAACTAGGTCACCAGGTCAAATCTTAGAAAAACCTTGTGAACACTCTAAGGCTACAGTTTTGGTCCTATCTTCATAAATTTTGGTCAGGATGTTTGTCTACATGATATCTTGCATGAATTTTAAATTGGGTCATGTGGGATCAAAAACTAGGTCACCAGGTCAAATCTAAGAAAAACCTTGTGAACACTCTAGAGGCCTACATTTTTGTCCCAGTCTTCATTAAACTTAATATGAATGATGACTGCATGAATTCCCAGTTGAGTGCAAATTCAGGTAGGATCAATATGTAGGTCACTTAGTCAAATGTTAGAAAAACACTTTAAGATGCTAGATTTTTTGTCATTATGCCTAACACAGCCATCTTACTCAGGTGAGCGACACAGGGCCATCTTGGCCCTCTTGTTATATATCCTTGAACTAAAGAATTTGTTGTGGTAACTTTTGGAAATATAAATTTAAATGCAATTTTTATTGATCTTTATTATATTTACAACAAATAATAAGGAAAAGAACAACATAAAAAAAACCATCCAGCAAACATACAAAACATGTGATAATGGTTAGGTTATTACAATATAAGATAATGTATGCTAAAATGATCCTCACTGCAACAATAACTGTTTAAAATAATTGATTTGATATTATGTTATGGACATGGCACACAATTTATTTAACTGCTCACAGAGAAACATTTATAGTGGATAGAGGCCCTTAATGATTATAAATATATATAGCACTCTTTTCTTAAATTTGTATGAGAATAACTTGACAATTTCTCGTTTTTTCAATTTAAGAAAAAAATCGCAATAATAGCATTCATGTTTTTGGTGTAATATCTTTATAACATATATGTTTTTCTCACTTTTCTAAGAAGTTTAAAACAAACATTTAGTTATTTTTATAGTCGATATATGAAATAATAGTCTCGTGAATGTTAAGTGTGTGGTTCTTACTGGTACGCAAACGAGATGTTCCATTGTATCCAGCACTTCTCGGAAATATTGCAATCGAAGTTTCATTTTCAAGATAATTGTTAGCTAATGCAAGGCTTTCCGTGTAGAACATAATTAGTCGAGACTTATTTGAAAGATTGGAAAAGGCTCAGATTTCGACGAAGCAGTCAGTGGTAATAAACTCCACGGTATCTACATGGCAACCGAGATATGGGTTTGTTTATTGTCTGTTGTCATGACAGTAATGACGAAATGAAATTGATGGACTAGGGACCACAGTGTACTTATTATATCAATCATTTCAAGTAAATACAAGCTCTTATTTATCCAAATCCCTGATACAGACGAGCACAATTCTAACGTGTTTTTCTTTTTACGTTGCTGTTGTTTATAAATGCCAATTCCATTAATCCATGGAAAATTGAAGGAGCATAAACAATGCTTCCACAATACAGTATCATACCCAAGCATCCAAATTGCCAAACATACCACACTAACTTATACATGATTTCTCATTCATATATGTTTACCGATGAGTGCCTTACTTAGGACTACTAAGACATGTCGCTGACATTAACTAATAAACATGCACTTTAAGTGTGAACATTGAGAAGAAATAACGGAAATATAATACCTTTTCTTTTTTTGAATTCTAAAATATTGCAAAATGAATTGGATTCAATAAAAGCAAAACCAAACGATTTCGATATAAAGAAGCGGTAATCAAATTGCATGGGTGGAGATTTAGGTGTTTCTGTTTCTCCGTTTGCTTTACAGATGTTAAAATACGATTAAATGCTTATCGATGAGAAAAAGTGTTACAATTAGGACTATGGTTTGTCGCTGTCATTTATGGATACACACACACTTGAATTCCGACCTTCTTACGAACATTCATAAATAAAAATTCTCTAACTGAATTCTAAAATAATGCAAAAGTAATTGAAATCAATAACAGCAACAACAAAAACGGTTCCGTTATAAAGAAGCGGTAACCACAATGCATGGATTTAAGTGTTTCTGTTTCTCTGTTTTACAGATGTTAAAATACGTTAATATATTTGTACAAATTCAATTATAAGACGGGTTTAAAGACAAACAGAAACTTGGTTCATTTACAAATATTAAGTTAAACACTCGATTCTGATTCACGGCATGTTTTTTATAAATAAAATGAGAGTCTTGTTTGGCTGTATTGTAAACTTCTTTAAATATACATGGAAAAGGTTTAATTACACAACGAACTATGCTCTCTTGTGTAAACTGCCGGGAGTTGGATTTTTCAAGCCATTAAGATAAGTTTTGAAGATAAGGTTATGAGACATACATATAATTACTGATAAAATATAATTATAGTTGTAAATGTAGTTAAAGATATTGATATAATTTCAAACAATCAGAAACGTTATTTGAATGTGTGTTTGAAACGGAATCATGATAAGAATATTCAAAGATATAACTGTTCATTCTAAACGTATGATTTAGAATGAGACCAGTCTATGGTGAACAAAAGCAAGGACCATATTGTTATTTTCAGTGCAGGAAAACCAGAGAACTTCAGTGAAAGTCATGTGACGTAATGAATGACTACACCCTCTACGGACCGTCAAGAGAAAGGCATAAAATCATCCGGACATCTTATATATAAAATCCATTTTATTTGTACAATATGAATAAAGCAAACGGAAATGGTTTAACCAAAATGAGTACATATATATGTGCGTTATGCTCAGAAACAGAACCCCAAAGCACACTGTTTATATCATAAAGATTGGTTATTGACATAGGAATTAAGTCTCCCCAATATTTACATGGGGGAGACATATTGTTTTTGTCGGAGTTGTCTGTCTGCCCGTCTGTCTGTCACACTTTTTGTCCGGAGCATAACGGAGCATAACTCAGAAAGTATCAAAGCTGTTAACTTAAAACTTCACAGCCAGATAGGCCTAATAGAGGAGAAGTGCGGTGCACAAGAACCGTAACTCTGCGCGTCATACTTTTGGAGTTATTGCCCTTTGTTAAATTTCATATTTAATTTTTGTCCGGAGCATAACAAATTAAAGCTATTAATTTTAAACCTCAAAATTGGATAAAACTCATTGAGGAGATGCGCAGTGCATAAGAACCGTAATCCGTGCATCAAGATTTTGGAGTTATTGCCCTTTGTTAAATTTCATACTTAATTTTTGTCCGGAGCGTAACTCACAAAGTATCAAAGCTATTAACTTGAAACATCACAGGTGGATAGATCTCATTGAGGAGATGTGTCTTGCACAAGAACTGTGACTCTGTGCATCATATATTTTGGGTTATTGGCCTTTGCTAAATTTCATAACTAATTTTTGTCCGGAGTATAACTCACAAAGTATCCAAACTATTAACTTGAAACTTCACAGGTAGATAGATCTCATTAAAATCATTTGGTTTTGCCCTTTAAATTTTTTTTTTTTTAAAACAAAAAGTATCAAAGCTATTACCTTGAAACTTCACAGATGGATATATCTCTAGGAGGAGAAGTGCCATGCACAAGAACTGTAACTCTACATATCATATTTTTGGAGTTATTGCCTTTTGTTAAATTTCAAATTATTTTTGTCTGGGACGTAACTCAAAAACTATAGAAGCTATTACTTTGAAACTTCACAGGTGGATAGACATAATGATGAAAAAGTGTCATGCACAAGAACCATAACTCTGCCATATATTCTTGAACTTACTGCCCTTTGTTCAGTTTCATTTTTTAAAGCATAACTCATGCACTATGAAACATATAACCTTGAAGCTTCATATGTGGGTAGACTTAATGAACAAGAATTGCAATACACTAGAGCATAATCAATCTCCAATGTTTCTTGTTGGAGTTTTTCCGCTTTGATACAGTTTTCTTAAGATAGCTCTCATTCGACACATACTATTGAAAAATTTCATTAAATTAAAAATGGCCGATGTTGGAGTTATTCCCCCTTTTCACATATTCTTGACAAGAAGATAACTCTTGTTCTACCTATGCTATTGAAACAAAATTTCAGTTATGGAAAGAAATTGATGAGAGGAAGTCTCACACACAAGGCCCATAACTCTGGGCGGCACGCTTTATCAATATAGTCAGCCCTTTAGTGTATATGTGTGTGTGTGAGGGGAAGGGAGGGGTTGGGGGACATCAGTTTTCTGCGAAAACAAGTCTCTAATTGCTTTCTTCTAATACTAATTATTTAAGTACACATGTGTATTCAAATGCGTGACAGGACCTAATCCCAACTTCTACTTTTCGTAATTCAAGAACAATTTGCTTCATTTGATTAATTAAATATCAATGAAATGAAAATTAATGTAACATTTAGGCCAGTACATGTATCTAAAACCGGTATCCCATACATTTTCTCTGAAAAGAAGACAGCATAACAGGAGCATCATTCAAAGACAAGATAATGCCAATAAATATGCTTAACAAATACTAAGTCGCACACTAAAACAATTAAAAGCAATCAGTAGATTCATTAATTACAGTTCGGACGTGGCAGAACTCCACAAACAAATTATTGGTGATGAATAAAACGATATGCAGTCGAGATTCGAATATACAGGTATTTAATTAAAGGGGATAGGCGTTTGGCAGATTCCTTATTAATTGGGAGTAAAATTTACGAGACGAAACTCAACACCTAGCTAGAACGTTAATTAGTGTATCTCCTCCGCCCTTGTCTTAAGGTTATTGTTGTTGTATTGGGGTTTACCGTCGCTGCGATAGTATTTCAATCATATAGCGACGTCCAGCTAATTACAGGTGGAGGAAGACCCTGAGTACATAGAGGTACCTGGGTAGAACCACCGACCTACCGCAAGCCAGTTGGAAGGCTGGAGCTTTGTAGTCCACGACTGTAACCGCTCGGCCACGGCGGCCCCTCTTAAGGTTATTGTGAACCTTATTTACAGGTAAAATGCAAAAGTTTAAAATTAGACAAACTTTTCCACTAATTTTTTTTTCCAGATTTTTATGTAACGTCCAATTATCTGACAAGGTCATTCAGTGAGAAACAAAGACATTTACAGTGGTTGTGTAGACTTTGTTATTAAAGCTGTCTGCAGGTAAGCATACATATTGGCCAAGATCTAGTCACTCACTCCGCAATAACGTGTTTTCATGTTTGATCCATACCTGGGACAATACACTTTCAAAGCATATCAATATCTTGGAAGTGGTAGTCCAGACCACAAACTCCATAGAAAAGGAAATTTAGATGACGAGAAAGCTGGGCGCTCGCCTCCATATGTAATGTTCCTTATTTCCTACCATAAATGCAGCTGATTTTGCGGACAAAAATAGGACTTGGTTTTACAGACATTGGGTGTGGATGTAGAAAATGTGCATGTACAACGCTATAATTGTCATTGTTAATTTATTTGCGAATGTCTTTTACTTTATTTTGGTATTCGCCAAAAAGTTAGATATACAACAAAATGTAATTATATACATCAAAATTGAAATATAAATTAAAAAATACAGTTGATGTCAAGTTGTTGACGGAATAATAATAGTTAAAATAAATGTCTAAGAATTTATATTCATATCAAATCAAATTCTAAAACGCTTTCATTTCTAGTATTACTGTAAATATGCATATGTCTTTATTTTTTTTAAACATGGGCAAATTCGTCATTTGCATTTTTGTCATTTGTATCAATTTGAAATCTTTTCTCTCTCTCTCTCTCTCTCTCTGTTACATAGCATTCAATTCAATTTGCCCGTTTTCTTGTCATTAATGCAAAGCCTGGTTCTTTAATGGCAAAATAATATTTGGGCTCATTATCATACAATCCAACATTGTTAAGTGTATTTGCCATTCTCTATTTGCATGATCAGTGGAACACAACACAAACCAAACTGTTGTTCGAAACTCCCGGGTTCTATAATGTTCTAATTTATATGCAATATTCAGATTTCAGGTCACAACATGATGATTGTTTGTCAACACGATGGTCGCGGTGTGTCACGTATGTTACACCTAAATCAGCGTATTTCAGTGGCACGAAATTGTTTTAAAAATAGTTCCTAACGAAATTAGTGATACTATTGTAGATAAATCGAGAAGGATAGCATAAAAGTCATTCGATGAATCGTGTATATTTTATATGTTTATAAAAAAAAAGATCATTGAGCGAAATCAGAGCTATCAATGGATATTTCAGATTATACGAGATTAAAGATAGAACATTTCAAAGTGAACAGGTTTCGTTACGTTAAGGATTCCTGCTGCTCAGTAAATATTTCCTATGTTGCAGGTATGTGAATTTATATATTATTTGTGGCAGCTAAGCATTCCGCTGCATCATTTAAAAACAATATCTTACCAGACATATCGATCAAAACATTCCTAAAATGACGTTACATGGTCTTAAATAAAGGCTAGCATCGTTAAGAATTAGATGTTGTCATATGTGTAAATAACTTTCTGATATACGGAGTGAAAAAGCAGCGATCTCTCTAGCTGAATGTTCTACAAATTTACTGACTTCTCAAAACCTACATCTGTTTTGTTTTATTTTTGTAGACTTCTACATCCGACCATATTTCGAAAGAATATGTCTGGAGAATGATGGATTAGGTCTAACTAATTTTTCATTTTCTATATTGGTTCAGTCTCTATTTGACAATCTCCAAAGGACTAAAAATTGCCGATTACTCATTTCTGTTAGTTTAAACAGTATTTATATATGCATGTAGTTACTAATCAAACAAGAATTAGTAAACTTCGAAAGCGATTTAAAGCTTCTCTCCCACTTTAATTTTGTTATCTGTTTGGTTCTGTTTGAAGCAGTTTCGTTAATTTTCTTTTTAGGAAGAAAACGTAATGTGAAAATTGTGATTTATTTGAATTACCAATCGTGTATAATCCTGTTCTTCTCAATAGATTAATTGATTCTATCAGTTAACATGTAAGTTAAACACTTTAGACATTTAAATCTATTTTGTAAGTGTCATTATAATGTGTATCAAGCATACCCTACGGATTCAAATGAAACAACTAAAGAAATATTACCTTTAAGATTCATTAATCAATGAAAGTGATCATTTCAGTAAAACTGTGTTTGGGGAGTGATAAATGAAATGAAATTCTCGGAAACTTATATCAAGTCCCCTGTTTCTCCCCAGCGAGACTTGGAACATACTTCGAATAAAGCAAGAATCACAACGATACTCGGATAATTCGCTTTTTGAAATATCGCTATTGTTCTGCAAATATGGTAAAATAACACTGGCGTCCTTACCAAAACCCTGACACTTGGTTACCACAAGGTCCCTTTTCATTTCTCTTCTTGACCCAGTAAACAAGGAAACTTAAAATTTGTCAGCCAGGTTTCAACGGTAAAATCGACGTACGTAAATTAAAATAAGGATTTCTTTGTAGTTCATATGGCAATTATTCGCGCGTCGATCGCGTTCTTTTATACCCGGCAGGCTCTGAGAGCAAACTTGCAGTCTCGTTATTCATTTGTATATTCGGTTTTACGATCAATTGTCAGTCGTTAGGATATTATGTCTACTTCAGATATACATAGTGTTGTCACGCTACAATATCACGCCGTTGACAACCAGCACGATATCATATCCTGTCATATTACAACCAGCACTGGAACTACTCATTGTTATGCCTTAAGCCCAATATGCAGCTTTTTGTACCACCCTATGGTGGCATATTTCTGCCAGCCACTTATCCACTTAGCCATGTCGAAAATTTTCTGCAAAATTGTCATGTAATCAGTTAGTATCTGGCAAGTAGAAAATTTTCGTGTTATCCTCTTAGGTATCTTAACAGGACAAAACTCCTGTTAGTGCTCACTACTGCCAGCCATATATTCACTTAAGATAACTGGAAATCTCGCCTTTTTTAAGTTAGTCAGTTAAATTATGTGGATAACAAGCATTTTTTTTCACATAATTATCTGGAATAAAGCATGATAACCAGTTAACATAAATGAATATGTGATTGGCAGTAGTGGGCACTAACAGACAGTTTAGTCCTGTTAAGACACCTAAGTGTATAACTTGAAAAGTTTCTACCTGCAAGTTACTGACTGAATATGTGACATTTTTTTCAGAAAAGTTTCGACATAGCTAAGTGGATAAGTGGCTGGCAGAAATATGCCACCATACCATCCTTTATAAGTTCGGTAAGTCACAGCCAGGAATCGAACCCGCGACTTTCTGTTTAAGAGGCTTGCGTCTATACAACTAACAGTATCTCGCCACTTGTCCAGATATTCAGCCACGGAAAGTATCAAGATGATACATACTTTTATTTAATGCATTTCAGTGGATTATAGGGAAATATCAGTAAAATTAAAAGTGGCAATTTCACTGTTTTAAACAGTGAATATTACCATATTTATCATTTTCACGGTTTTGTTATGGGACTACTAAAAGACACTATCGTATTTTTCGAGACATTTTAATATTGGTTTCTGCATTGAAATAAAACTTCTTAAGAAATACCAGAAAAAAAAATTGATTACAAGCTTTATTTGTGTTCATTTATTGGACTATTTTTTTAGACCGAATAACGACTCAATTGGGACTCCTAACAGGGTAAAATTATGATTAAATTAGAAATAATGTGTAAAGCGTCGCAGAAAGGCATTAAATAAAAAGAAAAAAAACTGTTAGTTACAGTGGAATATTATCTTTTGTTAATCTCGTGAGGAGGAAAGCTGCGCCATTCGTGAAAATATTGATTTTCCTCCTCACTTGATGAATTGAAACAAACAATTATCCTCTAAGTGTTCTTGAAATAAAAATGAAATAATAAATAATACACTTTTTTTTTTGCCCGAAAACTATGACATTTTCAAATTCAAAATATGTGTAGTTCCGCTAGGATCTGAATTATTTTACTAATGTCTCAGAACTTTATTACCTGAGCGTATATCTGCCAACAGAGTTAATAAATCACAAAGTGAATGGTCTCGATGCGAACTGTCTATCTTACCAAAATAACATATTACAAATCTCTGTCTTAATGCAAAAGATAGTGTTTATAGCTAATAAAAACATCAAACTCTTCAATACAGTTATAATACCAATGGAATCACTTAGGTTCCCCAACAGTTTTGTGCAGTTTATGAGG
Source organism: Solen grandis (assembly GCA_021229015.1). Taxonomy (NCBI): domain Eukaryota; kingdom Metazoa; phylum Mollusca; class Bivalvia; order Adapedonta; family Solenidae; genus Solen; species Solen grandis. Next base: position 19,389,074 of record CM037794.1, read on the forward strand.
ATTTAGACATATGATTGACACCTTTTCTGATTTAAAACTGTTTCACCACTGTCTGTTTAATAACTTTAATTATGTCATTGAGTAATATCTTATCATGATTTACGCTAAATTTCAATTTCAAAACAAATTGAATATAATCTTACCAGTTGTGTAGCACCTTGCGCTATGTATCTTATTACATTAATTTTAAATTCATATCGTCCTGATGACAATTTATGGGGAAAATTTGTCTAACAATAACATTTATCACAGAATTTATTAATCTCATTCTTTGTATCTTTATGATTTTGTATTATTCGGCTTGAAATATTTTTTATCCAGAAATTTCAAGTAATTGGGAGGCTTTGTGCAAAAAGGATTCTTTATTTGAATGTACCACGGGGTATGGCCAGGTCACACTTTTTAGGAGACATATCTGAAGCTATATCACGCATGCCTTTGAAATACCAGTCATGAATTTCTTGTTCTTCACAAAAACCGATTGTTCAAAACAAAGCAAACGCAATGACATTGCCTCACTTTTAATCTATTATGTGATATGGATTTACGCTTTGTTTCGAAAGGGTGTAGGCATTGATAAAAGTTCAAACTCGCTTATCATCTAGTACGTACTTGAACAAACATTCTCGAGAAAATTTCTCTTCCACAACCCGCCTTCACACATACAATTCGGTAGTGCGGTATTATTATGCACTATGACAAAGTGAAAAAAGGACAGCATCACGCAAAGATAAGTTAGATAATAGTCTAGGTTTTCCAGAAATAAATGGTCGCCCAATTTAATGGCTTCCAAGATGGATGACCTATGTCCATGGTGACTGCACTATTTTGTCTGACGACGCCTCAGTGTTTCCGACAGTCACATATACACTAACCTGTCGCCCGACCGATAGCTGCGATCCGGGATGACTTGCTATACAGCATCTACGCGGAAACCTCTCCTAATTTTAGTCTCGAATTCATTGTATACAAGTGGTAGGTCATCATGTTGAATATTTGGTATGAGAGACACGGCGAGTTGGCAGCTGAGAATTTAAAAGAACTAGTGAGTTCATATTCTATGATTGTCAACTCTAAATTTAACACGAATAAGTACGTGTATGTATTAATTTTAACTATTTTAATATAACTTTAGTATGTAGTTTCGCTTTTTAATAATAAATAATTAACGCTTTTTGCATTCAACACGTATTTCGTTGTTGTTGTTTTTTTCATAGCTACCCACATTAGTTTGAAATGCTAGTTTATGTTTTCAAAAAGAATTAGCATTTGAATATTTGATTTTCTTGAAAGTCCCTTTGACGATTAAGTAAATATATGTTCAAATAAAATTGTTATATCAAATTAAGTTAGTAAAACCATACTTGTGCAGATAAATAGATAAACAACAAAAAAAAAAACATAGGTAAATAAAATAGAAACATAAATATAACAAATATCTAATCAAAATTTTAATGTATGCAAAGACATGTATAAGTGCAACCTGACTGTGTTCCATTATAAAACCCGTTGCATTGATTTCGTTGTTTCTGTCTGTGATAACATTTTCCTTCGGTAAATGTGTACAGATTTTCGTGTTTGACACGCTTCCGAATGTCTATATTCAGTACACGTATGTCAATAAGTACATATGTAAATCTGAGCTAGTATGCTTATTACATATGTACACAAGCTCCCTAATGACAGTCCAGCCTAGAAATATGTACTGTATTCTGATCTTTGAATCCTATGGCGACGACGAAAATTGCAAAAATCCTCGGCAACCAGGGGCAGGCGGACTTCAAACAATGTTTATTGGGAATTGGAAAACCGGTCGAAGGAGTTCGTTCAAATCAGGCTGGAGGTAAACCTTCCCTGACATTCTGCCAACATGATCTCAAATGATATTCAGCGTGCGAGTGAGAAGCAGCGATAGACGGGAAAAGTTTCTCCAACAATGTGCCTCAAATAACGTTTGCCCTTCACTATGGAGAGACATGTACGCGTAAAACTAATTAATGAACTTAACCTTGCAAGTTTAGGAGATAGAAATATCTCGGGATAGTCATTTGCTGAGACTGTTCAACATGCCAGTTTTAGAATCTTTAGAGTCGAAAGTTGTGAGATAGGTGCTTTTCTCTATTATAATTTTAGTGCTGATGTACTTGTTTGAAGGAACTACCTTTGGCGGGCCACGACTTTGATGATTATTTTGCCTGGTAAGACAATTCGATTCCATAATATACTGTTTGTTAACTTGTTCACAACATTTCGTATGTAGTGTGATACATGACACGGTTTCGGTATTTATTATCATTATTATTTTTATTATTCATTTATTCATTTGCTTTTTGAATTAGTCACTTAATTTGGACTTCAGATTGTTACATAGAAGAAGTTGATATTTGTCTCCTAATATAAGGATTGTAGTTAGAATATAAAAAACAAATCTCTTATTTATACAGTGATTATCTTAAGATTTCTTTTTACAACCTGTAGCTTTTCTATTGGGAAAATAAGTATAAGCGTTATAAATCAAAACTTGGGATATCATATTAAGATATTGAAAATGTTTTAATTTACAAAACAATTACCTAATTATAGGTTGAATCTGCTACAGTTTCAAATCAACATTGAAGTTATGAGAAAAACACAAATTTTATTAATTGTTTCTTTTGAAAAAGAAAGGCTATTTTATTGGGAAAATATGTAGTTATTATGGAAAAACAGTCAGTCTTTGCCTAAGGAAATCCACCAGTAAAAGGTGGTAAATTTAGCCAAAGAAAACACTGTTTTATGTACAGATAGTTTCGATATTATCCTGATATGCAATGAACGGTGATCAGAACATTATCGAACCATCAAACGAAATGCTAATTGTTCACATACTTGGGGTAAGGTTCGAACAGATTTTATATGTTTGATCATTCTAAGTGGCCTGTATTGTGATGCACTAACTTATGAAAGAAAGTTTTGTAAATCAATCCTCTGTGGCAAGCATCAGTTATATAAAGGCAACTGATTAATATAGATTTCGACACGTGGAGTGAATTTTGCTAATTACATTTTAATTAATATTTTGGGATTATTAGATTGAAGCGTTGATGAAGGTACCTCAAAATCAGTAGTTATAAATAAACATCTGACAATATCGAGATCTAAATAATTAGTATTGAAACTGCGCCTGTTTAAAGACTTTTTTTGTGATGATATCCAGAACAGACATCTGCACACGAATTGCCGAGATGGTTTTGAACTGATAAAAAGCATTTCCTTGACGTCTATAATTAAACCAGTCTAACATGGAAGTTCAGATCTTTCAGCAGTATGTAACTAATAAAATAAAATGGGTTTACAGGACGTAATAACATCGAGGTGAGGAAAAAGTGATTTTATCCAGATGCGATCAGAATCCCGATTTTGGTCTACGCCTCATTTGATCAATTCCTGTAAATGAGTACATGAAATATTTGCTGATCTTAAAGATAAAAACGTTAAACGTAAAGAGCGGCCTTATCATTCTGATTCGTTGATGATAACTTCAATAATTCCATGCTAATCAAATCAGGGAGAAAATATGGAAGTAAGAACGAACACATTGTTGGTTGTCTGTCTATTTTTCATTTTAGATACATACATGATCAATGAAAAGACAATACACAGAAATGCTTTATATATGGTGCCAAATCTCCACACAATTTCGTAACTTAGATACTTAGATAGATATGTATTTCATTACTCTTGTTTCACTTAAAAAAACAACAAAAAAACAACAAAAAAAACAACAACAACAAAAAAAAGTTCTTTCTTCCTTTTCAACATAGTTCTGTTCCTTGTGATACATGTAACATAGTCATTTACATGTAGATTTACATGGATAGTTTATAAGTCACGATCATTGAACTATGTATGAAATTTATTCAAGTATTTTAAGTATTATTTAACGCTAAGTAGATTTGTTGGAATTCGATCCAGTTAAAATAGATGTATACGTATGCACATAGTGATGTTTTCTCACAGCAGCTTGCTCACAGATGGTCATTGACAAAGTATTTTATTTGTGTGTTACGGCTATCAATACCCAGCCGCAGATTCATTTTAGTAAGCATACACAAACATTCACGCGGCTTTCACAAAATTGTGCCTTTTTGACATTCTGATACTCCCTGTGGAAGAAAAGTCGATTGCATACATATAAGAAACGAAACGTCTTAGCGGATTGCTTTGTTCGATAAAAATCAATCAACCAATGACGCTAATTATCATTATAACTGAGTATTCTCATATGAGTATTCACTTGGCAAGTATAATGATGTCATTCACCCAAAAATAATGTAAATAATACAGGTTTGTGCATGAAACCATATAAACAAGCAACAAACTTATCAGTAATTGGATTGATTTCTCGCCTTCTCTGAATATAACCCTTATATTTGAAAACTGATTGATTTAGAAATCAGTTTATATTATGTGTAAAAAAATATATGGCATATGTGAGTTTATCATTGATCTACTTTGTTTTATTTATGTTTTATTGGAGGCTCGAAAAGAAAGCTATGATGCATGTGATTACATAATCATGATAATATATATATATATATATATATATATATATATATTTATTTTAAAATAAAAATTACATGAGAGAGTATATTGCAATTTATTACTCATAAACATATACACATGTGTATATAAAATACATAAGCCAAGAAATAAGTTTATTCGACTTTACATAAAAAATAAAGTATTTATAGCTATTAAAACTAGATAAAAGTCTGTGGTTAATTAAAAGATGTGTATTGAATATTGCGATACTAGATGTGTATTGAATATTGCGATACTAGATGTGTATTGAATATTGCGATACTAGATGTGTATTGAATATTGCGATACTAGATGTGTATTGAATATTGCGATACTAGATGTGTATTAAAACCAGATGAGAAACAGCGAGGAGTAACAAATCAGCTAGTTTTAATTTCGTAGTATATCTATCTTCACTTAAGGCCCACTCATCTTAAATTTAGATTTGAATCTATAACATTACTAATCGATATAAAAGTCTATTTTTTTTTTTCGTTTTTTTTTTCAGAGAATATAATATAGTTACAGTCAGCTACTGTCTAAGAATAGGTTTAATCAATAGAAAACAATCAGTAAATTAAATGCCAGGGGAACCAATATTAAATTAAAATCGTTTATTATGACTTATTAATTATGAGATAAAAACACGTCGTTTTCCCAATTAAAATTAAAATTCTTAATTATAAACCCGTCATATAATTACTTCATGCATAATAAACAAAATGAATAAGGTTATGCATGGATCAGTGAAGTAACCATTTATTAATTTTCAATATTTTCTTATTTAATTTAAATCACATTAAGATTATTCTTACATGTACACAGGTGCGTGCCTCAGTAAACCATAAATGTGTTTGTTCCATCGCCTCTCTTTGAAAGAAAACGTATACCCAATATTAATTATATAATAATATATATAATTAATAATGTTTATTCCAATCTGTTCTATGAACATTTCTGTTTTAATTTGAAAATTACTGTTTGTTTGTTTATTGGGTGTAACGTCCCTCTGACAGTATTTCATTCATTTGGAGAAGATGTCTACTTGAGACAGATATAGTGCTGCCACACTGCAGTATCACGCCGTAGACATGTGGCATGATACCACACCCAGTCACATTTTCTCGACACCGAGCTAACCAGTCCTGGAACTATCCTTGTATGCTGAGCGCCAAGAAAGGGAGTGAAAATTATTAGTTATTTACATAAATATAGTTTATATATAAAAGGCTATCATTTCAAACTATTTGATAATTTTCACGATGCATTGAAACGTTATATATACAGGAAACAGGTGCAATACGAGGTTTAATCATACTAAAAGAGTTTTGATTTCCAAACGAATAACAGTTCGTCTGCTTTTACCGGAAGTAGAATAGATAGAACGGTGCTGGTACGCTTATGTGTTTAGATTGGTTGCAAGAACTCAAACTTTGTTATAGCAATCCATAAATGATCTTTTTTGGCCATGAGACTTTATTTAACGTCTCATGATTTGATTGAGCGAATCTTCTGTCGTTTCCCAGTCGCGTCTGTTATAAAGTCTCGTTTTTCCCACACTAACACTGCAATTGTTATGCTTTGTTGATTAAGACGTGAATTCAAAATTGAAAACAATGTTACGGGAATCAACAATGCATTTTGAGAAATACTTATTGAACATCTATTAACTTTTGTAATATAAATCAGAAGAAATATTGATTTTTTTTTTCAAAATTCACAAAGATATTACTCTTTACATCTTAATTAAACACGCAGACAAATTTTACGAACGCACGTTATGGTATATCAAGATTTAATTAAATACATATTGAACAAAAACTTCGCTGATTTTTACATTATTGAAACAGTAATAGGAACATTATTTACTATTCTTTTAAGCAAAACAAAACATTTTAGCATATAAAGACCCAACATCCATTACAATAACTGATACAAAATTAATTTGTAATTTGCTTCAGACTGAAGGAATTTTACTGTTTTCAGTATGGTCATTAAAGCAGCTTGGTCACAGATATCAGTGACTAAACATTTGATTTTACCCACATTTATCCATGTGTATTCGTCTACAGACGCAGTGTCATCCCGTGAAACATTTGCAATGCTTTCTCAATCACAGGCAAAAATGTTACGAACGTTATTTAACCTATATTTAGTAGAATAAATTATTATTAAACCAACATTTAGAAAGTATATATTCGTGTTCCATCATGTGACTGATCAGATTAACTTCCCGCGAATAAAATGTACGATTCGTATGTATATGACATCATCGTTAGTTACATATGAATGGTGCAGCAAGATTTTTCGTCAAAACGGCTGAAAATCGCTGCCTAGTGAAACACATGAGCAAATAACTTGTATATGAATAGGAAATTGTCTCATGTTATATATTTGTCATGGAAAATAATCAAAATTCAATGTTTCGGTACGTTATGAATATTCCAACTTGATATCATACAATGATAATCTAACTTGACATTGTTCTTTTGTTTAATACATCCTAACCCGTATTCTGACGAAAGGTTGCGATTTCCCGAAATTATATATATGGGAAGAAAAAGAATAAACATACCAAATGACAATTTGGCAGATATCATCAACGGCTCATTAACTGATGTCCCTGATTTATTGCTAGTAACGGTGATGTCAGGAGGGTGTTGTGGCAGAGATATGAGTTTGTTTTACATAAAGAGAGGCTGCTTATACCTAACAGATATAGAGGTCCAAAACGCCGTATACATGTACAAGATACATGAGGCCACATTTCTCACTGACCGTTCAAAGAAGAAGCAAGCTCGCACAATGAGCGCCAACAAGTAAAACTAATTCTTAGGTGTATGTCAATGTGTTGTCGCCCAGAATTGATTGCTATTACATAGCTTGAAACATTTGCCGATAACTTGATCATATGGTCCTATATAGGCGAAATAAATGTGTCACTCGTGCCTTTCTCAAATGGAAATAGAAGGACAGGAAATTTGTTTAGTAGAAGGATTGTCTGACATAAATTATTTCCAAAGCATTTATATCGACAACCTTTGATCAGCTGTCAAATTAAAAACAAAACCCCTATCCAGATGTTGGTAGTACGATACAAACTAAATAAAGAATACTGAAACTGTTCAATCGTTTTAAAGATTTATTTAATTACGTATGTTATAAAACAGAAATGAGGTTAAGGTATATCAATATTTTAATTTAGAGGTCACCTTGACAAGAAGCGATTACTATGCACTTGGTGTACCTTCTAAACCGTCAGCTTGAGACTCAAACAGATACCTTCCAGACGGTGTATCTAACGATATCTGGGCTTGATGGTTGACATCTGTAAGTAACACAGAATTCCTAGACCTCAAGCAATCCTATTATCGGTTTGGAAATTTACCGACTGGTCATCTAAAGCAGAACCATTAGCTGAATCATTGTTGGCCGCCTTGGCTTGTGATGCTTGAAAGAAGCAATCTATTCGAAGCATTACCAATAAATAAGATCGTACTTATCAAACTACGAACAGAAAATGCGTGTACTGTTATAGGCATACGAGCCCATTACAATTATTACTATACAGACAAAGAAGAAAAATTAAAACTAGCAATGAGAATTTTCTTAAACTTTGCATGATTATAGAAAATCACAATAGAAACAAATTTATGGAATAAAAATTGGGGTTACCGTTTTATTTTTTTAGTTATATCTGCCCCTGAAAGCGAAATTTTCTTTTGCTCTTTTCTGTCATCTTCAAGCGTATTCCTTTAAGCCAATAGTAAGCTTTGTGAAATCCTAAATATTTGAGGTTTTACAATGGATTTATATCTATTAAAATCTGATTTTAATCTCACGGACTATCGCTGTTTGCATAATAACCCATTTACACAATCGAAATAGTATAATCGGTCCGTTATCTCACTGTTATAGCCCGCCTCCGCATTTAACCCTGGTCAAAAAAAAAAAAAAGAAGAAAAAAAAAATGAACAAAGTAAAGGCATCTCCTTTGACAATTGTACTTGTATAAGGCAGCCGATAACTGGTCGTACCGGTCCCATTGACCCAGTGGTTGGATCCTAGGATACAAAGGAGTTGTGGGATCCATCCCCGACTCTGTCATAAGAAAGGCGTTGTTGCTCCCATGATCAGCGCTTAGTGTATATACAAGTTAGTTTCGGGGCTGTTTGGCCCGGTGTCAAGATAACGTAACCGGAAGTAGTATCAAGTCTGGTGCCAACGGCGTACTGTCACATTTTGGCCGTACCATACCCCTCCCATGTGGCCAGAGACCCCAAATGACTGAAGTACTATAAAAAGGACTCTGATGAAGCCCAAATAAATGAACATAACTGGTCGTCTCGACGTCAGTATAATGTGTCTTTTTGATGTGATTTCAGACTACTTTCGCTATTTGTCTACAGTGTGATACGGAAATTTAATACCTATCGTCGGATAATTACGCTAATTCTCCATGTAAATGAATAGAGACTGGAGAGTAACAGAAGGGATTGACCGTAGGTGTGTGACGATGTGTAACACCGTCATCTGTCTCAAGTATGGGTTTCCAAATATTTAAAAATGTGTCGTCGGCATGTAAACCCTTAAGCATAATCAAAGCGCACAATGCGCTGAGAGACGGCGACGTGATAATTAACATTATAAACCCAGAGTTTCTGAAGTTATTGAAGCAGTCACATGACGACAAAAACTCCACCCGCTGTTGCTACAGAATTTCTGTTTGTAATTTAATAATCCGGAGTCAAGGTCATGAACCTTTCATTCATAAAGAGCTGCATACCTAAGTAGGTCATTCTCTTTCTCTAGTGCTAGCGAATTCTATCTGTTGTTTTGTATATGTAGAAACTGACCAGGTATTTGATTATTTAAGATACTAGAATGCTTGCCTATCTATTTCCAAGTTAAGAAATGCCCTGGGAGGAACCTAACTCGCCATCATGCAAAATATTGTGTGGACTATTTTAGGTCAATTACATACATACGGAGCACTATTTTTTCTTTTTACAGGAGTAGATCTTCATATACGTAAGATGGGTTGCTGTTCTGGTTAAGAAATGTCACGGATATTTTTTTCACGCTTAAAATTGATGCTTCCAATGCAAAATAATGGCAAAAGAAAACATGTTAACAAACAATAACACACTAAAAGCGGTTACGGTTATGATTTAAACGTCTGTGTAACATATTCCACTCGTATTCGTTAGTGCAGAATCGCATTGCATGGATCCGCACTAAGCGCGGAGAGGTACAGTTAAAATTGTTGTGGAAAATATGCAAATTAGCAAGGCCTGATTTCGTTCTTCAGCATAAGACGGCTAATCGCCGTCTAAAAAACCATACAAACACCATATCATTTTCAAATACGCCTGACATGACGTAACAATGTCGAAGAAATGATAGTAATAAGGCTTCAACTGATGTCAGATGTAGCTGCATGCAATATGTTTTACGACGTGATGTGTACAGCCTGGCAGCACCATTTTTTTTATCGAGTAGACAGTCTCAAATAACTTCCGACACACATATTTTTGAAGCACTCTCTAAACAAATATGAAACAACAAACAATGTGTGACTGAGTAGAATGAAGTAGTTGCTGTGTGTAATGAATATGTACACACACAAGACGACAAGACGCCTTTTAATTGCGAGGCCCTATCTACCGATTCGTTCATTTTGGGAAAATCGACTTTTTCAGTTTTGACTTTTTTAACTGCAAGTTACACAGATTGTACCAAAGCCTTGATTGGACTTTGGGAAATAGAACTGTGACATACTAAATTGTAATATTGCAAATTACTCCTGTTGGAATAGGACACTCTGCAGTAGATAAATCTACGTGAGAATATTTCAACGTCATATATAACTTTAATTAGGTCAAAAGTTTTAAAAATAAATAAGTTAAAGCCAACTAATTAGATCAAATTGGAAGATAAGACCTTGTAATAATAAGGCGACTTTAGTCAAGTTTACTGACTTAACTGTTACTGTTCTTATGACTCTACATTTCTATTTTCCAGTAAACAATTCAACAGAAACCTGTAGAACTCGGAAAACAAATCAGTGGAAAGTAACCGAAGCCAAGGAAAGGGAGTGGCGTAAAATGTAACTGTCACGCGCTGACACGCGCTGGAAAGTACTGCAAATCTATTTTTAGAAGTCAAATGTGAAGCGGATGTTTCTATATTCCTCCGCACGTTCTTCGTGCGATTTCATATATTGGCTCGAATATAAGATTGTGACCGGATGATTGCTCCGCATTGGAAATAAGTGCGTTGGAAATTCAATCTTTGATGTGAAGGAAAAGAAATACCGTTAAGATGAATGACTCGTCAGTGACTGAACCAGCGATTCCAGATGGATTTATTGGATTTATGTACCAGTTTTATAGTTACATAGCGCCTTTTATGTTTGTACTGGTCATTATAATGCTACTACTATATGTTGTCATGTTCATTTTACGGTAGGCCGAGTCATATTGTGTATGTATGTGATATACAAATGGAAATCAGCATTCCCAGTACGTTAATCAACTTATGTCTACATACATTCATCATTATCGATTTCTTGGGAAAAAGCTTGACGTTCAATATCGGCGAATGACAGTGGGAGAAAGACATTTAAGTATGAATTGTGATGCGTCACTAAATAAGAAATGAACATAGCAAGTCATTTCCTTTAACACATAAAAACAGATATAAACATCCAGCCAGAGAGTGCATATCTGTACGAACATCGAAATTAAGTGGCGCTGATTCTTCAAGCATAGCAAGTGGGAATGTAATAAATTTATTGAGATTCAGGTTAGATAATAGACCGACATCATCGTAAATCAAACTTAGCCTACAACATTGCATGTCAAGAACTGTAACAATAAATAACACATTTATCAAAAAAAAAAGACTTGCAATATATTATCAAACTAGATTTTATACATCTAATAAATCGCAAATAACTGATGAAGTGTGCTCATAAATGTATTTTTGGATACATTATTCTATATGAAACGCTGTTAAATGTTATGATAATGGAACTATACTCGAATTTTTGTTTGGAAAGGCTCGGCGAGATGGGGAACCAAGTCAAAAATAAACATTTAATGTTTATGCGAAGTCCTATGCAAGTGGAGTTCTTCGTTTTCACAAGAACTTACGGACGGCGTCCAAAATACTGTACAAGAAAGTTATCAAGATCTTATCTACAACCGATATGCATATCTATATAGGAACCATTACTATGTGATATATATGATTGTTTTAATAGTCATGTTACATCCTTGAAATAGACCTAGCATAGATGTATATTTTACACAATTAAAACGCACTTTGCAAAACCGTCTTGTTTTATGTGTATTAATCATGATTTACGACTTGCAGGAAATTTGATCGGTATTGGACTCTTTTCTTACGTTATTTAAAAAAAAAATCTTCACACTGTCTAAAAAGTCTTGCGCAAAACATATTATTCTAGAGTTCAAAAATAAAAGTTACATAAAGGGAACGATTCTTTGTACCTGTATTGACTATTGAAATGTATTATCAGTTTGCATGTTTGCATTTTTGTTAGAAATTTTCTTTCAAATGGTACGTGCCTTTTGGTTATGCCGAGCAACCACAGTAAAAAAAAAAAGAAGAAAAAATCAAGAAGGATGGCTGTATACAAGTCAGTATCACTGCAAACATATGACTGTTATCTTTACTTATCTCTTTACATATCGAATCATTTTTTTCTTTCAGACATATGATCTCATTACGTCACAAAACATGCATTACTTGTTTCTGACGTAATGATATACTTTTATCTTTAAAAGAGATGCATGAGCCTCCCGTTCAAAGGAGATAAAAAATTCTAACAAATCAACCTTTTTATCTATATTTAGAAACATTCATCCGCAGGCCTTTTCACGCTGCGTTGTACGCAATGCGCACGCAATGGTAACTCTGAATGGGAAACCCTCTGGACTTCAAAAAGGAAATAAAACCAGAAAAGTTTGATAAATTTGATAATTTTGATAAACGTTTAAGAAATTTAATTAACAAATTAAATTGGCGAGTTTATGGGATTTTCCTGTCGATAAAAGATAACAAGCCGAACGCTTTCCAGAGCTGTAGCACCATTCAGTTTCAGGTCATAGAATTCATATTACGCCATGTTTTTCCCCTTTTTATTATAATTTTAGTGAAAATGATACCAGGAAGTAAAAATATATCAATTTTACATTTGTTTTCTTGAATCGGTTTATTCGCCCCTGGAGTACCAGCAACAGACACGTGCTCTCTGGTCGGATATTCCTATTCAGCATGCAAGCCTTTGAAACAAACGTATACCATTTCCTCCTCACTGATCAATAATTACGTTTGATTTGTTGGAACGTCTCGGCGATTGTATTTCAATAAAGAATATTGTTTTCATGGGACAGGTTTAGTGTTGCCTTACAGAGAAATATGCCATAGACAAATAGCATATGATACATGTAATACTACGCCTAGTCACATTATCCATACATTGGACAAATCAGTCCTTGAACAACCTTTATATGCCAGTCGCTATACACATACTCATACAAGTATCAGCCAAACAGCTTTTGTATGTTGTGGCTGGGGATCGAACCAAGCACCACTCGGTAGACTTACTCCGGCATTAAGAATATTTGGGAATTTCCAAGCTAATCCGGGGATACAAACTTTTACAGTTACCACTTCGTGGTGTTGCACTAATTCTATTGTTAACGGAATTGCACCGTGAAGCTAAAACGGTACCCAGGATTAGATGGGAAAAACCCACATTTGCCGAGATTCGGATATCATCTATGGATGGTTCCTAAACTGACAATCTAGTATGTTTATATTAACCGGCTCATCCAACCAGTGTAAGAGTGAATAACATGGTGAACGGTTGACCTACTTTACACAAAGGAACATGTGCGTTTTGTTTGTGATATTGTTTGTGAGCACTTGAATAGAAACTGTCAAATTATCAAAAGGGGGAGGAGTTACATACAAATTGCGGAACCGTCCATTCTGGGCGGACTCTCTAACCATTCGGTCAACGCGACCGGTAATAAATTTCGTACACATATAAGCATGAAAAAGTATGCAAAAATTACGTGATTTTTTTCTATTTTTAAATTAATAAATATTGCACCATGTAGATTTAATTGTTGACTTCCGACTGTGTCTCGGTATCTAGTTATTATGTTTAAGGAGCTGTGGGGAGCTCGCACACAATGAGTATAGTAGTATCAAATAGAAACAGTGATGGTTATCCACATAAATGTCCGTGAAATCACAGTTAATATTGTATTAAATATCAGTTAATAAGTTTCGTTAATAGTTTTCGTTTTGAAATCCTAAATAGAGGTCCTTCCTCCTTGAAAGCCAAAATTCGAATCTAACTTTTTACAAAGAAAAGTTTCATTTACCCGGGACGCGGGGTGACACACATACCACGTGACCAGTTTAATGCGATTAATTGCGCAATGTGTGAATTGCAGACACCCAAACTCCGCCGCAGTAGTTGCCTCCCCTTACAGTTGTCGATAACCACTGCCACCAGAAGTAGATTTCGGCTGATATAGACCGGATTTACTTTTATCACTTATGACTAGTTTTGAATATATCATACCAGTTTCGTTATATTTCACGAAAATAACATTCACGATTTCGAGAAAAGTAAAAAATCTAATCATTTAACATTAATTTATAAAACTATAAATGTTGGTCACACGGTTTCAACTATCATCACGTGACTTGTGTGGTGGCAGTGGTTAAGTAGCGTAGCGTGACGTAACCGGTGCGCGGAGTTTGGCAGACACCCTTAACCTGCCATGATACCCTGGCGTTTTTATTACACGTATCTATGACAGATAGACAAAGAAAGCATCACGTGGCTGAGACGAAATGTTGAAAGGAAGAAAGTATGAATGAAAAAATGCTTAATTGATGCATCATATAAACATATCAGTATCTCCCTTTTCAAATTTAATTATGGAAAAACAAATCATAATAACAGTTCAAAGTACAAAGCTACACCTTCGGTAAGGCATGATATATATTTTACCGGTGAAGCAGATAACCTATGTGTAGCACATCCTTAGCAGCGGGGAGTTGAATCTGGGTTTGAGAACTTAGGACTTAACCCTTTTGTCAACAACTGCAATATATGTTCTGTGTGTAAAATACAAATATATTGTGCGACCGATGGCCGAGTGGTTAGAGCGTCCGCCTCGGATGCGGGAGGTCGTGGGTTCGATCCCCGGCCGCGACATACCAAAGTCGTAAAAATTGTAATGTTACAGCTCCCTTGCTTAGCGCTCAGCATATAATGGTAGTTACAGGACTGGTTGGCCCGGTGTTAAGATAATGTGACTAGGTGTGGTATCATGCCACATGCTTACGGTGTGCTACTGCAGTGTGGCAGAACTATATCTGTCTCAAGTAGACATCGTCTCCAAATGACTGAAATACTGTCGGTGAGACGTTAAACCCAACAAACAAACAAACAAACAAATATATTGTATTTGGCAATAAAAGGTGTATACTAGTAAACTTACGCGTGGGAAACTTCTGTGTGAGAAAATAGCTCTTCAAGACTAGCAAAGCTTGGTGGTTATTTTTTTTTTTATATCTAAAATCAGTTTACAATCAAAACAATGACCGTAATGACTTAATTTTTCATTGGATTTTAATACCCACAATTCGACATATCATCAGACGATCCAATTGTATTGTGGCATTGTTCATACAAATATGATACAAAGGCACTGCATGCAGATGCCAACGCTCGTCTGTTTGTTTTTTTAAAAGTGTTGATAAATTAGGCAAAATAGACATAAGAGCTATGGCCCTGGGTGAGAATGTAGCCCTTGTGATAGTGAACAAGTATGTGAAGATGTCTAATATTTTAGAAGTTCTTTTACGACGAATATCATGCCACGGTCCGTCGTATGTTAATACTCAGATATATGTAGAAAAGACGCTTTAAATATATATCAAAGTTTTTTTCTAACAAGAAAAACAGCAAGCACAAACAATATCAGAAAATCAATTGATAAATCATGTTATAAACAAATTGAAGTTACAATACATATATACCATATTATATCAATATCGTAAATATATGTTATATAAATATATTTACATAAAATGATGCATTAATTAATCGGGGTTTTGAAAAAACGCCCCATGTATAACACTGATATTTCACGACATTTTGTTTATGTAAAGCATGATTTCTCAAAAACACTACACTAAAAAATTAAACTTAGTCGACAGTTTCGTCAACTCCGTCTGTTGACACTGTACAGACAATTTCTGTACATGTGCACTTCCGGTCAGTGTCGACGACTTCCGCCACTTTCCGGAAAATTTTAACAGTCGGAGTTGACGAAACTGTCGACTTTAGTTTAATTTTTAGTGTAGTGTTCTGAAGAAATCATGCTTAACATATTGGAATTCTTACACGATGAACTAATTCAAGGATATACGACGTTTTGTTGTTTTGACATGTTGTTGTTTGACCACTTCTTAAAGCTAGTACATGTATGTTAACAAAATGATGGTAGGACATAATGGATGCACCAATCTATTGTTATTATTATATTTCTAAGTAATCTAAAGCCGTTTGAAAAACACAAAATAAAATATTTGACATTTTTCAAGGAGAGGCATTTTTATCCTTGATTTTATATACTGGTACTAATCCTGGAACTACCCTTATATGCTGAGCGCCAAGCAAAGGAGCTATACAAATGCCATTTTTACAATTTTGTTATGCCTTGGCCGGGGATCGAACCTACGACTTTCTCCTCTGGTATTAATTAAGAAACAAATCAAGTATCATTTCTACATCAGTGTGAACCGAATCACACATTTGCAACTTTTTCTAATCACCATGAAGAAAATGTACATATTCTTTCGGCCACGACATTGTTCCGTTTGCCATGACATGACATAAGTCAAAAATGACGTTTGGCTCGGATCTAATGGTACCTTAATTACCAATAAAACCATTCAACAACCCGCTAAACCTCTTGTAAATACCATTAGTTGAGTTTATGTCAATAGACTGGTGCTTCTCAGATTGCTTTTCAACGTCGAAATCAATAAGAAATGTACAAAACAATCATTTTCATTTCTAGACAAATATGAATTCGGATGTTGTGAAATTCCAGGAGACATTTAGCCTGGCTTGTGATTGGGTTTTATTATATTACTGAAGCAAGAGACTGTTTGAACTCTAATAGAGCTATATTGATTTTTATATTTGACATGTCATTCCTAGTGCATATAAAAAGCTACAGTTTATAAATGTCATGTCTCATCTAACTAGTTGTATTGAGGGCTTCACGTGAGTTGGTGACATGGTGTACACAATTATCATTTGTGCAAACAAAATTTCTCCTGTTATATTACATAATGATCTATTTTATTCATTCAGCACCATTTAAAATTTTATCTTATTATTAAAGACTATAAATTAGTCGTTTCAACAACTTCAGATTTTTTGTTTTTCAGGACACACTATTATCAAGCTCGGTCGTCAGGAATTCAATGTTGGCTATGACTTGTTGGATACATTGACATTAACATTGCATTCTGAAGGCTTTAAAGATATCGTCACAAAATGTGACATTATGTATACGAGAGACACACACACACATAGAGAGAGAGAGAGAGAGAGAGAGAGAGAGAGAGAGATGACAACGAATGAATTTGCACACTAGTTTGCGGTCAGGTACAGCTTACGTCACGCTTTGGGAAACAATTTATCATGGTTAAACATGCTACGCTGTATATACATCTAAAATCACTCAGTAAAAATCGAAATATTTTTAGTACATCGTATATAGTTCTGTGGTCAACACGCAGGACATAAAGTCATTTTTCAGTTTTCATTTGAATAATTCGCGTCTCAACGGGTTCACCTGTGTCAGCTCCTCTTGTATAAATCGCATCGACATCCCAATTAACTTCAGGCCCAAGTATGACATTTAATCTTTTTATTAGTCTCGTGTGTGCCATTTTTCTCCCTTTTTGCACAGAGACCAATTGGATGTGATCGTTTGATACCTTATGCTTCAAACTGTTCACTTGCTTGATATTTTGTGACACGCAGCAGCTTCGACTTCAGTTCCCAATGGTCTCCTACGCTCATGTGACGAAAATTAATGTAAAATCATTAATTTTCATTGACATTAAATTTCGTTGCTTATATTCCTAAAGGAATTTCGTGGGTACATTTAATTCGTGAATCTTTTTTTCTAGAAAACGTGAGGCCTATATAAGAGACAAGTTTTCGTTGGGATTAATATTCATTGATAAAGCCCTCTACGAAATCGACGAAAATTAATGTCCAACGAAAATTAATTATGTCACAGAGATAACCATTGTATTAAAGGACTCTCAGACTTAGTTGATTACAAGGAGCTAAATGAGGAAACATAAGCGATTGGAATTACTGATATAAAGAAGATCGTAGACATGTTAAACGCTTTTGCACACCCAGCTGCACGTGACACATCGTGCTGGATTTCTTCACAGGAGATTATTGGCAAACCAATTTAGCTGTTGAAATGTTTGAGATATCTTAAAATGAATGAAGCATAGCTTAAAAAATGCACATTATTTCGTTTGATCAAATATTGAAATTACCCCTGAAAACATTGATATTTCATAGATGCGATGATCCAGAAGACGGGGACGAGGTTAGGGAGTAATGAAACTACGTACGGTGAGTTATATCATTTTAGAGTTGGCTAGATATGGTAATTTTCATAGTTGGCCAATATATCTCTGTCGACCCCCCCTCCCCACACACACACACACACACGAGATGAACGGCTGGATCCTCGTCTGTCATATCATCTAGAGACAGAAAAGCCGTGGAAGAAGTATCGAGTTATATTTCAAAACTCATATTTGAAGGTTACCACAGTCATGACGGTCTCCTTACTGAAAGAAATTCACAGAAAAAAAATGGAAGAACGATAGCTTTAGATAATTGAACATTTCCCGATTTTGTGTCTTCAGCACTTGTAGAAGCCTTCGATCAAACTATGAAATCTATAATCATCGTCTATGTTGAAGAAAACCAAGACAACAAGTTAAAGAAAGTAGTTGACAAAGTTACAAAGGACGTTTCAGCGGGTAACTCCTGATTTTAAATCTGGTATTATTTTTGAAATTTTCATTAATTTCATGTGAAATGTTACAGGAAACCCAAATTTCAATATTCCTGTATTAAAAACGTGAGTTAAAACATATTTGACCTATGTTGAGGGTCCAAAAAGTCACATTTTAGTGTTTTCATGCAAATATGGCTGAAAATTCAACAGATAAGCAGTTTTAATTTAAAAATAATGTTCAGGTATGCATTTTTTTTACAGTTTCAGAAAACCTTTGTATCACAGACAGATAATTGAATCTGAAAAAAAAACGAAATATACATATAAAGTTGCATAGCTTTTGGTTAGTTTTTGTATACACTTTGGTCTTGACAAAATGGCGATTTTTGCTCGTTTTGTATTTTCCATGCATGTATGACAGTATTTTCACCTGTAATAATAAATTGCACATTTTTAATGCTTTGATTTTTTTTCTCACAAATTTTAGCAAACAGTTGTTTTACTATATCAAGCTAAATCTCTAAAACAAGCATGGTGACCCTCTTATTTTTGATTCAGATAAGGTACTTATGTGCATATTTTTAGAAAAAAAATTGTCCGTTAGAAAAAAAATCGCTAAAACGCCTTTAAGGGATTTTGAGCGCGCGCGTGTGTGTGTGTGTGTGTGGTGGGGTGGGGGTGTGGGGTGAGGACTATTAACTGTTGACTCGATATAACAGTTAACTATTTATGCTTGACTCCGTTTATCAGCTGACTATCTACAATTAACTCTTTATATCAATTGACTATTTACGGTTGTCTCGGTACGTAAGCTGACTATCTACATTATACTTGGTATATCAGTTGACTATCCACAGTTAACTTTGTATATCAGTAAACTATCCATATATAACTCGGTTTATCAGCTGAATATCTACAATTTACTCTGTATATCAATTGACTATTTACTGTTGACTCGGTATAAAAATTAACTTCCTATGTTTGACTCGGTTAATCAGCTAACTCGCTACAATTGACTATGTATATCAATTGACTTTTTACTGTTGACTCGGTACGTAAGTTGACTATCTAGATTTTACTGGGTATATCAGTTGATTATTTACATTTGAATCGATTTATCAGTTGACTATCTACATTTGACTCGGATTATCAGTTGACTATCTACAATTGACCATGAATATATGTTGACTGTCTATATTTAACTCGGTTTATCAGCTGACTGTCTATATTTGATTAGGAATATCAGTTGACGATCTACAACGACTCGAAATATCAACTGTTGACTCGGTATGTCAGATGATTCAATATATTAATTGAATAGCTACGATAGACTCGATATATCAGTTAGTACCTAAAATTTCCTCAGTATATACGTTGCCTATCTTCAAGTATATCTCTATCAGTTGACTATCTACAATTGACAGTTGAACCGGTTCCGGTATCCAAGTAGTTAGAGCGGCAGACATGAACGTCGTTGGTTTGATCCCCGGCTTTAACATGCCAAAGTCCTAAAAATGGCACTTGTGCTTGGCTCTCAGAATATAATGGAGATCTAGAACTCGAAGACAAGAGTCAGGATAATGTCACTGGTTGCTGCATCATGTCTGCGCTTTGAAGTCTCATAGACCTCTCGTAGATACAAGTTTCCAAATGAAATATGCCTGTGGGACGATTAACTTAAGCAAACGAACTATCACTTATTTTAAAATCATTAATTTTCGTTGGCATTAAATTTCCTTCATTATGTATCTAAGGGAATTTCGTTGGTACATTTATTTATGATTATCTATGTTCTAGAAAACATGAGGTCTATATAAAAGAAAAGTTTTCGTGGGGATTAATATTTATGGATAAAACACATCACGAAATCGACGAAAATTAGTGTCCCACGGAAATTTATGATTTCTCAGTAAGCGGAAACAATAGCATGCTAAATCATATCCTACTTTGGTATTTAAAATAGCTATCTGGAACAACAGTTTCTACAAATGAAACATTTTTCCCAATAGAGGTTGTACTAAAAATATTATTAAGTATCTGAACAAAACAAAGTTTAATCTTGTCTTTATCTATCGAGGATCGATACTGTTGTCAAGTCTTTGTTTCCGACTGAGCTATGACGTCGATACCTTTTATCATTTTCTAATAATCGTTTGACAAATGTTGCATACGGATATATAGATACGGCTAATTGATTATTGATAAAACACAATGAAACTAATTGGAAAACAAACTTATTTGTATTCATTGATTTGGTTTCCATGCAGATGTTTAACCAACTCTACCTATCCCTACAATTTTCGCATTCCTAATTTTCAGGGTTTAAATAATTAATACATGATGTTTATCAAGAACCATTTTATTTCAAAGATTGTAACATAATGATACGAAAAAAAAAAAATTAACACAAGATCTGATTGTATTATGTATGTGTCTTTTGGCCTTTTATTCATCAAAAGTAGGTCAAAGGTCAAGGTCGCAAGTGCACATGCATAATAAAAAGGTTCATTCACTTAAGCAAATGTCCAAATTTTGAGACAATCCAAAAAAGGAAGTTATAGTAGGGTCAAACTGAGCCGACGCCCTACGACACCAAGGATATCACCAATTTAAAGGATCGAATTTTTCGTTGAAAAAAAAAAAACGTCCGAAAATCAATAGTTCACTCCTTCTGATTTCTACATTCAATGAACTGAAAAAATAGATAAAATACAGTTAGAACTATCATTCCTGTTAGCAATCGCGTATTGTTACATCATAGAGATACAAGTGGCAAATGCATAAGCGCTCATGACAAATCACACATTCAAAACCTACTCTCTAACTAGAAATGTATCCATAGGACACGGATGCCACCAATATTTTGTTTATTACAGTGATATTTTTGTAAGTGAGTATTACGAAAAAGTGGAAATAAAATAGCAGACGATTTTAAAATAAAATGAGCGCTGTGACCATGTCCTCATCCAAGTGATGTGACCTTGACATTCAAGCTAGCGATTTTGTTCTTGTTCATGCTATGTATCGTAATTCATCTTGGAATTTCGATTGACGCCATCTTGGCATTATTCATTTTACAGCAATATCTTACACAATAAGGTAAGATATTCAGTTGTACGTTAATATTTGACAAACGATTCCGTGAAGAAATACATAGTTAATACAAAAATAAGGAACATGAATAAATGTGTAAATAACTAAAATTTAATATATTACTTTGTATAAGATTATTCTATACAATGGCATAGAATGGTACGTAGAATATCACAATATATTTAAATATAACTAGGATAGAAATCAAATATCGACTAGCGCCTCGCCCCTATTACTGACCCCCTATATGGGTGTACCAAACCCAATAACTAATAGTAAAAGTAACATATAGAAACTTGCGTGAAAAATAAAGTACATTTAACGCTTACATATATTTATATAGATGTACAATAAAGTACAATAATCGCTTGCATAAAAGTACAACACTCATTTTTTTTATGATATACGTTTGTAGCGATGGTAAGGGAATACATGTCTGCTGTTGGTGCTGATGATGATTGTCGAATACAGTTCTATAGTAAATCTATTATTACTGATTACTTAAATTATCGTAAGCTATAAGATGGATTTATTAGTAACAATATTTCAAATTTATTTATTTTTAATGTCGATTTGGAAACAAGTTCTTACAACTTATATTTATTCATCTCCCCTATTTCTGTGTTAGTCCAGGATAATGTATCAGTAAAAAAGGCACCGACTTTGATCTAAACCGCAATCTTTTGGTCCGTAATCTTTTTATCCGCAATCTTTGATCCGCAATCTTGCACGTTACTACTGGACTACAGCGTCCTTCACAGTTAGTAACAATATCATTGTGTGCAAAAGGTTCTTTAAACCAAAGACCTTTAAATCAAGAAATGCGTTCCTCGGCGAAATATCGTAGTTTCTCGGCTCGAAGTCCTGAAAAATGCTCAATACTACGTATCATCGTTTATTTTTTTAATAATGCAATTTCTCTAGGGACAGGAATGCTAGAATTTATCTGTCAGTTTCGAAATATCGTCGGAACACAACTCCGTGCATCAATTACTTTCTGTATTCGCACTCTGTGCGCCGCGCACTTCAAATGTTCATATGAACAGCGCATCTCCTGGCTTAAGGTATATGCTAAAAAGACACAGTAGCTATACATTCACTTTCGCCCAAACTTCAAATAATTCTGCGCATCCTGTTCCAACTGTGTCAGAAAATTTAGCAGCGTGGTTTCCCCTTGAATAGAGAATACTGACAGAAGCATCAGCTTCCCTGTATCCCCATGTGACCGTGGACCACCCTGTGTCCAATGTTATTGTGTCATTGACACTTTTTAACATCACAAACCTTGCGTTTGTAGGATTATAGCCATTTAGAGAACCCATATACAATTCCGTATTGTATTTCAGGTCTTCCCAACTGCTGTCCAGCAATCTAGCGGTTGAAAACCAGTCTTCGTTGTCTGAGCCAGTACCGTTGAAGAGCAAGTATGCAACAGTGCTGTTTGGTCCTTTAATGTCAACTAGAATATTGGTGATAGCATATGAAGACCAGTTGTCAATTACTTCGCTGTCCCTGTAGTACCCGTTTGCCTCAAAGGAGGCAATCTCCATGCTTTCAGTATACCCCCTGAGAACATATTCGTATATGAAAATATGATTTTCCACTCGCCGTCTTGCATTGATGGGACACAAAGACTTCTTTCGTCTGTATCAAAGTTGCCTGTTAACATGTCACATAATTTCACAATATGATTTGGTCTGTATCCCTCTTCACATGTATATGTGTAGGCTATATGTGTGCTGTTGAGTTCGGCAAGACTGACGTTCACCTTGTGAATAATATCAAGGTCAGTGACACATTCATGGCACGTGATTCCTGGGACAGTCCACCTTGCGTCTGCATCGCAGGTACTATAGACAAAAAGTGACGAGTTGTGCATGCACTGGTATTTAACCCTGGCACCAATCTCATTTAAATTTCCGTATACCTTTGTCCCTATCAAGTCCTCTGGAATCGTACATACATCTCCGCCGATAACGTTTGTGATTTCAACTGATTTCTTGAACGAATAACAGTCTCTTTTTCTCAGTGCATCACTGTGGTTTGAAGAAAGTAATTTACAAAGGTGAAACCTGCGCGTGTACAATCCGGACAGACAAGCTGGTCTATTGTTGCATTCCTGTTTACACACGAAAAAACTTACCCCGAAAAGGCGTAAAATGACATTATTTTCACCAAATCCATTTGAATTCAAAGACTTGGCTGTAGACCCTATATGCAAAGAAAATAACAGCACCCATCTGAAGAATAACTCCATCGCTTATGAAAAAGAGGAAAGCCAAAATACCACGACTGTCATTCTAGAGAGAAATGCTTCTTCAGCGACACGATATTATCATATATGCCGTGTATATATAAATCATACATACATACGTCTAAGAATTCAACTGTAACGATAATTTCACCGGTGAATGCTATATCTTAGATATAAGCATTGAATGTGGCACTCTACTAGGTATTTCACTGATCTTATCGGGCTGGACCCAGGGATGGAATGGGGAGGATCATAAATAACAGTAACAAGAAGCACGTGGTCTTGCTAAGATAAACACTTGGAATGTTACTGAATTCTAAGGAATTCACTTTAATTACATTCAGCCGATTTATGTGATTCGTGACAAATCATAGATTTAGTTTAAACATACTTTATTCACGAAATTTACACAGAAATGTCAACAAATACAAGGTCCCTAGGATCAGGTTGAAAGCCTATGCTAGGCTTATTGAAACTTTTTCCCTAAATACGGAATTTCCAACATAAAGGACAAGTTGCTTTAGTACTCCAAAGAATGAGGAACATAATAAAATGAGAGGAAAGTTTCGTTTTATCAGTGGAAAATGTTTACAGCAATACAATCTATAAGAAATTGAACAGAAATATGGAGTATATATTTGGCAAAGAGACCTATAATCAGAGTGTAACCAAAACGAGGCGTATTCTCAATGAATTTATAAACTTCACAAAAATGTGCTTATTTTGCTATTTGTCAAATTCTGAATAGAGAACGTTGCCATGGACATTGGCATCGTCGAATACCCCCGACTGACTTATTCCGTTTCACTTAATGACATCATGCCGTGGGGAAATAGGCAAGCAAACTGTCGTATTACAGTAGTTATTGATTAATTTATCGACCAATAAAAACGCGACCTTTAAATGCAACACTCTTCTGCGTGGAGGATTGAAAATTATGTAAACAATAAAGAAAATGACTGCGTCCGGCAGTTGTATAAAAACGACATTTATGATTGGTTTTAAAAACGTGATGCAACCAAAGAAATAGCGTATTTTGACACACCCTAAAACGACCAAATTTAACCGTAATATCCCACGGCCTGTAGATAATCTATCGATCGCCTGTGGGTATTCGACGACGGGATATTGGAGGAATAGATGAATGGTTTTCTGTTTTCAAAAACATTTTGATTGTTGACCACCATGATCTAGAGTATTTGAGTATTTTTTTTAAATGCATCGTCAACTTATTTCTGTTTGTCATGCTGGATATTTTTTATAATTTGTTGCGTATACTCCTAAATTTCTGCCAGTCAGAACTTAGGGTATGTTTGGCTTTACGATAAAAAACTTTTTTTTTTTTACGAATTTGGCGCTCTATTTGTGATGTGATCTACTTTGGCGCGGATGGTTTTACTGTGAATGAGCGGTTAGGTATGTAACGTTTACATATGTCTAAAAGCGTAGAAGTAAAATTTTCCATCCGTTTATCTATATCCGGATCATAGAGGTTAGTCCAACTGAACAAGGTACTCTCTTCACGTAAAGCATTGTAATAGCCAGACACGATGAGAGAAAGTTTTGATTTTTGGTTTGGAATTGCAAATATAGGACAATAATAACGAACAATAATGGTCGTCCCCTCAAAGAAATTTTGGATATGTCGTAGAAACGTTCAGAAATGTCAATATTTGTAGAGGTTAGTAAAATGTCAAAAGTAGAAGAAGAGTGTTCAGTAAAATGTCAATAGTAGAAGAGAGTGTTCAGTAAAATGTCAAAGTAGAAGGAGAGTGTTCAGTAAAATGTCAAAAGTAGAAGAAGCGTGTTCAGTAAAATGTCAATAGTAGAAGGAGAGTGTTCAGTAAAATGTCAATAGTAGAAGGAGAGTGTTCAGTAAAATGTCAATAGTAGAAGGAGAGTGTTCAGTAAAATGTCAATAGTAGAAGGAGAGTGTTCAGGTAAAATGTCAATAGTAGAAGGAGTGTTCAGTAAAATGTCAATAGTAGAAGGAGAGTGTTCAGTAAAATGTCAAAAGTAGAAGAAGAGTGTTCAGTAAAATGTCAATAGTAGAAGAAGAGTGTTCAGTAAAATGTCAATAGTAGAAGGAGAGTGTTCAGTAAAATGTCAATAGTAGAAGGAGAGTGTTCAGTAAAATGTCAAAAGTAGAAGGAGAGTGTTCAGTAAAATGTCAATAGTAGAAGGAGAGTGTTCAGTAAAATGTCAATAGTAGAAGGAGAGTGTTCAGTAAAATGTCAATAGTAGAAGGAGAGTGTTCAGTAAAATGTCAATAGTAGAAGAAGAGTGTTCAGTAAAATATCAAAAGTAGAAGGAGAGTGTTCAGTAAAATGTCAATAGTAGAAGAAGAGTGTTCAGTAAAATGTCAAAAGTAGAAGGAGAGTGTTCAGTAAAATGTCAATAGTAGAAGAAGAGTGTTCAGTAAAATATCAATAGTAGAAGGAGAGTGTTCAGTAAAATGTCAAAAGTAGAAGGAGAGTGTTCAGTAAAATGTCAATAGTAGAAGAACAGTGTTCAGTAAAATGTCAATAGTAGAAGAAGAGTGTTCAGTAAAATGTCAATAGTAGAAGGAGAGTGTTCAGTAAAATGTCAAAAGTAGAAGGAGAGTGTTCAGTAAAATGTCAATAGTAGAAGAAGAGTGTTCAGTAAAATATCAATAGTAGAAGGAGAGTGTTCAGTAAAATGTCAATAGTAGAAGGAGAGTGTTCAGTAAAATGTCAATAGTAGAAGAAGAGTGTTCAGTAAAATGTCAATAGTAGAAGGAGAGTGTTCAGTAAAATGTCAATAGTAGAAGGAGAGTGTTCAGTAAAATGTCATTAGTAGAAGGAGAGTGTTCAGTAAAATGTCAATAG
>CM037794.1:19416061-19466061 GCA_021229015.1 Solen grandis
GTCATTTAGTATCTTATATGGATGTTAAAATACTCTCATTGTTTGCATTTTTTCATTGGCGAGTATTCCCGACATCGGAAATAATTTGGATTTGAAAAACCGCCGCCGAATCACAATTTGTTTATCTACTACGTCATTAATATATTAAATAGCAACATACGGAAGGTATAAATTCACGAAGATATGCGGAATATGCAAATCAGGTATTTTTGTTAACAATCTGTCTTATTTAGGCATATAGTAGTAACAAACCTGTAACACATGTGGCATACCACACCCGGTCACATTATCCTGACACCAGGGCAACCAGTCCTACAACTACCCTTATATGCTGAGCGCCAAGCAAGGGAGCTATATCAGTATTATTATTACGACTTTGGTATATCGCGGCTGGGGATCGAACCCACGACCTCCCGCTCCCGAGGCGGACGCTCTAACCACTCAGCCACCGAGGACGGTTGAGCAGAGGATATGTGACATGATACCACCGTCACGTTATCTTAACATCGGGCCAACCAGTCATAGAAATATCCTGATATGCTGAGATGGATATTTAGCGATTTAAGGATGACTGTCGCGGATTGTATGTAATATATGAACGTACATAAAATTGTATATCGCCCCTAGTTTCTTACCTGATAATCATGTTTCGTAACATCTTGTATGTTTCCTTCTTCAACACGAATTTGCAAATTATCTAAAACAGCGGCATAAATAACTCTAGTTTCACGAAAATGTTGACTTGCAGTCTACGGTTTTGAGATCACCGTGTTGGGTGAATGGTATGGTATGTAAAGTGTTTCACGTGCATCCTCACATAAAAGGCGATTAAGAAGGGTGCGGCATTCAATTTGACAATGACTGCAGTTTCGGTTGTAAATTCACATGTTTATAGCAGTAGAACTGACGTTTTACTAGCAAGTTTTCCAATATATTTGTACATTTGCATATGGACTTGGCAAAGATATGAATATTCCCTGAAAGTGTGTGTGTGTGTGTGTGTGTGTGTGTGTGTGTTCAATTACGATGTGTCCATAGTAATCACGTACTTAAATATGATACTCCCTTATGTTTATTTGATAATAGACATTTCACCTGATAAATGAGACTAAAACCTATATAAATTAACGAGCGTCCCAACACAACTAATCACATGCTGGTGTAAAATTCTACATGGTTTTAAAGGAAATAAACACACACATGAGATCCTTCCCAGTTTGGACAGTTTAAATCAGCGAATTATACTGAGATTTGACGAAGCCCTTGTGAAAAGGTAAATTCTGCGGACGAACAATGGCTTAAATTATGTTTATTGAAATACTATCCCAATAGACCATGTACGTAGATCAGGTGATTTGGGTGTGCTCGTTGATTCATATAGGTTTACGTTTTTTGTTTTGTTTTTCACAGTGAATCGGTCTATATATAATCAGACCAATACAGCTTTTGTTGACCGTAGACATATAATTATGCATAAATGCCGTAATGACGGAACGGGTTATTTTCTAAAGATATAATGTATTGGTGCAAAATGATGACTGTTATCTCTGATGCTATTGGATATCTAATCAACAATATCAGTTAGGTAATGGTAAGGTGCACCATGAAATCAGCCAATGATGTGGCTTGAATTAGCATGTCAGGTACATTAAAACCACTCACCTCTACGCACTCTTTCATAATCGTGTTTTACAGGTCCTCATTTTTTTTTTTGACAGAATGAAATGTGTTTTCATATTTTTTTAAACATTTGGAAATTTTTGATTTGTTTACCTTCACAGAACGCCAAAAACTACTATATCATACCGCAGGACGACGAATTAATGTAACTTAAAATGAAAATCTGAGTAGGGCGTCCATGTGTCTAGAAATTTGATAACTTAAGGTTTACTTTGAGAAAGGAATAGCTAACACTTAATGATAATATATATACATATATATATAGCATGCAAAACGTAAAAGCTAAAAAGCTGCGTTGTTTTGTTTTTTTGTCTTAAGGTAATCCGTCCACCATTATATTGTGGTCATGGTGTATCAAGTGATAGTGGTATTTTTATACTAAATGAAAGTCTTTATAGACTTTGAGCAAAAACGCCTTTACATTTGTAATTCCAAGTTAATGGATGTTTTCATCTGAACGGAAGTCTTTTAAAACTTAAGGCTTAAATAAAAAACTTGTAACTTAAAACTTATCACTCTAATTTATAATTTACCCCCCCCCCCTCCAAAAAAATAAATTAAAAATTAAAAAAAAACACCTTACGCCGCATACATACATACTGAATTCCCATAGAAACCACGTAGTTGTAATTTGCATGCATTTTTGTGTATTTTTTAGTTTAAATTTTAGTTCTCAGTGTTAAGTAATAAGTTCCAACTCATATACTTTGAGTGATATGTAATAAGTTAACTCATATACTTTGAGTGATATATAATAAATTCCAACTCATATACTTTGAGTGATATGTAATAAGTTCCAACTCATATACTTTGAGTGATATATGATAAATTCCAACTCATATACTTTTAGTGATATGTAATAAGTTTTAACTCATGTCAAAGGCCGTAACTGTAGCCTGACCCATTTGCAAGTTGCTGTTTGGTTTTGTTTAATGTATGCATGTAATCATATTGTGGTAGTAACATATGTAAAATTAGTTTCATTCTCAATCAAGTTTTCAACATTGTGTACCTTCAAACAGGAATTACATTTGGACATATATATTCCTTTAGAGAATGTTATGATTACTTCTGAAGTTTGTTTGTCACTTAATTGGGTCAAGGTCAGCATTACTAAATATATCTTTATATTTTATTTTTGCTAAATATCTGTTTGAGGTAACATTCGTGATGACTTAAATCTTGGTCGCATAGTGCATAAAAATTGCAGTGATTTTTGTGTGTAAATTTACCAACTTGCACATGTGGTTCCCTCAGACAAAAAGTAACATTTCCCCCTAAAATAACTATTTTCCCAACGAAGTAGCCGTTTTCTCAACTGAAACAATTCATGGAATTTTAATGAAATTTGTATAATTCTAATAATGTTAATGCTGATTTGAAATTCTCTGTAGTATACACCATCGGTAATTAGGAATTGTTTTGTTAATATGAAATATTTCATCATTATCTTGTGATTTCCTATTTTTTATTTATAACGCGTTTTCCCAATAAGAAAGCCACAGGTTGTTAAAAACTCAAATAAAAAAACACTACTTTGGTCATTAGTTATAATCCATGGTTACTGTTTTACTACTTGTACATTGTACTTTAATGTTAATGTTTGAAATGGGAATAAAGAGCACATTTCATTTGAATGCCTAAATTGAACCAACATGCATTTCATTTCTTGGAGGCGATTCCAGTCATGAAATATTGACATTAGTAATGTTTGCTTTGGTACTTAAGAGTTTCTCATTTTTTTATTTTTTTTTTCTGATAGATTGGATCTTATACAGTTGTTCTCTTTTTCCATTGCTTTTGTTATAAAATACGAGATAGGCAGCGGCCACTTAATTTTCTCTCAATTACTAGTTGGGGGCTATAATCTACATTCTAAAATGAATCGGGCTCAAGTCCGTGACAGTTTCGGGGTTAATATTTCGCAATCATGTCTAGTTTACCGCTCTTACAGTACCCGGTGTCAAATTTCCATGGCACACAATTTTGTAACTGAAGGTTACAGTTGAAAGGTACAATGAGGCTCGAAGCGTTTTAATAAGGCGGAAATAATCTGCCTCTCGCAGTTCAGGCGTACTTAGACGTAAATTAATGCGCCCTAGTTGGCACAAATTTGGAAAGTTGTTGCAACTCAGGTCACAAGATTTGCATGATCGGTTTAATATATCCTTGAAGCAAAATATACCTTTCAAAATGATATTCAGCACTGGTGGGTATTGGAATAATTGGAGATCGTAGAATGGGTAAACATAATGCAAAAAAGTCCCCTCCACCGCAATCGGCGGAGTAAACATTATTATAATGAAGTTTTTCGGAAACGGTGAAACCGAATTTAATATAATGCAGATGTTTTAAACACGTCCCAAAAGAAGTAATTTGATAAAACAACTTTATACCTATCAAAAAAAAGTAGTTCAATCCGAATTATTGATGGTTTGTGAACAGGAAGCATACATTTCAACTAATTGAATTGTAATCTTAAAAAACGATTTTACGTAATCCTTTTCCCTATGTATAGGCATTTTTTACCACTGAAAATCTCTCAAATGTTTATTTGGTCGTATCTTGCGTCATCATCCGTAAACTGGTCAAAAAAGAGGATAGACAGCTACGAAAAATTGCTTGTTGAGAGAGACTTTATCTTCTTACAGTATAATAGATAATATATGGGAAACATTCTGTATATGTTTTATTGCAAACAACCAATTATTTACACTCGCTCAAATATAATTTCCCCCTAATTCGAAAGTCGCACAATTTTTCGCAATGTCTCACTGGAACGTAATGTTTAAAGCCTTACCTTCGTTCTTTTTTTTTTATTTTTTTTTTGTTTCTCTAAAATTAATGAACTCGATACCCGCCAAGGCGGCAATGACAGTGATCTTTTTTTAATGAATTCGCTATGATCGTTAAAACAGTGTAGAGATGGAATAATTTTAAATATTGATTTTGGACTTGAAATGCGTTTTTGCAGTAAATAAGTATTTACCAAATAATGTATTTTTCACTACCAGTGAGATAAAACATTCAACAATGGGTGAAAGTTTGATTAAGAAGGCCGGTACTGTTTTTGCGATACATGTATTAAAACACACTGAAAAGCAGCATTAGGAGTTATGTTAAGTGTACTTATTTTATGTAAAGGACATGTGGTGTGTAGAAATATGTTGAGGTGCAATGCATTGTGTCAAACAAAAATTGGGGACATTCTCGAGGAAGTATCCTACCGGGGGCAGTACAGTGCGACCCCAAACAACAAGAAAAAACTAGCATTGCATCGTGTCAAACGAAAATGGTGGATATCCTCGTATGGACCCCACAACGGACATTCCAGTGCGACTCCCGAACAAACTGCCAAACATCGACTTTAACCTGCGAAGCAACAGAGGTGAGGTACTCTAATATAACAGAACTGTATACAATTAGTAGGCAGACTAAAACATATGGTACAAAGAGGCGAAAAACTGACTTATGACAAGAGTACGTATTTAAGACACTGTCCATTGCTTTATCATAGAATTCAATAAAACGCCAAATCAAACTAATTTAAGTGGAACAAATTAAATTTATATAAGCACTAGAGAGTCACTGTGAAGGCAGAACATCGTGATGGAGAATTTATTGAGACGTGATTTATGGCAAAAATCTTATCAAGTTTCATAAAGATTGTTTTTAAACTTGAAATTGCCAATTACTTTGAAACATGCAATTCAAAATGGAAAGTTTACACCCAGTTCTATGGTTTATTACACCTGGATGGCTTATGGCGTCGATAGACTTAAATGATGTACATGTTATTACATGTTATGTGTATTTGTGGAATTAACGAAATATTGGAAGATTTACATGGAGATTTCAGCTCAATAAACTTGTCTAGCCAACGGTTTAGCTTTTGCATCTCGAAAGTTTACCAAATTTCCTAAGCCTGCATTTTCATGTCAACATATGAAAGATTTTCCGTCTGTCATAATTATATAGTACCACATAGAAAAGTAGTATTGCTTGCTGATCTAGGTCATAGTGACGGGCTCAAGTGCCACACCCATAA
This sequence comes from Solen grandis, assembly GCA_021229015.1. Taxonomy (NCBI): domain Eukaryota; kingdom Metazoa; phylum Mollusca; class Bivalvia; order Adapedonta; family Solenidae; genus Solen; species Solen grandis. Next base: position 19,421,790 of record CM037794.1, read on the forward strand.
TGTTCACCAATTTATGGCCGGACAGTTTTAAAGATTGACCAGGGGCTGCTGACACATATCTCGCTTGAGCCCATCACCACGACTTTGTACTCTTGAGAATCTCAATTAAAACTTACCTTAAGGTAAAATTATCAGACATTGAATCACTAAAGACAATTCAGTTCTGGCACTGGTCAGATATTAATTGCTTTAACTTACGGAATACATAAGTTAATGACCGAGATATTTTGATTACACAGAAAGCAATATCTCAGAAATTCAAAGTAAACTTAATGTAGAAACTAAGAAAACAACTACAGCAACAACAACAAAACATGAAGGTATGGACGTATGATGTTCAAAAGGGGTCTGGCTCGAAAGGTGGGTCATATATCACTATATATATTATATTATAGTTTATATAGTTATATATGACCCACCTTTTGTGCCAGACCCCTTTTATGATGTTATATATATATATGAAATAGTTCTGGGAGTCTAGTATATATAGTACATAAAATTACCAAATCTGCTTACTTGAAATTGATAGATATAATAACAAACAAATCTTATTAATTAAGACGAGAGAGAGAGAGAGAGAGAGAGAGAGAGAGTGAAGTAGCAAGCATAATCTAAGCTAAGCGTATACATGAATAATTCATTTCCGTAGTATTTCTTTAAATTTAGAGTTTCCTTTAACATTGTTATGAAAATAAGTTGGACCCGCTGAAACGTCCTTAAGTATAGTTAGATGGTATGGTCTTCAAAATATAATTATGATAATATGCTACAAAATCAATCCTGAACTAATGTTGTAACAAACATTTTGGGGTATATTTTAATATTGTTTCATGCAAGGGTAGCTTGCTTCTGACGTCTCTGGTTTTCCATTCTTCCTATTTGAACACGATTAGCATTAATGACGTCACCATCAAGAACGTGACGCTTGAATGCCTGTTTCCAGCGCTGACACCATCGAGTGGTCCCTGGGTTGGTTTTGCAGTTCCACCCGGAGGTTGTTTGTCTGGTATTGTGCTGGGAGTCTGGGCGCCATTTCCCTTGTCCGGTGCGCGGGTAGGCGGGGCGGTGGGTGGTGGGGTAGGCTGTGTTGACGGTTTAGTGGGGACAGGTGGGGCCTGTGTAGAGGATGGTTCCGTGACGGCGGGGCTTGTCATCCTGCTTCGGATCGAGGATGGTCTCTCAGTAGTAGGGACAGCTGTGGTTGGCCTCGGCGGCATTTTAGTTGTTGTGGTTGTTTGTGTGGTCGTTGTAGTCGGTTTGTTCTTCGTGTACTGGATCAAACCTGAATCAACAGCAAAACGCACCGGTATTATTGAGTCTTTAGCTATCCGATCACCCGGGTAGCACATACACATCATTATAAACTTGGTGTACTAAAGTCTCACGATGTGTATAATACAAACACTGCAAGTACAGGTCCCATTAAATTATGATACTCCCTAATCATAGCTTTAACATGAAATAGAGAAGGTCTTCCATTGAGCACAAATAAAGCTGCCTTTCAACCATTTATAGTGTCAGATCTTTTAAGATTTAATATCAAATGACAACGCACATCGGCTTACTAATAATTTTCTAAAATTACAAAGTGTATATACTCATTTATAGAAAAAAGACGGTGCGAATCTCTTAAAACCTGACAAAGTCTTAACTTGAGGACAAATATGGTGGTTTTGACAAATACCCGTGACCGTCTTTGTCTAAACCCAAGGTTTTGTAATCACTACCGTATATGAAGTAAAGTATTTGGCGAACAAGGGATTTGGCTATGCGTGGCGTGTTGTTGCTATCTATAACGTCGGTCAAAGGTCAAATTTTAGCACAACCAGAGCCGGATCCAGGCGTGCGTTCGTAGGCAACGGGTCGCTTACAGTCAGCTACGGAGTTGTCTTAGGACCATATCACATGCTGCTCACGTGCTCCTTTTGCTGTACATGGGTACGTCAACGTTGTGGTTTATGATACTGAGATAGTTTCATAGCTGACTGTAAGCGACCGGTTGCATAGGTGTGTGAAGTTAGCGCGTAGATCGTAGATCGTAGATCGAAACTATAACTAATTGTCTTTGTCGATCTGGGTCGTAGATCGTAGCTCAACCACTGAAAAATTTAAGGTTAGCTGGGTCGTAGATCGTAGCTCAACCATTGAAAATGTTCATGGAATGGTTGAGCTGGATCGTAGATCGTAGCTCGACCATTGAAATAAACCAAAATAAATGGTTGAGCTGGATCGTAGATCGTAGCTCAACCATTCAAATAAACCATTATAAATGGTTGAGCTGGATCGTAGATCGTAGCTCGACCATTGAAAACTTTCATAGAATGGTTGAGCTGGGTCGTAGATCGTAGCTCAACCATTCAAATAAACCATTATAAATGGTTGAGCTGGATCGTAGATCGTAGCTCAACCATTGAAAAGTTCACGGAATTCATTTGTCGGAAAAAAAAATGCTTTCGTCGGGAAAAGAGTTTCCTTCGAAAATCTTTGTACTTGTCGGGAATATCTCATTCGTCGGAAAAGTTTCCGTCGGGAAATTTTCTGTTCGTCGGGAAAAAATATATGTCGGGAATTTAGTATTAGTTGTGAAAATTGTATTTTGTAAATATTTTTATCTTCGTCGGGATTATTGTACTCGTCGGGAAAAAAAAATTTCGTCGGGAAAGGAGTTTCCTTCGAAAATCTTTGTACTTGTCGGGAATATCTCATTCGTCGGAAAAGTTTCCGTCGGGAACTTTTTCAATGGTTGAGCTACGATCTACGATCCAGCTCCCAGCTCAACCATTTATTTTGGTTTAATTGAATGGTATCCAGCTCAACCATTTATAATGGTTTATTTGAATGGTTGAGCTACGATCTACGACCCAGCTCAACCATTCTATGAAAGTTTTCAATGGTCGAGCTACGATCTACGACCCAGCTCAACCATTCCGGAACTTTTTCAATGTTGAGCTACGATCTACGACCCAGCTCAACCATTTATTTTGGTTTATTTGAATGGTTGAGCTACGATCTACGACCCAGCTCAACCATTTATTTTGGTTTATTTGAGTGGTTGAGCTACGATCTACGACCCAGGTCGACAAAGAAAATTAGTTATAGTGTTGATTTACGATCTACGATCTACGCGCTAACTTCACACACCTCGGTTGCATACAGTTTGTCATACTGAAGTCACGCTAGGGATTTAGTTTAGACGGGGACGCTATATTAAAAAATGTAGGCAGTGAAAATGCAAGCGGCTTGCCGCTTTGCCCGAGCCGTGAGAAGGGTGTAGTTCCGGTTGGACTGGGGATCCGGGGGAACTCCCTGTTGAAATCTTTAATTTAAAGCTGTAAAATAGTGCATGCTTGTGAGTATGGAGGGATTGTGTGTCTACATTTATGTATGGTCGGAGAATTTAAGAGGGGGCGCGCGCCAGGTCCGCCAGTGACGACTATAGTTATTGACCGGAATAAAATGACAGCATAACTAAAGGGCGAGTTAAAACACACAAGAAATTGACACCGATTATCCCAGTTGTCCTGACCTCGACACATTCCGTTACACTTGGCAATTATCGATAAAGTACTGAATCGAAGTCGGGGGTATTATGTCCAATCATTTAAGATGATGAATACCCCAAGATACCGCCTTGTCAAAGTTTCTGTAACCATGTAAAAGAGAGTTTTAACAAAACAGAAAGATAAAATAAATAAAATGAAAAATAAAAGCATCAAACTAGGTCGAGCCATGATTCACTAAAACGTGTATTGTTAACAATAATATTCAACAAATATATAAATGGCAATAACTCAATTAAAATTAAGCCGATCATGAAATGCAAGGACATGCGCAACTAGCGCGGTACTTGAAATCGCTGTGTAATTTTTATCAAAATTTGACCAATAGTAGCCGAGAATTAGTAATGATCTTTCCAAGAAATATGACTGAATTAAAAATGTGCAAGAATGGCATGCCTACAAAATGAGCGAGTAAGCTTTAGAATATATAATTTTGTAACGACGAATGATAGCTGAGAAATATCTTCAATAAGTATATCTAAGGACTGTAACTCAAACAGAGGGGCCTCCGTGGCCAAGAGGGTAAAGTCGCTGACTTTAACACTCCCTCAACCCCTCACCGCGTGGGTTCGAATCCCGGCAGGCTCATTCGGATTTTCATGTGAGGAAGCCTTCCAGCTGGCTTGCGGTAGGTCGGTGGTTCTACCCGGATACCTCTGTGAATTCGGAGTCTTCCTCCACCTGTAATTAGCTAGACGTCGACTGAAATATTTGGGAAGATATGGGCGACAAAATGTTTTGTACACTTTGAAAGTAAATGTCCATACCCATACGGTAAATGCGGCGGAGTGCACGCACAAGTTTACAAGCGTATAAATCTTTCTGTAAACTTTTAAGACACCATGTGAAATACACTGTGAGATACGCGACACACAAGTTGTGTACGCATTCTATGTAAGGGGCCCATAACTCTGCTGAACGAAAACATCTTGCGCACAAATTCACTTACTGTACAATTTCGGGATTCCAACTTTAAAACTATATGAAAGACGCTTAGAATTTATGATTGACAGACGGACGGGCGGGCAACCCTTGCAAAACTAGTTTTCCCCCATATAAAGAGGGGGTAGGGCGAGACATGATTTCCACTTGACTTAGACATGCAGCATTCCAAACAAACCATCTTTTAACCGTTTGGTGAACATTAAAGATACAATTAAAAACAAGAAACATGTCAAAAGACGCGAAACCAGGTTTTTAAGTGTCGCCCCAGGCAAGCAAAACTATTTTAAGTAACAGTGACCATGACCTTGACCATATTGACCTGAAAATCAATCCCAGTCTTTCTCTTCCCATACGGTATCTATCAAATAAATCTGATCATCATACCTCACAACTTAAAAAGTTTATTTGTCTCTATTCTATAGCAGGAGATGTGCGACGGAAACGAGGTGTTTGACGCACGCCCAACGACGTACTTCTATTCTTATCACCGGGTTTTAACAAACAACGCTACTGAAATATATGAGAGGCACCTACAAACAACCGATACTTCTGCATTGTTAAGAACGACTAGTTTATCTTGAGACAGTCCGTTTTATCACGAACAGACCATTTTTTTTCCTGTCAAATCATTGTCAAACAACACCACCACCAACAACAACAACAACAAAAAACAAACAAACATTTAATTTGCTTTAAGTTAATCTAAACAAAATCTACACTTTCGTTTTCTCTCTTTTTGGGCTACTTCACTAGAAGTGCATGTTTCTTTGTTTGATTGTTTTAATCACGAATGTCTGTTGCGAGTGGGTATATTTCTTTAAGACGTCAAATACTTGCCGTTCATGTACTGAATATAAACTGTCCTTCAAAAGCATTGCAATTTTAACATCAGTTTATTTCAGGATAATTAGTACAAAGCAAATGAAAATGAAACTGAAATATAACACATTCTGGTAATAAAAATAATTGGCACATTTTGCAAATGTCTTTCGTTCTATGCGTGTTTCAGATTTCATATCATGCATGGATGATCAGTCAGAAATATGAACGGGTCACTTTCAAACCTACTGATTGTTTAAAAAACGAATCATAACAAAGGAATCATAGCTAAATAAGATAGATTCGTATTCAGTAATCACAAGGGCTGGGGTGAATCGAATCGATTGGAATAGCAGATGGCGAATATATAATTAGTCGAATTGAATATCAAAATTATGAATACGAAAATCCAAATATAACTCAAATGTTAACAACATATCGGAGAAACTAATAAATAGAAAATAACAGAATATGTCATCATTTTTGGTAGAAGAAAAGATATATATATTTTTTTCTTTTTATGAAGTAATATAATTTGGCCGGAGAAAGTTAATCGTTATTTTATTTCACTTCTAAAGTTACTTTTCAAAGTAAATAAAAAATAAATGCATATGAACAAAACAATGGAAACACGCCGGTGATAACATTACGTGACGGTAAACCAGTATCTTGTAACTGCAAGTGACGGTTAACCAATATAACTGAAAGTAACGGTAAACCGATATGCATGCGAGTGACGGTAAACCAATGTACTGGCAATTGATAGTAAATCAATATCTTGTATCTACATGTGACTGTAAAATAATAACCTCAAGTGACGATAAACCAATACATGTACTAGAATGCCGGCAAATGATGGTAAACCAATTAACATGCAAGTGAGATAAATCAAGTATACACGGAACTACGTGTAAAATGGAAGTACCAGTAAACCAATATACCTGCCAGAGCGGACTGAAAGCCAGCGTTGTAGTCAATGGCAACTCTGTTCATGGCGTCGTTTGATCGGACATCCTCGTGGAAATCGGTCAAATTCGGACCGGAAACCAGTGCACCTGTGACCTCATACGGGTTGGGCCATGGTGCGTTATAAACTGACCAATCACACGGACTTAGGTAGTCTGGACAGGAACTGAAAATAAACATATGTTCTTGACATTGAATTTAGCACTTTTAATACTAGGAGTTAACTCAAACATTTTTGCAGCCGTGTCATAAATAATGTTCTTAACCTTTTTGTAGTTGGTCCGTTTGTTAAAGAACTCATATCGTATATATCAGAAATTGTTATGAGTTCCTTCTCGGGAAACTCCGATAAACTAACTCCAAAGAATCAGTCAGTCAAACGACACAAGTTTAAGACATTATTTGTTCAAATTTTAAAATCCTCGTAAGTGTTTCTTAATGTATTAAAGTGGTTCTATGACATTTCATTGTTAAAGTCTTAAACCATTGCATGTTTAGCATCTGGTACTAAGTAAAACTCTTCAGTCGGACGAGACGAAAACCTACAGATTTTTCATTGCAATGTCCCGAGGACCATTAGGGAGACAAAATGCTTGGAATTTCCTTAGATTCGAAAAACTGATACTATACAAAATGTTGTTTACCTTTAATCATTTTACGTCGATTTGGAATCAAATTCTCGCAACGTTTATGAACCCTGTGTTGGATCAGTACTTTGCGCCACGGGAATGTCATAAAATGTCATGGCGCCAATGGAGTTCGAACCCATAGCCCTCGGATCTACAGTCATTTACGTGACCATATATGAAGTGCCCATAAAAAGTGATCTTCACTTTCACAGACATGCACTTCAGATTAAAAAAATGTACTTTGATTTTTTTTTAATCTTGGAATATAAAAAGTTTACTGTCACAGACAGTCGATGGCCGAGCAATGCTAACATTTGGATGCCTTTTTTTTTTGTTGTTGTTGTTGTTGTTGGGTTGAACGTCCAACCTGACAGTATTTCAGTACTATGGAGTGTCGGACTATGACTACTTGAGATACATTTAGTGCTGCTACACTGCAGTATCACGACGTCGATATGTAGGATGATACTATACTTTGCCTCAATATTCTGTAACCATGCCAACCAGTCCTGGAACTATCCGGTACACATGCCGAGCACCAAGCAAGGAGCCACCAGCATCAATTTTTACGCCTTTGATATGTCTTGGTCGGGGACCTAACTCACAAACTCCCTTTCCTGGGATGCAATTTTTTCTCAATCTCTATACTGAAGGATGTGGCTTTAGATGACCAATATCGAGTTTTGCTCAAATAAATTGGCCTATCAACATACCTCGTTCTGTGGTGCGGACGTCTGGGGTACCTGTCACCATAGCCGATCTGATAGCTGTATGCCTTGTCGTTGTTTCCCAGCATGTAGTTAATCTGGGACCCGGCCCACTTGCGTAGTTTCTGGGGAGTGATGCCCACATCCGCTGCTAGCAGGGCAACAAACGCTGCATTAGCTGCAAGAGAGTTTTATTTCACAAAATTGAAATTACACTTTTAATCTATGGGATTTGAGAATAAAAATGTTCTATAAATAGCCTAAAAGGATTTTTATATTTGTTTTTTAGCATATTTATTCAATGGAATAGGATATTTGGTAAGAATATAAGACATGCATAATATATGCAATAATAGATGTGTTACCCAAATAACATATACAGTTGACCCTGTAAAAAGGCCAGCATGCATTTAGCGGTCATTTATTATATAACCAAACAAGCATTTTTGGTATATTTTAAACATTTATTTAGCGACCATCTCTTTCTATTGGTCCCTTTACTGACCGCTTAAGACAGGATTGACTGTGTTTGAAAATGCACATTTATGTCGTTTAAAATGTAATAGAAATCAGCAGTAATCGAAAACGTAAGAAACTTATGTGGTAAACATAAAAGAACAAGAGCGCTGGTTATCGCAAAATACGCCCGTCCTGCCATTTAATTAATTCAAGGGTCATAACTCTAAAGTGGTATATTCAGACGGGTTTTCAAACTCGGTTGAGAAACTGTGCCAACACACATTGTGACAATGTTTGATAAAGATCGGTTCACGCTTGTCAGTGTTAGATAGCAGATATTGTTAATTATGCAATTTTTCATCAATGAACGGACAATAACTCCAGAGTGTTCAATATATTTTGGCTGGATACCAAACCTGGTTACTATATTGTTCCCAATCAAATTGTGACAGTTTGGACTAAGTCGGTTTGTTCAACTTTGTTAGAGAAAAGAAAGCGTTCATTTAGATTTTTTTCATCAATTAAAGGGCAATAACTTCGGAGTGTCTGGGACAATCTAGCCAGTTATTTAACTTGGCTAAGATATTGTACACATAACATTCTGAACATGTTTGGTGAATAGTTTTTCATGTTTGTAGAGTTAGAGAGCGGACACTGTTAATTCAGCAATTTTTATCATTTCAAGGCCATAACTACGGAGTTCTGAGTCAATCTTGCTGGTTATTGATAGGAACCGAGGATTGTCCATATACATTTTACCAAGTATGGTAAAGATCGGTTCACATTTGTAAAAGTTAGAGAGCAGCGGACACTGTTAATTTGACTTTATATTCATCAATTCAAGGGCCATAACTCCGGAGTGTCTGGAACAATATGGCTGGTTATCGAAAGGAACCGAGATAGTGTACCCATATACATTATGACCGAGTTTGGTAAAGATTTGTTCATGTTTGTTAGAGTTAAAAAGCGGACACTGTTAATATAGCAATTTTTCATCAATTCAAGGGCCATAACTCCGGATTGTCTTGGACAATCTGGCTGGTTATCAAAAGGACCGAGATATTGTGCCAATATAGACATTGTGACCAAGCATGGTAAAGTTCGATTCACGTTTGTTCGAATTAGAGAGCGGACAAAATCACTGGCTGACCCGCCCGCCGCAGGTGAATCAATGATACGACCAGTCGTCGACGGGCGTATATAAATAGCTGACTATCTAAATAGTGTGTCCAGAAAGGAGGTCGAACTTATTATAAATACGGAATTTACCCCATGATTTTTTTTTCTTTCTTGCTCTTTGAGTATTTTATTAAATATAATTTCAAGTTCTTAACATTTTGTCTGAGTTCCTACCGTTAATACCAAAAACAGTATGTTCATTTCATTTGGGTGAACCTGTTGGTCTTACCTGCGTGTTTGAGGGGAGTCTCGGGTCCGAACCAAGCCAGCCCCTGTGGCGTGTAGGAGACACTTCTTTCTACCCAATAGCTGATGTACATCAAAAAGGCGGTCTTTTGCAGGGTCCCGGAAGTCTCGTATAACAAAAGCTGGAACATTACGGTGTTAATCTCATAATCATCCAGTCGTTGATTCGATACCCGACATCACAAGTTAAAAATTAAAAAAAAAATATGTATGGCTATTTCTTTCTAACATTCATTTATTTCTAGGACTGGTTGGCCCGGTGACGGGATAATGTAACATTGTAAAACAGTATCGAGATAATGTTAACATGGTGCTGGGATAATCTAGCACAGTAGGGGATAATGTAACAATGTGTTAAGATAATGTTATGGTGTTCTGGGATAATGTGAGACTATGGTGCCGGGATAATGTATTACGGTACGACACATAGTATTTTAACAACGTGTGCTGTATTAGCTTGACAGCATATCAAATACATGTATATATATATGGATCTGACCTGAATTGTTATTTCATATCAAATTTTACTAAATGAGTTCATGAAAATGTTATTAAGCGAGTCTCTGGCAGCTTTTAAAAAAAACATTTTCATGAAGGAGTTCAGTAAATTTTGATATAAAATGACAAATCATGTCAGATTCTTTTTAGCATATGACCTAGACTGACAGAAAATCGCGATTATAACAGACTGTGAACGAATTACTATTTGCAATCTAAAACCAAGAAAATAGTTTCAAATAATATCTGAAAATAACTATTAAACGAACTACTCGTGTATTTCTCATACATATTACATCAAATGAGTAATGCATTTTTTATCAAAGCTAGTAGCATCAAACACATTTAATCCCGCGCACGTGACGCGAAGTGACGTTATTCGGCCTAAACATTGTATGTAACGTGTTAAATAAGAACTAGAATCGCATTCGCGATTTCACCGGTTTTCGCGAAAGCAATCCCATACAGTGAAATTAAAACAAGACCTTATTATGCTATGAAGCTAAATTAAATCAAGAATCATTACTGAAGATGATAAAAATATTCAATAGATATAACAAAATGCAATAACTTGATTAAGATTAAGCCAAAAATTACATGCAAAGGATATGTGCATTGGTACTTATAAATGCTGTAAGTTAAATATGGAAGCTGAGAAATAGGCAGGTATAATATACGCAAGAACAATGGTGGCATAACTCACTGCAAAATGAAGCAACCATAACATGCCTACAATATGAGCATGAAGGCTTATTATTTCTAATCTTTGTCTATTTAAATGAAAATCTGACAAATGGTAGCTTAGAAATAGTGTAGACAAAATTTCTTAAATAAATAAAACTAGATGATCATAGGCCCTATGTTGGTCGATACCACGGATATAGGGACACCATTTAAGGTGTGATACATTGTCTTATTGAGGCAAATCTTACTGCTAACAATCCTTTGAACCATAGGAGTTTAACAGCACGGACAAGCAAATCCAGTGTGATGACCTTTACTTCTAAGTGTGACCTTGACCTTGGAATTGTGGACCTAACTATTGTGCACAACACTTTGTCCAACTTTGGCAAACATTACTGCCAAGTTATTTGAAAATCTTGCAGTTACAGCCAAGACAAGCAAATCCAGCTCAATTACCTTTGACCTCTTAGTGTGGCACTGTTGGGACCCAACTCTTGTGTGAGACACTTCGTCTTGTTGACTGCCAAGTTATTTGAAAATGTGTCTAAGTTACAGCCTGGACAAGCAAATCCGGACGACCCGATGCAATAATCCACATAAACCGTAAGGACATCGTGGCGACTATGGCAAGCAAGCTTGCTCAACAACAATGGACCGTCATTCATATAAAATCAAGCCACTCATGACGTGCCAACAATATGTACAACTAGGCTTGATACTTAATCACGTGAAGTTAAATCAAAATTAGGGCTGTGCATTGCCATTTATTTCGTCATGATACGTCTCACGAAATTTGTTTTCTCAAACGATGCAATTCATGATACGTATTTCAAAAGCAAATGAATTACGATACTTAAGTGGCGATGCAACACATATCACAATACTGTACTTACTTTCATATTTGAAACCAATATATGATTATAAAAAGCTTCTTTAACTGTTCGCAGCATTTATTCCAAAACACAAATTATCAACTTCATGTGTAACAAGAACAAAGCATAAGTATCAAATAAACTTTCAATGTGAAAGTAAAACACACACACACACGCACACACTGGAATCTGACCTTTTTCCGGAAAATTGACATAAGCGAAAGCATTTGTATGAATAAGTAACGAATACCTTTTTTGTAAGAAATTGTTCTAGTATTGCGATAATTGTCACCAATATCGATGCATCACAAATTAAATCTGAATTGCATTAAGATGTACTGCCATTTAAAATTCTCGGCGCGACCGCAATATTGTAAGGAAAAGCCGGTGCGCTTGTACTTTTGAATAAGGGAAATAACATTTGAAACTGATCGACGACTTTCAGTCTATTTTATCCATGAAGATATATATGTGGCCGGGTAGCTCAGTCGATAGAGCATTCGACCTTTAAGCGAAAAGGCCCCGGGTTCGAGTCCCGGTCAGGCTGCACATTTTTCTCACCCTGTGACATTTATATTAAATATGTTTTGCTTTCGCTTTACACTGAACTCTCCTTCTGGCGCGCACCTCCGAGAATTCGCGCTAAGAATATATGATATTTCGACGAGTAGTTTATCTCTTGGTTTAGATCTTCGTTGTAACCCACAGTTAGATATGGAAGTTACAGAGTGGACACGTAGATGTAGCGTATAAATTCCAAAGAGAATTATAACAATACCGGTGACCTAAACATTTTAAGCGTACATGCGCGCGAAACACTCCTTTTTTGTTATGACAAACTCTTCTGTAAAGGTTTATGAAAATCCATCCATAAACATTGCAATTATAGAGCGGATACGAAGATGTAGCCTATAAATACCGAATTTCTAACAACTCCAATGACCTTGACCTTTCAAGGGTGCATATGGTTGATGCGCGCGACACACTCTTGCGTCTGTGAAGTTTTATTGAAATCCACCCATACATACCCAAGTTATGGAGCGGACACGAAAGTGGGACGGACGCACGCAAACCTTTAGTCCCCAACTTTTTTCGCCGTTGGGGACTAAAGAAAAGTATACCTGTTGACATGTTGTGACAGTAACACTGATCTAACAGGGTCAGGAACAAAGCTTTAGCTATGTCTCCGTTTTTCATATTTTTTGTTGTATTTCTTAGTATGATGTGGGTGATAGTGATATGCTTTAACTGTTGGCACTTGCGATTTACATTTGCGACCAGTGCAGACCAAGATCAGCCTGCAGTTTGATTAGGATCTGCACTGTTCGCTATTCTGTTGTTGTTGTTGTTGTATTGGGGTTTACCGTCGCTGCGATAGTATTTCAATCATATATCGACGTCCAGCTAATTACAGGTGGAGGAAGACCCCGAGTACACAGAGGTACCCGGGTAGAACCACCGACCTACCGCAAGCCAGCTGGAAGGCTTCCTCACATGAAAAATCCGAAGTCCCTACCGGGATTCGAACCCACAGCGGTGAGGGTCGCTATTCTGTCAATAGATTTTTAGCAAACATCCCCATGAACAAGGTATGGTACAGTCCAAACTGAAGAAAGGACAAATCCAACTTAGAAATTTAGCAAGGTAAGGGTTAAATAGGTGCAATATAGATACATGTACACATCTTAAACAGGTCCAATATAGATACATGTACACATCTTAAACAGGTGCAATATAGATACATGTACACATCTTAAACAGGTGCAATATAGATACATATACACATCTTAAACAGGTGCAATATAGATACATGTACACATCTTAAACAGTTCAATATAGATACATGTACACATCTTAAACAGGTCAATATAGATACATGTACACATCTTAAACAGGTGCAATATAGATACATTACACATCTTAAACAGGTGCAATATAGATACATGTACACATCTTAAACAGGTGCAATATAGATACATTTAAAGGATTTAAACAGGTCAATATAGATACATGTACACATCTTAAACAGGTGCAATATAGATACATGTACACATCTTAAACAGGTGCAATATAGATACATGTACATGTACACATCTTAAACAGGTGCAATATAGATACATATACACATCGTGGGGGGGGGGGGGGGGGGGGGCGAACCTGGCAGAGCACGTGCTTGTTGTTCCACTGGACCGACTTGTACAGGTTGTATTGGATATTGCGGGTGAATTTTGGTCCCACGTATTGCTGCGCTTCGTTCAGGTAGGTGTTGTTATGACTGGCACGTGACAACCATACGCCCGCAATACACAGCTCGTCCTTTTCGTCACTATACCTGGGCAGGGCGAAAATCATCATCATCATCATCATCATCATCATCATCAACAACAACATCTTCATCATAATTAACGTCAAACACTACAACTACATTTATCATCATCATCATCAAGAACATCATAATAACTACCATTAACGACAACTGTTTTGTTATAGTCAACATCATCATTAACATAAACAGCTATTACATTAATCATCATCACCATTAGCATGAACAATGTTCCTGTTGTTTTGTAGATGAATTTTAACTTACACAATGCTTTAGTCGTAACAATATTTGTTGGAATCGTAAACAGCCAATAACTCCAACATCTATTATACTATTATTATCGATAGCCCCTGGTAGCCGAGCTCTATTTGATACGTTCACCAAAGTCGCTATTTTTTCCCCAAGTCACTGACTGGTCAGTTGCTCCGGTGTCCGGATAATGTGACTTGGTGTGGTACATGTACGAGGGATGTTCAAATTGAAATGCAATTCCTAGCATATCTAGAAAGGATTTGTTAATTTTCACAAACCAACTATCGGATTCCTTCAAAGTATTCACCTCCGTGAGCTATGCACAGTTTCAACCTTTTGATCCAATTTTTAAAGGCAGTTTCATAGCCGTTTCTGGGTATACCCTTGAGACACTGGAAGATGGCTGAACCAAGACCTTTTCGTGTTTTGTATTTTCGTCCAGTGAGGTACTTTTTGAGCTTCGGGAACAGGATGTAGTCACAGGGGGCAAGGTCTGGGGAATACGACAGGTGCCGAAGCTCTACAACTTTTTCCTACCTTAAAATATCGCGTACAATAGCCGCTTTGTGGCTAGACGCGTTGTCATGCAGCAACCTGACCCCCGACAAACCTGTCGCTGGCCTGCGTCTATTGAAATATTTCTTCAACTTTTTTAGAACAGCCCCTCTTTAGAACTTGCTATTGACCGATTTACCTTTTGGAACAACAATTTGTATAGCAGGCCCTTGATTTGTGAAGAAAACTGCATACATGACCTTTCTGACGCTCGTTGTGCGTTTGGCTATACATAGATTTTGTTATTTTCACGCGGAGGCGCTTCTGTTCCTCTGTGAGCAAATGGGGTATCCATCGCGCAGTTATCTTATTCATTTTAAGGTGCTTCCATAGAACTGAATGAACTGCCCCTATTGAGATGCCTACCTTTCGGGCTATTTCCCTAACAGTGAATCTTGCATCTGTCGATACAATTTCTCTGACTTTTTCTATCATTTTGGGACTGGTTGCTGTCTTTCTGCGATGGCCACATGGTACATCTTGGAAGGACGTTATTCCAATTGCAAATTTCTTGCACCACCTAGTAACCGATGCATAGGACAGCTCATCAGGTCCATAAATTGAGCATATTTCATGAAATATCTCTTTTGGACCTATACCAAGAAAACAGCGGTTTTTGATGTAGGCCCGTATTTGGGCGGCGAACGCAGATTTTTTACCAACCATTTTATCATTAGTATGTACGAGTATGCAATGTTCCTCGTTGTGTAGCCGAGGCTAGAGAGGCAGATTTACACAAAACTGATATTGACCGAGAGATAATTGATGCCCCTAGGCGATCCAAGTAGGTTTTTGTGAAAAGCGTGTGTAGTTACATAATGTAACCTGAGTTGCATTTCAATTTGAACATCCCTCGTATCGTGCTACATGTCTGCGGCGTGATACTGCAGTGTGGCAGCGCTTTATCTGTCTCAAGTAGACATAGACTCCAAACTACTTTCGGTGGGACGTAACGCACGACCTCCCAACAGCATTGGATGCAAAATGACACAATGGTAGCACTTTATGTGTCCAGTGTTGACAACGTTCTGAAATGACTTAACTTTTGTTAATTGAATAAAAAAAGTAAATAGCTGGCACAACGTACTCGCTATAATATTGACTGTCTGGATCCCAGTAGGGGGTAGCCAAGGCATTAGCTAAGAAATATAGATCAGTGGCTGCTTCGAGTAGAACACGGGAAAATAAATAATCTGAAAAAGATATTCATAAACGTCTTAAGAAAATGCAAGGTTTTCGTCGCCGTCATCATCATCATCATCATCTTTTTATATCGTGGTTCAAAATAAGACTCAAAGATCATCATCACATCATCTTTTTATATCGTGGTTCAAAATAAGACTCAAAGATCATCATCATCATCATCATCATCATCATCATCTTTTTATATCGTGGTTCAAATAAGACTCAAAGATCATCATCATCATCTTTTTATATCGTGGTTCAAAATAAGACTCAAAGATCATCATCATCATCTTTATATATATTGTGGTTCAAATGAAGACTCAAAGATCATCACCATCATCATCATCATCATCATCTTCATCTATATTGTTGGTTCAAATTAAGACTCACAGACTATTTAACCGTTTTCTGAGTTTTAGACTGAACTTTCAGCAGTGAGAATCAGAGGAATATGTTGGATTCACATTCATGGGCAAAAAGAAGTAAATGGCGATGGAACAGTTTCGCGATCCGCTCTCGCTATACTCAGTGTGACCATACCACGTGGTATATGACGTCATTTTAAGCTATCGCGAAAAGCATATTTTGTATCGATTCAGAGGAGAAAACTACTGTAAGTATTTTACTTCTTTATCAGTTTTAATGGCAAAACCTTTCGAGTTCGTGAAATTTTGTTTGCTAACACGTAAAGCACATCGCAAATAAAGCATGATAACGTGATCAGAGCGCGGTAACGTTGAAACTTTTGCCCTCGATAACCTTATTTTGGACTTACATTGGACATATTTTGGATGGAATTAAGACATAAGTGTCAGGAATAACGTGTTTATGTGCTATTTAGTAAGAAATGGCTAAAAAGGAAAGGATAGAAGCAGTGGTAGTGATTCAAACAGTAAAAATAACAATAACAAACAGCGGAAACCGAGAGCTTCTTCCCGGGGTTCCGTAAATCAAGGCGAGCTTAGTGATCTTTTGAGCAAAGCTAACGCCGTTTTGTTTCAGTCAGATGATATAGACTTATCAGACTTATTCTATAATAGTGATAATATTTTCGTAGGGTCTCAGCCACCTGTGTAATCAGCCTCTATAGCCAAAAGTGCTTCAAATGTGAACCTCCGAAAGAGCCTACAAGTAGTGATATCATGGCATTCTTAAAAGGTATGAATACAAGGCTCACGCGGGTAGAAAAATGGCTGGAATCTCTTGATGGTGTGAAAGTTAAGGTAGAGAGTATGTGTGAATGTTAAAATTTAGAATTACTATACTATATGTGTATAGCTTCATGATATTCCTTGAATCCTTGCATATGAAAATAATTAGACTATATTTTTCTTTTTCCTCTTTATGACGTCATATACCACGTGGTATAGCCACACTGAAATACATCTTTTATCATTTTTGTCTTCCGTGGTTTTAGCATTATACATGTAGTTATTTACGTCGTTTAGAGAGACTCACTCGCTAGATGGTCTAATTTAGGTCTTACCGCTGTCTTCAAATAGAAGCGCCCCTATAGCCATAGCCGTGGACACTTCCCCAGCAACGTCTGCCCCGCCCATCTGGCTCAACTGCGCCCCCATCTTGTAGACAGTGTCAGAGTACTCCAGCCCCTCTGTCAGGCGGTTCCAGTTGGCTCGAATAAACTTTTCGTCGCCCACCTTTTAGGTAATTCATCCATCATTAAATTATAAGCATGGCGATCAAAAGCTTAAAAAGACTTCAGTGCAGATGCAAGCATCCACTGACTTGGAGTTATAGGCTCTTTTGCTAAGTCTATAAAGGCTTGCATTTACCATAAAATTCAACGATCACTTGATTACAATCTAATGATGGCTGGATTATCTTAACATGTAAAGTAAAACATATTGCAGGTATTTGCTAGATGAATATTAAATGCAAACTTAAAGTGTTTTTGTTTTTGTTTCAAGATTTACAGCTGACTACAGGCACGAGTTTTGGTTGTATAATTGTTCGTTTGTTTGTTTGTTTTTGTTTATTTATTGCGTTTAACGTCCTGCCGACAGTATTTCAGTCATTTGGAGAAGATTTCTTCTTAAGACAGATATAGTGCTGCAACACTGCAGTATCACGCCTTAGACATGTGGCATGATACCACACCCAGTCACATTTTCCTGACACCAGTCCAACCAGTCCTGCAACTACCCTTACATGCTGAGCGCCAAGCTAGGGAGCTATATCTGTACCATTTTTTACGACTTTGGTATGTCACGACCAGTGATCGAACCCACGACCTCCCGAGGCGGACGCTCTTACCACTCGGCCACCGGGGACGGTTTCAGTCAGTTAAAGATATTGTCTACTTGAGACAGATATAGTTCTGCTACATTGCAGTATTGTACGTGGCATGATACCACACCCAATCAAATAAATCCTGACACCAGGCCAACCAGTCTTGTAACTACCCTTATATTCTGAGCGCTTACCAAGGCAGCTATAACAGTACCATTTCTTTCTTTTTTTTTACATTTGTATGTCGCGGCTGGGGATCAAACCCACGTCCTTTCGCTCCCGAGGCGGAGGCTCTAATTACTAAGCCACCGGGGTCGGTGGTTGTATGATTGTACCTTGTTTAATGGTTTGGGTTGCGGTCAAACAAACCGACGACGTTCCGGTATTATTCGTGCGAGCTGTTACTTTTGATAAAAAAAATCAAAAAAAAAATCGAATCAAAACGTTCATACTAATCCCATGCAAGTATTAGCGACTCGTGCGATAATCTTTGGACTTTTTAGAGTAGTCGTGCATTTAATTCGGGGTTAAAAACTTCCGAAGTCTTGCAAGATATCGACGAAAATTAGCGTTCCACGAAAATTTATGATTAAACAGTAGTACTTTTTTTTCTTTTAAATTATCATAGAGTATTGTCTATAAAATTTTCTTTAATGTTAAGATATTGTTTTTTAACTGTCAAAGGTGCATACTGTGAAATCATTAATTTTCGTGGTACACATGTACACTAACTTTCGTCGGTATCGAGGTGGGGATTATCCACGATATTTAACCCCAGGAAAACTTGTCTCTTATAATAGACCTAACGTTTTCTAGAACATAGATTCACGAATAAATGTACCTACGAAATTCCAATAGGTATATAATCAACGAAATTTATTGTCAACGAAAATTTATGATTTTACAGTAGTTCACAGATGTTGGTTATATCCGCAGGAAATGACAGTGACAGCAAAGCTGTGTAACAAGAACACCGTATGCGGATGCCAACGCTCGACTGTTTTTTTAAGGGGAGATAAATTTGGTCAAAATAGACCTAAAAGTTAAGGCCCTTGATGCGAATGTAGCCCTCGTGATGTTAGTTTAGTTTAAACATATTTATTGATATCTTTAC
This sequence comes from Solen grandis, assembly GCA_021229015.1. Taxonomy (NCBI): domain Eukaryota; kingdom Metazoa; phylum Mollusca; class Bivalvia; order Adapedonta; family Solenidae; genus Solen; species Solen grandis. Next base: position 19,441,033 of record CM037794.1, read on the forward strand.
AAATACAATTCATTTAAACATAATACAAAATAGGATGAAATCGAAAGCTAAAAGCTTATTGAGATTTTCTCCTTGTTTTTGTGAATAATTCATTAAGAATTACAATATTTTTACATAAACATATAGAAACAAAAGTAAAATATGGGAAAAATAGAAAAAGAAAAAAGGAAAACATAAATAAGAACACTCATACTCATTTAGAGAGGGGTAGAGAGAGGGAGAGAGAGAGAGTGAGAGAGATGTTTTGTAGGACGGAGAAGCGAAGCCATATTCTTGAACAAACAAGTTTACTGATGACACACGAGTATGAAAACATGTCGTATTTACTTATTAGAAATACGTAAAGTAAGGACTGGAAAGGTAAATCAGGAGAAACGTTTAGATTTTTCAATATATAGATGCACTGCGGAAAATAGTTTAATATTTTCATCGATTGACAAGTTTCTGTTTCCAAAAAGAAGATTGTTTAGGGTTATTTCACATAGTTTATTTACTTCGCTAAAAAGTTTAGGACGAATATGTCTATATTTCTGACAGTCGAAGAAGAAATGTTTGGATGTTTCAGGGACACCACAAGTACAATTCGGAGTATTCACAATGTTTTTGGAATATAGATCATTTGCTAGGCTGCTGCAATTGGTTCTTAGTCTTGAGTGATAAATTTGATTTGAGCGTTTGCCGTAGTAGTAATACTCAGGAACAGAAGGTGTATTTGGTTTAAGTTGTCGTTTGAAAGATGATAAGGAAGATGCATTTTTCACGGAGTCCGGAAGTTCATTTTACATTCTGGATGTAGAAGGAATAAAGGAATCATAATACAAGTTTGTTCTTGAACGGGGTATATTAAGGTTACCTGCTGTTCGAAAATTGTACCTACTTGAGTCAGTTTCAGGGGGACAAAGAGAGGACAAGTATTCAGGGGAGAGTCCAATTTTCATTTTATATAATAATATGAGTTTGTGTCTTCTTCTTCTATCCGCCAGAGATTCCCAACCAATTTCAGTCATAAGTTTGGAAATAGAAACAAGTTTGGTAGCACCAGTTGTAATTCTAGCGGCATCATACTGCATTTTTTCGATTTCCTGTTTGAGATTTTCAGTGCAGTTGTCAAAAATTACGTCTCCATATTCAAGAATGGGGCGTATAAAGGAAAAGTATGCAATTTCTAAGGAACGACGGTGTAAACTGTAACTGTTTTGTGAGGGATACATTCATTGGAAAACGTTAGTTGTTTTTCTGTAAATTGTTTCGTATATACATTTATATCACTATTTTTTATATCGTCCCAGTTGTAGGATAATATTTTTTCTTTTAAGAGATTAAAATTACCCCTGTCAAATAACCATATTTGCCTTCTAAACGCTGATGTTTTTACTCTTTGCAGGTTTAGGAGACCAAATATAGGACAATGGAATCTGACGTCTTGAAGGAAAGGATCTCCAACTCCGCTCAGGGCAATAAGTTCCTTTTTGGAGGTAAGTATGATGTCAATTAAAGAGGACGAAGTTTCTGTAAAGTGTGTTGCATCAGCTATACACTGAACAAGAGATAACTGGTTACTTAGGGACTCTATTTTTTATTTGAAGCTTCGTTTAGGACATTTAAATTAAAATCACCAGTTATTATGATGTTGCTTAGGCCTGTATCAACAGCTAGGTGAATATCTAACTTATTATGTGATCATGTTGCAATGCGTTGACAAGTAACAAGTGTTAACAAGTATGTGAAGTTTGAAGGTTTAATCGTTTTGAAGTTATTACCAAGGTTAAACTGTGTCACGACGACGACGCCAGAGTGATGCCAATGCCTCGACTTTTTCTTTGAAAAACAGTCGAGCTAAAAAGTAAATATGCAGAAGTCATGGATTGATATTAAAATATGCATTTCTTTCATTGGTGTCTGTCAAGGACAAGTGGTTAAAGTGACAAACATTGGCAGGCACTGAAAAGCGACGGCCGAAAATGAATATGTAATGTGACTCGACCTTTGTATGCATTTGTCACAGCGTGAAACGTAATCATAAAATCTCCTTTTAATGAAAGCAAGTATACAAGGGACCTATTGACAAGATATGATTATGCAGACTCAAGCTATCTATTCGTCTTCGTCTGTATTCAGAGAAGCTATACATGCCCAGATCCAGCTATTTATCATTTAAATAAATTTAAACAGGGCGGGGTAGGGGAGGGGGTCCAACAGGGATGTGTTTGCCAAAATTTCACAGTATGAAAACTGTCGTACCTAGCAAGCTCGTGCTATTCTGAAATCCGTCGTACATTGCGGGGTGGGGGCATGATCTATGAAAATTGATCATCTCTTATTTCCTCTTTTTCACATTTTTCTCAGCTGTTTAAGCCAAAATCAAACACTTCCAGAGGGGTCCGTAGTTTCCTCCATTTTTTAGCTCACCTGAGCACCAGCTCTTAGGATGGGTCAATGTCCATTGTCCGTCGTCAGTCGTCCACTTTTAACTTTAAACAACATCTCCTCCTAAACCAAAAGTTTAAAATAGAGTGAATGATTGCATTTAGCGAATGGAAATCCCATATAAAACTCGTATTTAAAACGTTTATACATACATGCTCACAAGTGTCAAAAAAGTTTTGAATAGCCGTGCAGTGGCGTTGAATATATGTGTAAGTGGTGGCTTTTACGTACGTATATTTATGAGATATGTTTTTTTCTCAACAGCCTGGAGTCGGATTTTATACAACACGCGGTGCATACAATGTAAAAGTATAGCTACGATCGTCTTACATTACAGTCACCAAGAAAAGTATTACAATCTGCATCCATGAAGAGGAAGAGCGAGTAAGACTCAAACACACCTCCTAAGAGGAATTATTTTGTTTATTAGTTTGTTTTCTTTTGTTTTATTGTTTTGGTTTAACGTCCCACCGACAGTATTTCAATCATTTGAAAGCAATGTCTACTTGAGACAGATATTGTGCTGCCACACTGCAGTATCTCGCCGTAGAAATGTGGCATGATACCACACATATTCACATAATCCTGACACTTGGCCAACCAGTCTGAGACGACCCCAATATTTTTTTAAAAAGAAAGCAGTCAATGATTTATACTGTGCCTGTTTCTCGCGGGGGGGAGGGGGGGGGGGTGTCAGTGTCTTGGTGTGCGCGACGCTTATTAAATTAACGTATAAAATCGGGGTCGTCGGGCTGCATGTTTCTATTACATGCCGCGCCATTAAACTTGGTTGTTTCAATCAACCTCTGAGACTGTTTTCATTTATCAGCAGGCCCGGATTCACCAATGGGGAGAGGGGGGGGGGTGCACAGGGGACACGTGCTATATTTCGGTGAAAAATGTCTTGAATTGGGTTAATTTTTGTGCACTGTAGTGGAAATCCCCATTTATTTGTGTGCCCCTTGTTCCTCACCCGGCCAGTCACCAGGCCCCTGCTGTTTCCGAGATCTCCTACTGATAGAGCATCCGCTAGCCTAGATGTCACATGGCAACATCACAAGTGACTGTGTCTGCCTTCCGAATCAGTCAGACGCTTTCAGCTTTATACTGTGTATATAACAATTAAGCTCTGAATGTCAAAGATGTAGGTTAAAGCCCGACAGGTTGTTTAAATGTTTAATTTACCGGGTGTGTCTTTAAAATTACAATAAGAACATTGCCTCACTCTATTTATTTCCAATTTTAAGATTTACATGAGTATCTGTTGAAATGAGAAAAAAAAGCAAATTTGAAATAACAAATGCACAAAATAGGCCATATCGCTTAAATCTACATAACTGAGAGACATATTTCAAAGTTTACCCGAATTAACTATTTTGGTTGATCTTGCAAAATTAAAAAGACCTTTACCGAGTGTTTTTGACTTTTTTAATCTTTCAATATACCAGGCACCATATTTGTTATTTAATTTAGCATAATTTATCCAGTAAATACCTATATAAATTACAAAAATAAAACAAAATATTTTTTCTTTCTAAACCTGATCTGAGTGATACAGATAAATGGGTAAAAGTTATCAGGAATTTTCCTGAATTTCAGGATTTTCAGATTGCCAAATGACTTCTTATTCTATATAAAACTATATAAAAAAATTGCTAAAATCAGGATTTTCATGGGTTTTTTAACTTCCAACTTTTACCCATGTAGATATAATGACCAACAAGTAGAGTAGAAAGAAAAAGTATGACAACTACAGGAATTCGAACCCACAACCCCCAGTTCATTTGATAGTAATTTTGCCTATCTATGGATGTGTGAGACTACCATAAAAACTCATTGTTCATCCCCAGATACCCTTCAAAACGCATCTCCTTTACACTAGAAACAATTTTTTCAGGGGGGGGGGGAGCATACCCGCGGACCCCCTAGTATTGACATCTGTGCCCCCCACCCCCCAAATTTCTGGATCAGGACCTGTATCTCCCACAGGTAAGGCAATATTAATTGAAACTTTTGTTGTACTATGATTCACAATTTAATGTTATATCAATATATGTCATCAATATTCGCTGTCATCATGATAAACCGAAGTAATTTGTTGTGAAAGGTCATTACATGCAAGCCGTAAGGTCCAACCCATGACACAAGATACAGACCTTTATAGCAGATAGATGCACATTGCATTGCATTATAGAAGGCCTTATGAGTGTTGTATATAAACATATCTGATCCTGGCTTTTAGATGATTGTATTGTTAATGCGGATTCTTAATTGTTTACATTTTGTAATTTTAAGAAATCCAATGTAGGTTTTATTTAAAGGTTACAACAGTGTAGGTCATTATAAGGAGGATATATACATGTTCTGCATTTAACCCTTTCCCTCATATAGACTCATTTAACCCTTTCCCTCATATAGACTCATTTAACCCTTTCCCTCATATAGACTCATTTTAACCCTTTCCCTCATATAGACTCATTTAACCCTTTCCCTCATATAGACTCATTTAACCCTTTCCCTCATATAGACTCATTTTGACGCACTCAATAGGTACCACATAAAGTCTGATCTGCAGAAAACCAAAGTTAAACCTTACCAAATTTAATTGTAAAATCCTCATTACCAGACCACTGAGGAGCAGCGAACAGCATAAAACCTGATCAGCCTGCGAGTTACTCGCAGGCTGATCTGGTTTTATGCTGTTCGCATAGGTCTTTTCATGGTATCCTCTATGAGGGAAAGGGTTAATATAGATTGTCTATGCAGTTCCTGCAATATTCTTGTAATGTTAAAATGCATTTGTTTGTATTTGCCAGTTGAATGTTATGATACAAGAGAGGGATATGTGGATATAACACTTCATTTCTGTAGTTTAATGTTGTACTGTAAAATCTTTTATTTGGTCAGTTTAACTATTTTTAAGGTTTTGATACATTTATGTCAGCCAATTTATTGAATAACACTTTAGAGGAGATTGTGTATTGCCAGCATTATGTCATAAGTCTTAAGCTGTAAGTTCATATAAATGCCCTTACCAAATTGGGTTAATATAGAAGTTAAAAAGTTCAGGGTAGGTGCTATGTCCATGTTATGTCAGTTTGAGAATTGGGCAGATCTTTGAAATTTAAATGTTCTTTGTTTTATGAAGATCAGGGTTTCTGTTATGGTTGTGACATTGTATATGTGATATTGTGTATTTTTACCAAATTTCTTTTAAGATGACATTATAAGTGATGTTTGTATTACATGACGCGTCATTCAATGAATCTCTGAAACTGTTTTCATTTATCTCCCACAGGGGCCTGGGGACCACTGATCGAGGTGCTACATGTGCGCAAAGCAGGTTACGACTTTGGTTTGTCGTGGTCGTCGATCAAACCCACGACCTTTCGCTACGGGGGCTGTAGCTGTAACCACTCAGCCACGAGGAGGCTGTTGTTTTGCTTTTGTTCATCAGCCTGACACTAGGAGAACATGTCCCGGACCCACCCATATATACTGAGTGCCAAGCACAAGTCAAACAAACAAGTACCACTGCTAACGATTTTGGTATATCGCGGTCGAGGATCAAACCCACGACTTCCCAGAAAGAGATCGGAAACTCCAGCCGGACTAATTAAGGGTATATTTCACGTGCCACTGATATTTGCAGGGGGGGGGGGGGGGGTAATTATACTGACATGCTGCAGAGAGAAAACTGCGAAAAAATAGATACTAGGAGGAGTTAACAAGACTTGATGGTATTTTGGACTGTTTCCCCCCCCCCCCCCCCCCCCCCCCCCCCCTTCGGGCTTTTTTCATTTTTTTAAGAAGGTCAAATGTCAAGGTTAACTTCATATTGAAGAAGACGTCCACTTTAAAAGCAACTATCCAAATATTGAAGCAATTCAACTAAAGACATATTTATAAGTTTAAGCAGATAGGACGCCAGACGCTACCGGACTTCATCAATTTAAAGGACGGAATTTTGAATGTTTCGTTGAATTACTCATCCAATAAATGTAAAATGATGGGTTGACAGGAGTTATAAAAAAAGATTACACTCGAAATGCATGTTAAAAAAAATCCTGTGATGAAGAACACATATAGTAAAGCTTTTCTTTCGTATAAATATTGATACATGTGTGTATGTGATTGCATTAACGACAGTGAATTAACTAAATATGACAAAAATAGCGTGGGAATTTATTTGAATGCGAGAGAGACCTTAATAAATGAAAGATAACTCTTACGGGACTGTGAGCATTTGACTGAATTAGTTGCCTCCCTTACATAAGTGTTGGTGGAAATGCTGAACTTGGTGATCTGCATATTATTTAAGGCCTATTTAAATGTACCTCTCCGCGCTTAGTGCGTATCCATTCAATGTGATCCTGTACTAACGAATACGAGCGGAATATGTTACATAGACGTTTTACTCATTACCATAACCGCTTTTAATGTGTTATTGTTTGTTAACCCTTTCCCTCATAGAGGAAACCATGAAAAGACCTATGCGAACAGCATAAAACCAGATCAGCCTGCGAGTAACTCGCAGGCTGATCAGGTTTTATGCTGTTCGCTGCTCCTCAGTGGTCTGGAAATGAGGACTTTATAATTAAATTTGATAAGGTTTAACTGTGGATTTCTGCAGATCAGGCTTTATGTGGTACCTATTGAGTGCGTCAAAATTAGTCTATATGAGGGAAAGGGTTAACATGTTTTCAAACAAAAAATCGCCCAGTGAAAAAGTAAACACTTGTTAGTCTTTAGAAAACGTAGTTAACCTTGATAGTGAACTCGTCAATCTAAGTCACAAAAACTCGCAGTGAATAAGTTAGCTAACATGGTTAGGTGCTCAGATGATAAACTAAGGGACCCGGGATCGAATCTCACGGACGGAACTTTTTTTCCCCTTTTCTGTTTTTTTTTTTTTTTCTGGCTATTTCTGTATATTGCTTTTCCTAAATTTAGCGACAAATACGTTTTCTAGCATTAATTTATAATCACAGACCATTAAAAATTGACCAGCATTATTATATTAAATATGTTCTATATAATTGTAATTATTTTACTTTCTTTAACTTTAATATTTTTGTTTTAATTTTTTTTTCTTTCTTGCTTTCTTTCTTTCTTTCTTTCTTTCTTTTGGTTTATAGGTTTTTGAATTGACTTCACACTGCAGTAACCACAGCCTCATGCCAGTCTATTTTCTGGACAGATATCCAAAAGTATAGCCCAGGTTGAAGAATGGCCACAGAAACTTGACGAACTATTTTCTGTTTCAAAATATTTCTTCTTATCATAGATGGCATATCGATATAATAATGACGATTATCACGGGTTTTGGATTGGTGTAAATGGCTGTTTACTACAGAATAAGCAAGACAACTTACCTTCTGAGTGAATGACTTGTCCACTCGATTCCACTGTTGGAGGAAGTAGGTCAGTTGAATTCTTAATTCTTCCTTTATTGATTCAAACTGTCCAGCCGTCTGGTAACCCGTTTTGAATTTCAGTGCCCCCCAACCAAGCATGCTGACCGTATGCGCCATGACCAATGTTGTTCTGACCGAACTACCATCTGGGAACATAGCAGGGCAATAGGGTATGGCGTTCTACACGCGTGGGGCGGATTTAAGCTGATATAGAATTTAGTATTTAGAACACAACTACGAAAATCCGTAGAGTATCATAAATTATTTTGACCAATAGGAAAACATTAATAATAATGACAACAATAATTTATATTATACACAAATGAATTTACTCGTTTCAATATTTCGGCAAACCATGCCTTTCTTAAGAAAAAAAAATGAATGTTTGAACAACTATATACTATACAGACGTTATTATGTAGTTGCTAAAGCAAATATGTTGATGTCTTTTTTTTTTTGTCTTTTTCTTGAGAATAGCAAGTATTGTTATTTTAGTTATATTATTGTTATTTATAGAAGGTAACTAAGTAAGAATACAGCCATTGTAAGTAGAATTTCTTTATACGAGGCCTTCTGAAATAAAATTCCAATGTTTTATACAGTAGTGGTAAAAAAACGTCTTAACCTTTTACTTTAAAGAAATCATGGCAAAAATGAAACTACAGTAATTGAGCGATAGGCGTTAAATGATATATAATTTTACACTGAGGGCTCTTGAGCTACAAAAATTTAGACGCAAACAGAGAAGACCCTGATCAGATAGCACCATAACTGAGCTGTTTGATCTGGGTCTGTTCTGCTCTTCAATATGAATATATGGGGCAAATGGTTAATAATAAAGCAACAGTAATGATGTGACAGGTGTAAAAAGTGATGATGAGGATGATTTGTCTGGTTTCATTTCATTATTTTTTCAAATTTCACAGCAGACACCCGATTTGAACACAACTCAATAGAGGGCGTTATGGCCAATTGAAATTTTTTGCCCTTTAATTTGTACATTTTGATACGGTATTTTGTATACAGACGTATGTTCTGCATTCTGCATACACGTATCAACACGTCTTAATTTTCTAGATAAATTATCTCTATTTGCGATATTTGAAAATAAAATTAATATAAGTATTTATTTATACTTTGCGGTCAAGGATAACCCACGAAAATGCAAACACTCATATCCATTTTTGCCGAAGATACATCAGGTTTAAGAGAGAAGAAACAGTGATTGGATACAAATGAGTCCAGGTACGCTTGATTCTTTAACATTCCCAGTGTAGAGCACCGATACACAGGAATCGGCTTCCTGGGTAGAACCAGTACTGAGGACTCCGAGTTCCCATAGCAACCCAGTTTTGCTGATGTTATACGTCTTTAGTTTGAAGCGTGGATTCTATGTTTGTTGGGTTTAACGTCCCACCGACAGTATTTCAGTCATTTGGAGACGGTGTCTACTTGAGACAGATAAAGTGCTGCCACACTGCAGTATCACGCCTTAGGCATGTGGCATGATACCACACCCAATCAAATTATCATTATCCTGACTCCGGGCCAACCAGTCCTGCAATTACCCTTATACGTTGAGCGCCAAACAATGGAGCTATAACAGTATCATTTTTTACGACTTTCAGTCACAATGTATTGAATATTTAAATATAGTGACAAAAGTAAGGCTAATAAAATTCTGTGTTTCGGGCAACGTTCTCAAAAAATTTAGGTAGGGTCGGGATTGATATATATTTTTTAAAAGTCCAGTCATAATAGTGAATGAATCACGGAAAACGGCGGTCTCAAAATGGCCGCTAAAACTTTAGGGTCGGCGGTTTTCGCTAGGTAGGGTCGGGTTTACCGAAACACAGATATTTTAGGCCTAAAAGACAAGAAATAGGAAGTGGATAGGAATGTGAATTAGTTCGAATCTTCTTTGGCAATTTGTTATTACCCACTATCGCATACTTCGAGAAAAAATATCTACAAGATAAGCACACTCCTATAATGTGTGTTGGCATGTATTCTGAAATACATTCTTTTAAACTACCGTGTCATATTTAAATATTTACACCGCCAAGTATCTCCCTAAGCGACGTATAACGTTATATATATATTTCAGGAGAATAACGAAATATGAAACTTTAAAAAATTCGATTTTCCTAAGACCGTGCTTAAATCAAAGATTTCATTGTTTCAAAATTGAGAAACAAACGAGAATAAAGACAAGCTTTAAAGGAAATTGTCTCGATTTTACGTATCTCGAGAAAATTCGAGTATATTTCTTGTGTCCGCTTGTCCTCGAAGTTTCGCAAGATTACTGCTTATTAAATACACATACCGTCCGTCCATGACAATTTCATCTGCCCGTCTAGAAAAAACGGAGAAGTCTGGTTACGATAGAATGTCATCGACTTGAGCAGGGCATCCGTGTAATTAAAGCTCGTGGGTTTCGTGGGTTGGGCTGAAACATCAAATAACTACTGTAAAATCATTAATTTTTGCTGACATTAAATTCCATTGTTTATAAACTTAAAGGAATTTCGTCGGTATCATTTTTCGCGGACTCCTGTTTTAGAAAACGAAAAAATCCAAATAAAGAACGGTTTACTCGTATATTAATGATCGTGAATAACGTCCTCCACGAAATCAGCAAAAATAAATGTCCCGTGAAAATAAATGATATAACAGAAATGAAGTTTATAGTTTATCATACATATGCTACCTTAGAGAATAAATCTTGACAAGTAAAAAGCCCTAAACTTGAGTCTTCAAGTTTGAACAACTTCCGGTTTGAATATTGTCTGCAATGACTATCATCCTGAATTGATTAAGCATCGCCTTAAGGTAACCCAACCGTCATTTAATTGTGATCATGGCCCATTAAGTGTTCGTAGGAATTTCAAAGTAAATGCCGACCATAGTAGACTTTGAGCAAAAGAACCTATAGCCCCCACTCAATAGATGCTTGCATTTGTATTGAAGTATTTTAAAGCATTTGAGGACCATTCTTATTATTTAACGATGGATGGATTACCTTAAATCACATATCGTTCTGATTTATTTCCGTTCAGAATAAATGTCTTCATTTAACTATTTTTAGGGGCCTCCGTGGCCGAGAGGGTAAAGTCGCTGACTTTAACACTCACTCCGCCCCTCAATGCGTGGGTTCGAATCCCGGCAGGATCATTCGGATTTTCATGTGAGGAAGCCTTCCAGCTAGATTGCGGTAGGTCGGTGGTTCTACCCAGATGCCTCCGTGCATTCAGGGTCTTCCTCCACCTGTAGTTAGCTGGACGTCGCTATATGACTGAAATCTGTCGAAGCGACGGTAAACTCGAGCTCAAATAGTCAAGTCTTAACTATTTTTATTGTCTACAGTCATAGAGACATATCTATGTTCAATGCATTATTTTCTTCAGTCATAGATATGTTTCAGCTATGTTTACCGTACGCTATTTTCTATAGTAAAGGATAAAATATTTTTTATCGATAAGTTTTAGTATGTTATTTCTATTTTTATTATCATAAGTTTCAGCTATGTTTACTGTTTTATTTTTAGTCATGTTTGATCATCACCTGCAAAGACTGTGCTTTATTTTCTACAGACATGGATGGCTATCATTTATAATAATGACAAAATTCTATCTCTTCCTATCATGGTGGAATATAATAAAGACAAAATTCTATCTCCTCCTATCATGGTTGAATATAATAATCCTTACTGAATATCATAGTTAAAAACCGTCTGTTCAAACAGTGTCGACTCTGGCAATAGAAATAACATTTTTACAATAATCGCCTTTGTTGACGTTCATATTCAATACAAAAAATGACAATATACCATTATAAATTAGTCATTATAAATACAAGTTTTTTTGTTTTCAAGTTTTTTATTTTTAAATTCCAGAAGGCCATAGACCCATGTGGCAATTTTACATGTTGCCTTCATCGATAATTGTCCTTAGGGATATATGTCATGTCTTTATTGATAAATAGCCTTACTGTATACTAATTATCACCCTTTGCTACACATGGCATGGCAATCATAGCCAGCATGAAATATCGACTTTATTGATAAATACCTTAACTGAATACTGATTAACGTCCTTGGCGACACATGTCATGGCAATCATTGACAGTATGGAATGTTGCTTTACTTAATATAAATATACTTTCTGATTGTCGTCCATAGTGACTCATGTCATGGCAATTATTGCCAGCATGGAACATTACTTTATTGATAAATTGCTGACTGAATACTAATTGTCGTCCTTTAGTTACACCACCTGTCATGGCAATAATTGCCAGCATGGAATGTCGACTTTTTCATAAACATCTTGAATAAATACTGATTATCGTCCTTATCGTGACATATGCCATGGCAAGCATTGTCAGCATGGAATGTTGATTATTTTGATAAATATTCGGACTGAATACTGATGGCCGTCCTTATTCCTTATTTTAAATCGATTACGAAACAAGTTCTCACAACTTCTATTAATCATTCTCGATGGCTCTGGTGTCAGCGTTTGTGGTCATTACAGTTGGAGGAAACTGGAGAAAACCCACGATTCTGGATGAGCGACCGCTGTACCCTCTCATGTACGTGGCCAGTAATCTAACCCGGGACGCATAGGTGAGACGCGAGGGGCATTACCACTATGCTATTCAGGCACACGTCTACATAACGAACGTGTAAAGAACATGAATCAAACTTTATACTTATACTAAAAGTCAAAGTTGAGCATATATTTGAGTACAGGCCAGCTTTTTATCGAGATCACGGGACCAAGATTGATCGATCGAATTTTTATGAAATAAGCATTCGTTTGGTTGGTGGTTCTACCAGGTTGCTTTTGTGAAAAACGGGGTTCTTCCAATTTTGTAATTATATGACCACAAGGAGTTGCTCTTGTATGACAAAAACTTTACAAATGATTATCATGCGTGAAGTAAGATTTCCTTGTAATGACACAGTAGCAAATCCCCTTAATATGACAGAAATATTGTCGAGGTGACGGTCAACTCAACAACAATAACAACAATGTACTTACGTGTTGGTGGGGGTGGGGTGTACTGCGTTGTCTTGTGAGTCGTCGTTGACATCGGCGATTGTGTGGGGAGGGGATCTATGGGGGACCGTTCCCCTGCAATATTATCTAAATGTTAAGGTTATTCGTCCATCATAAATTATAATTATTGTCATTTAAATGCTTAAAAAGGCTTCAGTGCATCCACTGACTTGGAGTTATGGGCATTTTTGCAATAGGTCTAAAAAAGCTTGAATTTACTAAAACATTCCCACGATCACTTTATGGACCATGATCACAATTCATGATGGATGGATAACCGTCAAGAATTTCTTAAAACAACAAAGTATGGATAATGTTTTGTGAAAGTAAAGTGTATTACGAAATTAAACAGATCGTTCATTTGGTTTTAATAGCCCTACTCGGATCTGTAGGTCGCAGGCTCGATAGCAAATTTCATTTAAATGATTGCTGTGAAATTTTCTTGTACGGGGCTCAATATAAGGGGATATTCCCTAATCTTGATGACGTCACTAGGTGTGATAGTTTGCCAATTGCCGCCTTTTCTACGGTCGAATAATGCAGTGAGGGAGCGCTATTTCACTCCGAAATGAGAGTTAACCTACGTTAAGCAACGAGCACGCCAGAAAACCTAACTTTCACGCTGGTGTTAAATTAATGGGTTATAAACATAAACTTGATATTTTTGAACCAGTCACTGATTGGTCGGTTTAATCAACGAATTTTACCGAGAATTGGTAGAGTGGTCTGTCTATGTCATATAGAAATAGTCTTAAAAATAGTAAAATTCTGTCGATGCGGTGTTAAAATTAACAATTCCATAGAAAAAAACCCAAAATACATGCACAACAGTTATTAAAATATTATCAAACATGTAACAACGTTTACGTTTATATCCACAGTACGTGACGTATTTGACGTTAAAAAAAACTCTTTTTCTCTGTCTAACTTCATTGACAGTTTGGACACGTTTTTAACAATTAGACATTTTAGAAGAGGCATTTTAAGAGGCCTTTGTCGCTATTGTCCCTGCCTATTAGACGAAACATTACCTTAGTGTAGGACAAGACCAGATTGTGTCAAAATATTGAAGTAATCCAATGAAGAACATAGAAGAACATAGAAGTTAAAGCAGATCAAACCAAAAGGTAAACTTGTCCAGATGCCACTTTTTCTTTAACTGGTTAAATGTCAAGGTCACAAGGTCAATTGAATAATGTAAAGGTCTATCCTCTTAAGCAACTGTCCAAATATTAAATCAATCCAGTGAAGAACATTGCAGATTTAAAAAAGTCAACCTGAGCGGACGCCCGACAGGACATCATCAATTTAAAGGACGGAATTTGATAAAAAAAAATCCCAAAATCTTAAGATGGACCTAGTAACGTTGTCATGCTTACGACTTACCTTGAATATTGCATGCTTCTGTAATATCCCATCGTAAACGCTGCAAACCTAAAATTACAACAAACAAAATATGCATGAGAAATAAAACATGTGTAAATTAGATATGCTGCATGTTAAGGTATTCCATCTAACATTAAATAGTGACCATGGACGATCAAGTGATGACGGAAGTTTTAGATAAAGGCAATCCTTTATGTACTTTGGGCAAAAGTTCCTATTACTCCAAGTCAGAAGATGCAAGCATCTGCAATGAAATCATTTAAGTATTTGAAGGACCATGATTATATATAAAGAATGGATGGATTACTTCAAAAAATTAAAAAAAATCACATTAAACATATGTTTCGTGTTGATCGACTGATGAAGAAACGAGAAAGTCCAACTTCTTGGACCCAGTCGACACCATAAACTGTTCCAACAACCTTTAAATTATCTCAAACGGTATAAATCTCAGACAATAACCGCGACAGCGGTATCAGACGAGTCTACCTTATTGCTTCATACGTCAGTTAACTTTTCATCCGATATAAGATTGCTATAAACATATATAACCATGGAAACATATATAACCATGGAAACAGTTTTCCAGATGACCATTAAAACTTATTAAACGGCCGAATAAAAGATACCAAATACACTCGTATGAATGGATCATCAGTTTGGATCATTAGGTAGATGTACTTATCCCTGCGTCATAAGCTTTAGAAAACATTATCATAATTATATAGAATGTTATAAATCAAGCAGTGAATCTGCACATATTGAAGAGTGAAACACAAAACGGTCTTATGAGAAATTCAACATATATTTATAATGAACTCCGAAGCTAAGGGGGTCTGGCACGTACTTTTGATATATAATACAAGGTATACTACTCCAGGTTGACCAAGATTCATACCCTCATTTAAAAATGCCAATATCTCGGTTATTTATGATGGTATAATTAAATAATTCGCACCTTTCGCAAGAGTATACATTAAGGTAACAGAAAATCACAACATTTCCACCTATGCAGACGCAATTATTTAAATGTAATTTTAGTGATACGAGGGTGAGTCAATAAATAACCAGCGTAACCTATTTCGGGTTGAGATCTACCTCTTCTTTTTCAATACAATTTCCCTCCAGGGCTATGCACTTGGACCAACGGTGTTCAAGTGCCATCAGCCCAAGAAGTGAAGAAGTCAGGGTCCTTTCCATGGAACCACTCCTAAACTGCCGCCACGATTTCTTCGTCAGACCGGAAATGACGTCCACGTATATCCTTTTTCAAATTTGGAAAAAGAAAGAAGTCGCTAGGAGCCAGGTCTGGTGAGTAGGCAGGGTGCAGTATTAATTCATACCCATTTCGCTCCACAGCATCCATTGCAACTTTACAAGTGTGGACTCTTGCATTGTCCTGTTGCAGCAAAACACCTTTGGAGAGTTTACCACGGCGTTTATCGCGGATGGCGTTCCTCAGCTGGTCTAGCAAGTTTGCATAGTATGCTCCGGTTATTGTACTTCTCTTGGGTAAAATGTCCAACAAAATAACGCCCTTTGTGTCCCAAATATTGTGGCCATCACTTTGCCAGCAGATGGCTGAATCTTGAACTTCTTTGGCCTTGGGGATCCTGGCCCTACCCACTGACGACTCTGGGCTTTATTTTCTGGTTCATAATAATGCACCCAAGTCTCATCCACAGTAACTAGACGCAAAAGGAATTCATCTGTTGACTTCAAACGCTTCTTCAACGCACTGCATATTGATGCTCTCGTTGCCATTTGCTCATTGCTAAGGGATTTTGGGACCCAACGGGCTGTAAGCTTGCACATCCCTAAACGATCATGCAAGATTGTTGAAATGGTACCATGTGAAATGTTTAATGCCTGTGCTATTTCTTCAACCTGACTTCGCCTTTCTGAAAATACCAGATCTCTGACTTTATTACACATTTCTTCGTCGGTGGCATCAACTGGGCGTCCAGACCTGGCTTCATCTTCTAAAGACGTTCTACCGCGTTTAAACTCCCCAACCCAGAATTTAACTTGAGAATAAGATGGTGCTGAAGACCCATACACATCAACTAACTCAGCATGTATGTCCTTACCAGTTTTACTTTTTAAATGCAAGTACCGAATTACAGCACGGTACTCCACTTTTGATGAAAAGCTTGCTTTTACATCACTAGCCATGTTTGACATTCACTATCTGACAAACAAATGACCGTATACAGTGTAGTTTTGTACACAGGTATAGTACATGTGTTGAAACAATGCGTGAACATCGTGGATGTTTCAGTTGATCGGAGATGTCATAGGCTGGTTAATTATTGACTCGCCCTCGTATAATGACCAAACTTATGGACCAGACCCAGTTGCTCCAAAGAAGATGTAAAATAATATGAAATGGACAGAAACAGGGCATAAATCGCCTTGGAACGGTCCGTCGGCAGATGCGCAAGACAAAAGTACATGCTTTACACTTCCAACACATTATAATTTTGCCTTCCATGATATGCCGTGGTTCATTGTTGATGTATATAACTGTGGACTCAAAGGTTGTTGGTTCGAACTTTTTTCATAGCCTTCCCAGGCGCAGAGATCTCGTATTAACCCAGGAACCGTCTTAAGAATTTATTTCCAATCGACGTAAAATACATAATCTTTATTTAATGATTAGCTATAAAAAACAAAACAATTGCCCATATTATGTCCTTCAGTGAATCTGGTATAGTGTTTTAGCCAGTAAGACCCGGTATACGTACCTGCTAGGGCCGACTGGAAGCCCGCATTTTGTACAAGGGACACACTATTGCCCAGTGCGTTTGTCCGACTGTCTGTGTATTGGTCGAATTTATCTGGACCGCCGACAAGAGCTCCGATAAGTTTGTTCTGGTTGACATCTTGCGAGTTATATAGATTCCAGCCGCATTCACCGGTCGTGGGGCACGCGCTTCAGTTAAGATAGCAAAAGAGCTGACGTCAACATACTACACATGTACTATGTATATCATAATTATAATTATTGTAATGAAAACGACGGTAATGCTGCAGCTAGCGCTGATGATGATGATGATGATGGTGATGATTTTGTAATGACGATGATAATTATAGTGATGATGATGATAATTATGGACTACCTGGATTTATGGAAGGGGTTCAGAGGCCCATTCATGTAGCCGGTTAGGTAACTTGCTCTAACTGGATTATCATGCAGCATATAGTTAATTTGTTTGGTCCCCCATCTCACAATTTCATAGGAAAATTCGTCACCAAAAACACCGGAATGGGTAACCTGGAGTCCTAGAAACACTGCATTAGCTGAAATGGTAAGACAAATTGTAGACAGGAGACATGATACTTGGTCGGTTCACTTTTTTCTATGGATGTATGTTATCCAGTCGGAACAACTCGGTGATTAATAATTCAGAATGACGAAGAATGGCGGAATTACCCGAGGTGTTCCGATTGATATATTACCATACGTAAACCGTAGCATCAGACTCACAGGCTACCGGCGTGGGACCCCCCAATGATACAATGTAACAATCAAAACACATTTTATAACAAAATTTCACAATTCAAGAAAAAAAAATTAATATTATAAAATAAGAAAAGGTATGTAACTCTCCGTTCAAAATCTATAGGAAAACTGACATGGTCGTATTCTGAGCTTCGTATCCGACACAATTTTCAGCCGATTTCAAATATGCCGGGCTTGTTCAACGCAAAAACAATAGGCCTTTTCGTTGCCGAGTCGATTTTCTATCTTAGATAAACTACAAAGACAATACGAGTCACGAAACTCAATGGAAACTGTACTCGGACACGATGTGACCGAAGCAATGCATATCACAGTCAATGCTTTTTTCAACGGCAACTTCACAGAAATACAATATTTCCATCAAATACCCATATTAAACAATAAATTACGTATTTATTTAATTCTCACAAGTTATGCTTTTTTCCAGAAGTCGCTAGTATCGATGCATTCCGCCCTCATTCCACTGTTGCATTTTGTTATGACTGACGGCTACCATTATCGCTGGTTCCCTAATGTTATATTGTAATTATCACAAAAGCCGTTAACCAATTCAATATGGTAGCCGCCAGTCATAACAAAATGCAACAGTGGAATGAGGCTGCAAATTGTGTAAGATACGAAGCTCAGAATACCACCATGTCAGTTTTCCTGTAGATTTTGAACGGAGAGTTACATACCTTTTCTTATTTTATGATATCAATATTTTTTTTCTTGAATTGTAAAATTTTGTTATAAAATGTGTTTTAAATTGTTACTTTGTATCATTGGGGGGTCCCACGCCGGTAGCCTGTGATCAGACTCACATCCTCTTGAGATTAGACAATGAGCAAAACGTATACTGTCGTGAATAATTTATTTCAGAAAACAGTTTTAGTCTAAATACCAAGTAAATAAAGTGTTTACCTGCTAAAAAAATTTGCCATGTGTGTCATTCTGATATTTAACACTAGTAATTGATTATCGGATTTAAAATGTAATTCCAATAATACCATATGATCATTAACTTAGTTAACTTTGGTTTGCTCATCTGAACCAGGAAATGTTTGTTTTTTCTCTCTCTCTCTCTCCCTCTCTCTCTTTCTCTCTCTCTCTCAAACAAATTTATACAGAGTCTTGTATTACTAACTTAGACGGGTACCCAAGGTGATGTTCGTACCTCGGTCCGTATGTAGACTGTCATAGCGAGGTAAATTTTCCCCCGAGGTATACCTATAGTAATTCAATATTGAAACTAACCATCATGTAAGCCCTAAAACCAGAAAAAAGAAAAACCACACACACTGTCCACGAATTATAAACCTATCCAAAACCCGAAAGATACAAAACGAGGTACCAGATTTCTACCTCACAAGACCAAGCATATAAAAGCAAACACACACACACACAGAAATTATCAACATGGCACAAATCCCCCACTACCCTGCCCCCTACACTTACCAACTCTCCCAAAAGTCTCAAACTCTGACTTCCAGGTCAGGCCGCCGGAAGTGACGTTAGCGTCAAGCCACCCCCGTAGAAACGTCTCGATGTAGTCATAATATTTGCTGTAACTCGTGTGCTCGTACAATAAAACCTGCAATGAGCGTACAATTTGCAACTGGAATATATACCTCAAACACATGCAAATATATATGCTATCACTTTATTACAACATAGGGGCACGTGAACGGTTGTTATAAACAAATCACGTAAGCCATATTGATGAGAGAACAGTTACGGAATATATCGGCTGCAAATGCCCGACAAAGATAAGCCCCACTTACCGCGCACTGTGCAAACTTATCATCCCAGTCGAAATACTCTGACACGGGGTAGCCTGCCTCGAAGAACTGTTTAGCATCTTTGAGATATTTGTCTTCGAGTGTTTCTTCAAACAGCGTAATGGCGGCCAAACACATCTCGTCCTCATATCCGCTGGACGTGTAGTGACTGTAACAATGTATCGTATAGAAGAATACATACCCAAGGACTTAAAAAAAAAAAACGCCAATTAAACTTCGATATTTCACGTCATTTTTAACCACTTCTTTAGACGTTAGCAAAAGCAGACGTCGTTGATTTGCATAATTACCACAGCTGTTTTAACTGTTTTTGTATCTCAGTAGCGTATCAATACAATACAAATGTGTACATCAAGTAATGACCTCCTTAGGTATACGAATGGAATATTATGAAACGGATCAAAACGCACTAAGCACTGAGAGACTGCCGACGAATTTATCATGAACCAAAGAGCGAGTTTGTTTTATATTAAATAGCTAGATTTGCATAGAAACGTGTCATATGGCGTCAGATGACCTATCAACACTATCAAACGTTAGAGATTGAATTACATGTATAGTTAGTTCAGCATGAAGATCATGCAGTCTTTAAGCGCATTGTGCGCTTTGATTCACTGTGGTGATAAAATTAAAAGAAGTACATCAAGCATGCTTAAACCTGTAAATGCCTTACAATATTTCTAATAATCTAAAACGGCTTGAAAAATGATAAAAAAATATTCGACATTTTTCTTGCGTATATTATCCGACAAATCCTGGAAATACCCTTATATGCTGAGAGTCAATAATAAAAGACAGGTACAAGTATTAAGCATGGTATGTCACAGACAGGGATTGAACCCACGGCCTCTGCGAACGATCTCATACATATTTCTTTTTTTTTTTTTTGCAATTATTACAAAACTATGAATTAGTTCATAGTCAGATTTAAATAGATATTTATGTAATCCACCCAGCATTCAATTATAATCATAGTCCTTCAAAAGCTTAAAAAGACTTAGGTGAAGATGCAAGCACCCAATGACTTGGAATTATAAGCCTTTTCGACGTAAGCTGTATAAAATGGATTTTGACCTACATCTTGACCAATCAAACCTTGGTTAACAACCGAAGAGTTCGGAAAAGCACCCGTTTCATTGCTTTGCATAAACTGTTTTAGGACATTCAGACAAATACGTTTTCTAGTATTTTAAAATCACAGACCATTTAAAACTTGTCAGCGTTATAATGTATTGTGACACTTTTACTTTCTTAAACTTTCATATCTTTTTTTTATTCTTACGCTGAATATCTTTTTTAAAGATATTTCTTGTTTGTATTTACTATCAAATTCTCACAATCACTTGATGGAACATGATCACAATTTAAAGATGGATAGATGACCTTGAGATATAAAATATGCTTACGGGTAGCCTGCCTCATCATTTGGAACGTGATCACTGTATTTTCCAGGATTGCTGTATGCAAACATATACAAGGATTTTGCTGCATCAAGGTAGTTATTCTGAAATTTTCCAAAAGCTCCTCCTCCCAGGACAAGTAACCTTAAGTGAAGATAAAGCATTACAAACGATAGTATTATGTCAGTCTACCTTTGAATTAATTTAATACATGCATGGTAACAAAAAATACGTCCCAAAAATTCCCTGTACCAAGTTGTTTCAAAACATGACTATACACAACAAAGATACAACCCAGGCAGGACTGAATGCACACATTTTTAACCCAGCTAACTGCTGTGATATTAACCTTGAAACTAGCAACTTGGTTCTTTTTTGTGTAACATCAGACTCTAGGGATCATTTGTGCCAAGTTATTTCAAAACACAAACATTCAAAACACAGTTAAATCCGGGACACAATTTTAAGGTTGGCCAAGTGCTGACTTTCAAGTTGACTCATGCATGGTAACAAGAAACACGTCAAATGTTAAAGTAATTAGCATGATTTCATATACAATGGAAATATCAATGTCCCTATTCGCAAAATAGACTGAGAAAAGTTTGAGTACTTTGTCAAAAAATACATAGAAATGTATTTTAAAGCAATCATGATTATATGAATTAACCAACAATATATGTAACAGTCAACAACAGTACGAAATCAAAAAACTGAAAGTCCTAATGTTGCGTTAAGCATAAACTGGAACAGTAAAGCAAAAACAAAATGTGGCTTGTGATTTGGAACCGTTTTATTGATTTAACTCATCAAATGGATCTAGTAGCTGTGAGAGCCGAACGACATAATTTTATTTGTCATATTCGTATTAGATAAACCGAGAACACATTACATGCCAAACTCCAACGCAGTGGCTTGGCTCCGCTTTGCTTCGCATCAATCACTGCAATAATGAGTTTAAGATAGCTCGATTTCAGCTTTTTGCAATTCAATTTATTTTTTTAATTTTATCACATGTTTGGATTATTTTATTATGTAAAAGAAATAATGAAGACAAAATTAATTTTAAAAAAGGTACGTAGCATAAATATCATTATTTTCTACACGGCAACAACTAACCGGAAGTCGAAAATTGAAAGTGAAACTAAAATGGCTTCAATTATTCTGGATTCTGTTAGGGATTATAAACGCTTAATTGTCCCTAAACCAAACCAGCTAAAGGCGTTGCAATACTTTCTTGAAGGTCGAGATGTAATTGTAAATTTGCCAGTGGGTTATAGTAAAAGTTTGCTGTATTATGTGTTGCCGATCGGAGTATCACATGATACCCACCATGGTCACGTGGTAACTCATTATGGCAGTGATTGATGCGAAGTCAAGCCACTGCGATAGAGTTTGATTACATGCCTGAGGTACGGGAACTTTTGCTTTTCACTGGCTTACGCCACACAATTTTATTTATAGTATTTTTATTTATATTTTTCCCGACTACACTTAAATAGGAGAACGTACATGTACAATATGTAAACAACACAATATAAACATTTGGATGTGAACTCAAAAAGTAATCCAAAATTCTTCTTATATGGCATCTACCTACTTAATTTATTAATGATATGCAATCCAATCCTGATCAAAGATACATAATGGAAACCATTTTTATTTTATTCAAAATTTCTTGTGAATACAGCTCGTTCACAAATGATCGCTGGAAATAACAACAGAAAAGTCTTTTTTTCCTACTATCCCTAGTTAATGTTGGTGAAGTTGAAATGCACGAGAAAACGCTATTTTCGAAACGCCTACTTCGGGGAAATCGGTTAAATACGATATCCCCGAATCAGGTGCTTGCGTTACCACGTGACGTCTTCACCATCATGTGATCTGAGCGCACGTGAAGTGAATATAATGGACATTCTCTATACTTAAAGTGTGACAGTGGGGGCATTGATAGATTCTGGGAAAGTGTACGGATACCAATACAGACGCAAAATCAACAACAACACGCAAAACAAATAAAACAACAAAGCAACAAACAAGCCAATTGTAAGTATTATCTACAGACAGACAGACAGAACATTTTATTTTTGATTTGTACAAAGTACATCATCATTACAAATGTAAATATACATATAAATAAATATAATTACTCAATAACTTCATTTTAAACTATTTCATAAATACAACATATAGATACCTCCGGAGGAGAAGGAAAAGACTCTGTGTCCGAGAGCTAGTGACGTCACAATCTCTGCCGCCACGTCACTTCCGGGTTGGTCTGCAGAAACGTTGTAAATGGGCCAACTTCCGTTTGTAAATCTGTTTACGTATATGTCTGAACTTGCTCTCTCCCACGTATTCCGCTCGAGACTTAAATCACCTATCTAGAAAATATCAAAACAAACAATACAGTCACAGCATTTTGAAAGAAAGGTAAATATAAAAATGTAGAAAAGTCTTGCATAGGGAGATATTTTTTTCTCTCTCAATTTCTAAGCATACAAAATACAACCGTTACACTCGGTCCTTGGAGACACATCATTTTCTTATTACCTAGGCCTACTTGTGTCATCGATTAAAGATTTTTTGTCATTTTTTTTTCTCGGCGGAGCTATGTTTTCTTTTGACTACTGAAAGGTGATGACTTAAGACAATTATAAATGAATATTTTAACAATTTTCATTGGTAGATATACACCATTTATGTTGAGATAATAACTTATTGATACATATGCTTCATAGTCATGACATAAAGCATTCTAATTGAATTGCTATTTCTTTACTAAATATATATTTGTTTTCTCTTTTTATGAGACATTCTTTTAGGACTAAATATTATAGACCATTTCACTCCCAAATGAGTCTTAAACCAATGTGCACTCCCCAAACACCTAATCTAATTAATTGATAATATCGGTTAATCATTTGGTTTAAGTTAAAAAATCCGATTTTCAATACAAACAAAATGATATTGTCTTGATTTGTAACGGACGCTGGTGTATAATTCTACACATTGTTCAGTGGGAAGTAAATATAAAAGTGAATTGTTTACTGCAGGTAATGCTTAAATAACCGAGTTTCTATACATCTCTTAAAAGCATACAGGCACAATGCAGTTATTTTCTATTTAGAAGTTGTCCTAAATATGTGGCCAATCAGAAGCTCTGAAAATTCTAATTTATCCACGATTTTTTTCAATAGAACATCTTTCTGTTTTCTTAAATGTACAACGATGTTTCAAGTGCGCATGTGCAACAAACCCCGCCTTCAGGGCGTTGCATTTTGATGACGTTAAAACTAACTCGGTTCTTCTCAACCGTTCGTCTGAACTGCATTTTTTTCTCGGCCAAAATGATATTACAATTGTGATCATACAGACAGTAAAATCTAGGCTTTCTCTCTCTCTCTCTCTCGCTCTCTCTCCTTTTAAGTAACTCTCATATTTTCTATCATGCTTTTGCACAAATATGCATCCGTTTTATATTTCGTTTCTTGCTCCCATCATAATTTAAGCTGTCAGAAAGATACGGACACGAATCTCGCCTCCAACGGGATTCGAACCATTAACCTCTGGTTCAGTGACCCGGCGTCTTACCACTGCACGACGTTTCTTTTATGTCAGAAAAAGACAACAAACTGAAGGAAATGACACCAATCGCACTATCTACAGTTTCCTTAGTAGCATAAGTAAATTCCTCGTTAAATTATTTAGTATACGTTAAACTATCTTGATCAAATTGACATTAAACACTAATTCAAATTTGCTGCCATCATTCGTCATTGTTGATGTCCAAACAGTAAATGATAGTTAGAGCGTTGTGAAACTTACATTCAATATTGGTCCATAATATCGAAAAGGGGAAACGTTTCTTGTCTATCGATTATTTGAACTCACAGATGTCAATGCAACATGAAACCCCACTACTTGTCTGCACAGAATGTAATTGTCCATTTCAATGTCTAGCTGCTTATTTTCCCGCCTACCGCCCTGTCGAGAAACATTTGATTGCAGAGAATAGGAAAACCCCACTACTTG
>CM037794.1:19466161-19516161 GCA_021229015.1 Solen grandis
TCTGCACAGAATGTAATTGCCATTATTTAGTACAATGGATTTAAGTTGAGCTGGGAAACTTCTAAGTAGGATAGGTAAGACATTTCTTCAGGGCAATAGAAGACTACGATTGCTACTCTCGCTTCGGTCTTCTATTGTCTGTAGAAATGTCTTAATATTCTCTATCCTATGCGTGACAAAAGAAAATGATATTTCTTACTTTTTGTCGAGTGTTGGTCGGCTTGTAATGAGATAACAGAGGATCGGCAATATCCGGTATAATTCGCTGATTTTAATTGATCAGTCATAGCCTGGGAAAAAAACTTATGTTTATTTCACATTGAATAATGCGTGAAATTGTACACCAGCATGTAGATTAGGTGTTCGGGGAGTGCTCGTTGATTTACGTAGGTTAATGATTCATATCGGAGTGACACGGTCTATAGAGAAATTTCGACTTAAGTTATAAAGCGTCGGAATAGATAATTCACTAGTCACTGTCAAATGCAAAAGACTTTACATTATCCTTGTGTGATCATATTGATATTTTTAGACCCTATTTTTTTCTTGCGTTTTCTGGCTATAAATTTGCAATTTACATTTTATTAAGCTTTTACAATAATCTATTTCTCTGAGTTACTCTTAACAGTTGTTCAACTTTGCATAAATTTTTATTGCAGCTTGACTTTTTGTTGTTTCCGTTAAATTATGAAGGTCTGATTAATATTATTAGAGTGAGACAAGACTGAAAATGTAAACAAATTACCAGCCGGATGTGTTTATGACTTTACCCAAGGTTGTGGGGGTATCGGCTTTAAATATTTCATCTTGTAATATACGGATTTACTGCATACGATAGTTCGGATAAATAGAAATCACTATTTCTTCCATCTATTAGTAAGATAACACAATGCTGCTGATAAAGCTACTCCCCATCTCTCCATACATTACCCAGTTTTTTTTAAATATAGAAATATAGTTTTGTTGTTAAGATTGAAAACCAATACAGTAATCCTATTGGCTGCAGAATAACCTTTGTCCTGCCTGGAATAAACCAATCAGAACGCTCGAATTATAGCTTATATCCAACAGAATAAATCCCCTACACCGCTGATGTTTTTACTTAAACATGGAGTGCATCTAAAATGTAAACATCATTTTGATTGGTTTAAATATGTTTATGCTTATGGCATAAAAACGTCAACTTCCTGCTTGAAAATCCCACAATTGATGAATGGAGAGTAATAGAAAGAAATGACCGCGTGTGTCCGACTATTCACATTACCTGGACATATAAAATCTGTCTGTCTGCGTCCCAGCATTTCAAGAAAAAGTCTAGAGGCCAGCGCAAGACGGCAACGAAGTCGGCATAGAGTTGAAAATCAGTGTCATAGACATTCTGCCAAATATCGAAACCTCTCAACAACATTGAAGTTGCAGCCGCCATCGGAAATACCATCTTGACATTGTCATTTCCTGTAACAAAAATATAAAAATACTGAGCCGTCATTTCCGACTTCAGGCCTTTATGATGGGTTAAATGGCACAGGAACCACAGAAATCGATCGTGTGGGGTCGAATGTTGATGGAGTATACTTTAGATTCTGGGATTCTAAAGCATTACCTCCAAATGAAGAGTATTCATAAATAGGCTAAATTACTGTTATCTACTTTCAAGCTGAGGGTTCGAATCCCAGAGGGATCAACTTTTTTTTTCTTTCCATTTTTCTCTCTTATAATTGTATCACTCATATCAAAATTAGAGTGAAAGAAGTACATGTATTTAGTTTTTTAAGGTCGTTCGTTGTTTTGTACTTCAAAACTGAAAGGTGAAGGTCACTAATCAGCTGATGAATATTGTTAGTTTTGATTGGTCGACTTAAAAATCGAAAGTATCCCTCCGGAAAAGAGATCAGCTTTGTCGCTTTGTAAATATAGTCCTAAAACCTTGATTTTTCGACAGAAATATATTAATACATGTCTTAACGTGTCGGACATTCGTTAGGACGTGGTGTGTCAGAGCATAATTTCAATACTATATAGTAGATGCACTCCAAACTTTTTTTTGTTTAGTGATAAGTATCATTTTGATTATTTGATGTTCACCCTTTCTCTGACAACTGCTGGAATGCAGAGAACTTAGGTGTTCCGAGGAAACGCATCCAGTTATATTACTTGAAGGGACGTATTATGTTGTGAACTGGTCGTTCGTCTGTCCGATCGTCAGCATTGTCATATCCGCTCTTTAATATATTGAACGCTTGAAAGACAATCATAATACTTGAGTCTAATGTCCTCTCATTAGGATGCAGAATAAACACTAAATATAATTAAAACACCACGGCAGTGTATTATTTTCAAAACTACTTCTTATATTTTGTAATTGCTACGTATTCAAGTTACCAAGGTATAATTTTAGGTACTTGCTTCACGTGTTCTTTTCTGTATAATACATATATATAATTTTTATGTTTTGATAATAGTTAACCCATTTCATTATCCCTTTTGTATCGACGCCAAGCCGGACATAGCGGGTAAAATTGTGAAGTTACTGTGGTAAAATTCATTACAACATTACCAATGATTGCCGTATGCGATTCTTTGATACAGTTGTAGCGTTCGTCCGAGTGACTTAGTTTAAGATATACTTTTTCTCTTGACTTCTTGTCTTTTGATAAGTATATATGTGCAATGAAAGAGAAGAAACAGCTATGATTAATTTTCCTTGCGACTACTTGTCTAATGATTAAAATATAACATTTGCATATATACGAGGGTTGATCCAGATATTCGTAGATTTTTTCGCTCATTCTTTCAAATAGTTGCATAGTGTATTCATGTTGGTGTCATAATAAATGTCTATCTCTTCTGTATCGCTAAGTGTCAATTCGTAGTCGTAAAGATTAGTTTTGTTTGTTTAATATGTGATTGCATTACCATAGTAACGCTTCAGCGCCCCCGTCTATTATTTGGTCAGATATTTTAAAAGTATATGACTCTTCAAAATAAGAAAACATGTCCTAATTTCAATAAAACTTCATCATAATGTACTTATACATTTTGTTATCATCATAAAAATATCTAATAATATAGCCCCTCACCGCGTGGGTTCGAATCCCGGCAGGGTTATTCGGATTTTCATGTGAGGAAGCCTTCCAGCTGGCTTACGGTAGGTCGGTGGTTCTCCCCGGATGCCTCCGTGCATTCGGGGTCTTCCTCCACCTGTTCTTAGTTGGACGTCGCTATATGACTGAAATACTGTCGAAGCGAGGAAAAACTCAAATAGTCAAATAGTCAATATACTAACCGATGAACTGACTGTGATTTTCGCTACAAATGAAGGAAATATAAACAAGAGGCATAACTTTTATAATTCCTATACCTTCAAACAAATTTCACTACACAGTGAATCCTCTTTACAACGACTTTCATTATAAAAGCATCCTCTTTATAACAGCAGTAGTTTTTTTAATTGCATGATCCTTCTATGTCTCTATTCTTAACAATGACGATTTCTTTAGAACAGCAAAATTCGCTGTTACAAACTCCACTGTTGAAAAGCGAGTGAACTGTACCTTGCATTAGAGCCCTAGAACCTTATGGTAAAGTCCCTGCAATGGTTCCGCTACATCTTGAACCAATTAACCTCTACCAAGATAACCAAGTTACCCTAATGCATAACTTTTATAATTCCTATACCTTCAAACAAATTTCACTACATAGTGAATCCTCTTTACAACGACTTTCATTATAACAGCATCCTTTTATAACAGCAGTAGTCTTGAAAAATAAATTGCATGATCCTTCTATGTCTCTATTCTTAACAATGACAATTTCTTTAGAACAGCAAAATTCGCTGTTACAAACTCCACTGTTGAAAAGCGAGTGAACTGTACCTTGCATTAGAGCCCTAGAACCTTATGGTAAAGGCCCTGCAATGGTTCCGCTACGGCTTGAACCAATTAACCTCTACCAAGATAACCAAGCCACCCTAATGAAACATTAGGAAACCTTGGTTATCTCTGTGGAAGGCCATGAGGTCCGAAATGTAGCGGAACCATTACAGGACTTTACCTTTAGGCACATACTTAGTTAATTGTTATGTTTTAGTATTGTACTCCCTCACCTCTATGAACCATTTCATCAGAGGATCGACACTACCTGGTTTAATTCGCCGTTTTAAAATGACACATCAGTGGGGAAAAAATCTCAAAAGTATATTTATTTTCCAAATAACAATGTGTGGAATTTTACACCAGCATGTAGATTATGTGTTCGGGAAGTGCTCGTTGATTTATGTCTCATTTCGAAGTGAAATGGCATAGCATGGCATGAAACAGCTTTATTCGGAGGCTGTAATTTTGCATTAGCTATGCGAGGTTAGCATGGATTGAGTGAAATTCCAACAGATTGTACAAGTAAAAAACAACAACAATAAAATAAAACATAAACACAATAGAAAGTCAATGACAAACTATCAAAGCAAACAGCACCCTAAAACCTTGATCAACTTGAAAAGGGAATTGTGAAATCTGTCGGAGATATCATAATGTTTATGTTATGAATGTTGATTCAGAGAGACAGAGAGAAATACTATTTTACTGATAGCATTGGTCATTTTAGATAGACTTTTTAAAGTCATTTCTTCATTCAAAACCGAAACACTAAACTGATGTGCATTTGAAAATTCAAATCTGCATGTTTGTCACAGCATCGTAGACGAACTATGTCACGGTTAATGTGTGTAAGTGTGTGAGAATGTGATAAGTCCAGTTTCAAAATACTTATCTTACGTCGATTGAGAACAATTTACGCTCTTCCCTCTTGACGCTTCCTTGGTTAGACCAGTTCTTTGCGCCTGGAAAGGTCATGAAAAATCCCCCCCCCCCGGACGGAGTGAACGGAGTTCGCATCCACAACCCTTGGATCCACAGTTTCAGTCCAGTAAACTACGGCGCCCTTTTGTGTGGTTGATTTATTGTTGTAGTTTTCAGCATGTCCTTACTTTTAGACAAGCATAACCCCCAATTTTCTGTCATTTGTGACATCATTTTATAATGTTAATCTCGAGTAATTACCTTTCACTTTTTTCACCCAAAAAACTTGGCATTAAAAAAGACTTACCGATATACCATCCTCCCGCCAGGTCTCGACCTTCCGGGGTCACGTGTTCTGTACCAGAATTTGCCCACCACTCATTTTCCCCTGCTAGCATCATAATTTGCGATGGCAAACCGGAACGCTGTCCCTTGTAAAATTCAAGGGACAACCCCATGGGTTCAATATAGGCAGACGGCTCGTTCACAGATCGTTTGTGACTATGGCCCGATCCTGAAACACGAACCAAAAACAACCAAACCTGTCCTTAGCGGTCAGTCAAGGGAACATAAGAATGTGACCGCACAACAAAGGTGGTCATCAACTGAAGGTAATATTAAATTTGGATGCTTAATATCAGACTGGCCGCTTAATACAGGTGACCGCTAAATACAGGTTTGTAACTTTGAACGATTATTTTTTTGGTGGGACATAATGGTTATATATCACCCCCAGTCATAGCATAACAAAATCCTGGCAGAGAACCATATTCTAGCTAAGCGCAAAGAAAATTAATGATTTTACAAGTATACTCCCACTCTGACGTCATCAGTGAGTCTCTTCGAAATCACTATTGAATCAGATAACGTATTAAAACTTTTTTTCAATAGTCTATGACATGATGTACTTGAACCAGTCGTCATGGACACAAGAATCTCTTGATTCTTGATTCATAGAGTACGTAGTCAGTATCTCATCAATTTCTTTCCATAGATGAAAATTCATAAGTAGAATTGGAGTTTTCTTTGCGGTCAAGAAATTGTGAAAAGAGGGAATAACTTCAAAATAATGTGACTATAGTTGTGGACCTTAGGCCTAAAAATAATAGCTTGTTTCCGCTATCCCGACCGACCCTATTTTTTGCTGCCAACCCTAATCTTTTTTTTTTTTTTTTTTTTTTTTTTTTTTCCAAAATTTTGATAAAAGATTAAAATCAGTTCGACAGTCGCCATTTCATTTCGGGCATTTTCGGTCCTTTCCGTATCTTAGCTGTAATTGTTCGACACGAACGCATTCCCGCGATCCAGATAACACCAAAACTTGGCAAGGGATTCCTTCAGTCGGGACTCTTGATTTGACATACAATCTTGTGTGAAATTACATTAAATGTCTCTTATTGCATTTATACACATGGAAAGCTTTAAATAATTGACTTAAAATCATGTTTCTTAAAAAAAAAATCCCTACCTACCGACCCTATTTCTTTCAAAGCCGGTAGCGGAAACAAGTCTTTTTTTTTTTTTTTTGCCTTATTCATGAAACTTCATTACATCAAGTTCTTTTCATTTATAAATTTCACTTCAATATCATCAGTAAAGAGGAGTTATCTTCCGGACAAAACATGTGACAGACAGACAACTCTGAAAAAAAAAGTATATCTCCCCCATATAAATATGGGGTTGAGACATAATTATTACCTAAGAAGAACCCTTTCCACGATGGGAACAATTCCTCTTTCAATGTACACGCGTCCTGTCCGAACGTGTTGACCGGGGATATTGTTGCTGCAATAATAGTTGTAATGATAATATTGATAATGATGATGATAGTAACAATTATAAATAAGAATCAATGAATAATAATAATAATATACACGAACTGTCACTTCATTTAGATAAAGATGTACTATATTACGTTTATTCTTTGATACAATTGTACTACATTACGTTTGTATTTTGATACAGTTGTACTTCATTACGTGTTTACCTTCATACAAATGTACTACATCACAGTTGTACTTCATTACGTGTTTACCTTCATACAAATGTACTACATTACGTTTGTATTTTGATACAGTTGTACTTCATTACGTGTTTACCTTCATACAAATGTACTACATTACGTTTGTATTTTGATACAGTTGTACTTCATTACGTGTTTACCTTCATACAAATGTACTACATTACGTTTGTATTTTGATACAGTACTCCATTACGTGTTTACCTTCATACAAATGTACTACATTATGTTTGTATTTTGATACAGTTGTACTACATTGCTTTTTTATACATTTGTACATTTATTCTACATTACATGTGTACCTTGATCAGTTGATAATTTATTCTACATTACATGTGTACCTTGATCAGTTGTACTACATTACGTTTGTATTTTGATAAAGTTGTACTTCATTACACGTGTACTTTAATACACTTGTACTATAAACCGTTTGTACCTCGATACAACTTGACTATACGTTTTCGCACGATACTGCCAGCTTACTAGTAGTTATAAATCCGAGTCCCACTTACAAGAGGCATCATAATAGTAATATTCGGTGGTGGTCGGCGGGGTCGAGTCAAGGCGGTTCTCCAGCAAACGGAACGTGCACTGACCAATGGGCGGGGGGACTTGGTCACGCGAGAAACAATGAAAATTGATGACGACTCGCGGTGGGTACATTGTCCATTTAGACTGGAACTTATATAAACCCCGCATCGGGGCCTCCAACAGAGATTCCATTCCCCAAATCTGAAACATACAGTAATAGATTTTTGTGTGTGTGTGTGTGTGTGTGTGTGTGTTTAATCAAGAGCGCATGGGTCAAGCAGGCTTTGATTATACCAGAACTGAAACTAGTTACTGGCGTATTAATTTTAAAACTGAAGAATGACTAGGCAGAAATAGTTTTGGGGTTAAAAATAGATCATAAATAGATTTTCATTTGAAGCTTGTCGGTTAAGAGAGAAAATAAATTTATATTTCATAAGCAAAAAGCAATATCTAAATACGTATCTGATATACTTCACCACAATATTTTAGTTAGAACATGTAAAGCAAGCGATATCTATTCAGTCTTCGTGCCTTTCCGCTAATTATCTTCGCTTTGTTCCGGTATCGAGACAACCAAACAATCGTCACCCGCAAAAAAATGTAAGATTCAAAATTTAGTATGGTGGAATTCGAGCCTGAAGTATCTCAAACGTTGGAATATTTGACAATTTGATGATTTGTCCACTTAAAAACTTATTATTTGTCTGTTGGATTAAACGTCCAATAGACAGTAGTTCAGTCATTTTGGAAACTGTGCCTGCTAGAGACAATATATAGACCTATCTCACTGCAATTACACGCTGTAGACGCGTAGCATGATAGCACACCAAGTCACATTATCCTGACACCGGGCCATCCTTTCCGTCACCGAAAATAAAAATGGTACTTAAGTATGATTTTCATACTTATGCTCATTAGTTTCGACTTTGATATGTCACGACCGCGAATCGAACCCGACGATATACTGCTCCCAATTAAAGAATTAATCTGCGAGCCTGGCACGTAGTGTATTTGGCGATCAAATATATCCACGTTACATGTCGAATTATAAAGCATATTTCTTGAATGTGGCGATTCTTCCATTTTTTTTTCGGCCGTTAGGCCGTTTTATTTTCACCTTGACTTCCTGTGAAACTCACAGTAATGAAGGAGAATAACATAAGGCTTTTCATTGGTTATTATATACTTTGCGAAATTCCATTGGTCATTGTAAAATTAGTCAAAAGAAAAAAACAGGAGTTGCGGAAACAAATATTCTTGAGATCTCTGTTTGTTTTAAAAGTTGAAGTTTTCTTTCCCTTCGAACAATTTGTCCCGAATAGTAAGACACTGCAACTTTTTAAGGTAAACTGAAAGAGTAGAACGCTAAAAAATAGGAAACACATGGATTTCGGAATTGATTGTTCGACCCTGACAGATCCTATATTCAACAAAAATGTAATATCCGGTTTCCGTTTGTAGCCCGCGAAACGAAGTCTAATGCGCAGATGTGTTAAGGTTGTAAGTGTCTACCAAGATTGTACAAATTATTTGGATCCGTGGTATTTCAAAGAGCTGCACTGACACAGGAATTACACAACTATTAAACCAACAACAATATATATCACATGTTAAACCATTCAGACACTAATCATCATGCTGGTTACCACGACCGAGTATCTTTTTTAAAGATATTTCTTGTTAAAGATCCCGTCATATCTCGAGAAGTCGCGAAACCAAATTCTATTTAATTAACATAGGAATGGACACACCTTGAAATCCAGGCAGCCTACAATATCGATAATCAGAAGAAAGTGTTCAACTGGAGTCTGTATTTCCATGGAGCAGCTGAAATGGTTCAGCTTCCTGGTTGGATTGGTCTAAAGATGCGCTCATATGTAGGGTGGCGTCGTGTGTATCAAACGACTCAGCATTGCAAAACCACATACAGCAGACGAACGGGAGAAAGTAGCCTGTCAACCTGAGGAAATATAAAAGTTTTTATCTACATGTAAAATGTGTTCTACCCAACCTTTTTGTGGGCTACAGTTGAACCTGTATTAGTGGCCACCTGTATTAGGCAGTCAATCTGTATTTAGCGGTCAGTTTCAATATTACCAAACTAGCATGTTGGTATATGTTTAATCTTTCGCTTCTAAAGAGCAGTCCATATAAGGAATACCCTCTTCAAAGCACCCTCACCGTGAGACTCAACTATTGTACAAGCCATTCTCAAGTAGTTAAGGTTTTATACCATTAAGTGGGGCCCGTTTCACTAAATTTCTCACGAAAAATAAAAAAAAACTTCGAACGGTGACATAAATGGTGTCTACCAGTTTCTTATGTGTACAATAAAACGTAAAGAAAGTGATCCATTACAATGCATTTCAACAAATTTAACACATATTTTATGAAGAAAAAAATCACACATACAAAAAGAAAACTGCATTGTATTTTATTTCTATGTATTTACGCTTACGAAGATTTTTATTTGTAAGAAGTTAAGTGAAACGCACCCTCCCCCTCCCCAACTACTCTAAAATTTAAAAACTAAAATATATACGATTAACAGAAAGGTATATCGTTTATATCTAAAAGATGGCGACGGTATTTTGTTGTTCTCTATGCGGATGGAAACTGGAGTACCCCGAGACAATCTACGTGTGCGTTTGGGCAATCAATTATGGTTTCATATTATACGTGGCACCGACTTAGGATGACTCCAGTGGCAGTGATGAAATAATTACTGCATACCATTATCCGCTAAGCTAAAGGTAATCCATCCATCATTAAACTGTGATCATGGTCTATCAAGTGATCATGGACATTTTATAGTAAATGCAAGCATTTATAGACTTTGAGCAAAATAGCCTATAACTCCAAGCCAATGGATGCTTGCATCTGCACTGACGTCTTTTGAAGCAATCATGATGTAATTAAGCTGCGGTTAATAAAAGCTTCTTACTGAATCAGCCTGCGAGATACATTCGAGCCGAGCTAAAACTACTTTTGGCATTAAGCAAGTCATTTGCTATCTTGGTTAGCACCTACATTTCAGATACACAGACAGGTATTTCAGAAGAGAGAGAGAGAGAGAGAGAGAGAGAGAAATCAAGTTTTTTTTTCTTTTTGGTAAGACAGATTTTTCTAAGATTTTGCACATAAATAATTTAGACTATTACTAAAAATAAATGAAAATAGGGGGTCACCATGCTCGTTTTAGGGATTTAACCTTTTTTATTTTACGTCGATTGGGAAACAAGTTCCCTCTCGACGGTTCCTGGGTTTGACCAGTACTTTGCGCCCGGGAAAGTCATGGAAAATTCCTGTCTCCAACGGGGTTCGAACCCACAACCTTTGGATCCGTAATAGGATACGTTACCACTGTACCACGGCGCCCTCATCCTTCAGAGAATTACCTTATGGTAAAACAACATTGTTTGCTAAAATTTGTTGAAAAAAAAATCAAAGCATTAAAAATGGGAAAGACTGCATTCTAAGCACTTAATTACATATCAAAATAATATTTTCGGTATATTTTTATCAGCATTTGTAACTTATAATGTGTTTAATAAGTTACAGGTAAAATACTGTCAAACATGCATGGAAAATACATTACGAGCAAAAATAATCATTGTTTCTGGGCTAAAATATAACAAAAAATACCAAAAGCTATGAAATTTGATATATTTTCTTGATAAAAAATTAAACTGACAAATTTCTTTTATATTTTTTAGATTCAATTCTTCGATACAAAGGCTTTCCGAAAATGTAAAAAAGTGTATACCTCACCCCTTTTTAAAAAACTGACTATTAATTAATATTTAAGCTATTTTTGCATAAAATCTCCAAAATGTGATTTTTTGGACCCTCAACATTTTGCAAAAATACTTTAAATCACGTTTTAATACAAGAATCTTAAAATTGGGGGTTTCTTTTACATTCTACTTAAATGAAATATATATTAAATACAAACAATGAAATCGGAGGTAACCTGCTGAATTTTTGCAAACTTTTAAGGAAACAATATCATATCAGCTTTTTGTCATATCTTTAGTTTCACACTTCATACTCATTTTGATGCACATGCAGTTTTCTTGTACAATAATGTAGTTCAGTTTTTACACAGTTTGTGAGGCAGGGGAAATATTTGCTTCATGTACTATTTTAAACTCAAAGAATTAATATACAAGTCATAAATTTGTACATGAAAATTCAAGTTAGAGGTAAAGGGATAATAGTTGAACCTAAGTTTTCTATTAATAACATAATACGAATCATTTGATTTTCGCAAATAGAATTTGAAATTTTCATTTGCTGAAAAAAAAAGGTTTATAAGCATATTGCTTTTACTTCAATCCATATATTTTACATATTTATAGCACTATTGTTATATACCTTCATGTTTGTATGAAAGCGAGTAACAAATTTGTTTAAACTAATTTAAAATACGGAGTATATTTGCTCGATTTTATGGAAGTGATTTTTAAATCGCTGTATCTTTTTTATTTATTGATGAATTTTCTTGAAGATACTATTTTTGGAAACTGAAAACTATGTTCTTTCAAAATATATATGGGTTAATAGTGTATAGGCATTAGTGTCGCTTAAAGTTTATGGAAAAAACCGATGTTCCATAAATTCACCGACGCGGGTTGTATATTCTCACGAGAATTCAATTTTTGAAGTTCATGGATGAAATAAAACTCTCTCCTCTCTCTCTCACACACATGAACAGAATTGTCTTTTTATTTTATGCTCGAAAGAGTGAAATTACATTTTTATCATTTTCACTGTGGTGTCAATTATATATATATATATATATATATATATATATATATATATATATATATATATCGCAGTAATCAACTTCAACGCATAAAACAAAAACATAAAATAAATAAGCATGTAAGATAAAATAATAAAAATGTAATTTCATGATATTTAAAAAGGATTCAAAAAGGATAAACAAGAGGTATACAAACATGATATAAGGACAATACCTCATGATGACGGTAAGTTCCTTTACACCGCGCCTCTCCTGTTGGCGCTTTAGCACCCGTAACTGAAGTGTCGCAACAAAGCGATTAGACACCGCTGAACCGATCCGCAAGTCCAGCTGTGACAAGTAGCCCGACACCCCTACCTTGTGACGTACGTATTTCTTCCATTTATACGGATGGAAAGGTATATATATATATAATTATTCAGTTTTATGGCCAATTATGTCTCGGATATTGTACAAATGATACGCAATTTTACGAGCTCGTACATAATGACCACATATCCGATCTCCGCTGTAACTTTGCATCGCATATATATGCAACATTTTTAGTATTTTAGATGGATGTTAAAATTCTACCTTTGTTTACATTTTTAATTGAAATAGCCCGTCAGGCTTTGATATGCGAACATTTCCGAGTGATATACGTTTGAAGTGTTGAAAGCATGCGTGCACGGACAATTAAGCGGAATGAATTTAAATTGATCCGAATGCCTAAAATGAGAGCTAATTTTGTTTTATACTATAGACTTTTTGAGTTTGGGATTGAAGGGACAGATTTATATTTTTCGTGCACACATGCTTTACACACTTCGGTTTTGATATGTTCTCATGTCCGAAGGAGAGGACGTCCTCGCTGGTAATGCTCGGCAATTAGAAATTTAGACATAGGTTGTAATTTATTATCCATCCAAACACTAAAAAGTGATGTATTTTTAAGCGATGTAAAATCAGCGAAGATTGGATACGTTAAGGTAATCCATGCATGTTTTAAATTGTGATCAGGATCCATCAATTGACCGCGGGAAATTCTATACTAAAATTTAATGCAAGCCTTTATAGACTTTGGGCAAAAGAGCCTATAACTCCCAAGTAACTGGATGTTTGCATCTGTACTGAAGATTTTTTAAGCATTTGAAATTCCATGATGAGAATTTAATGATAGATGGACTACATTAAATACCATAGGGAAATTTTTCAATCTCGCAAAGTTACATAGCGTATCTGGAATTGAAACTATTACAATATCAGAGAAATAACGGGCATTTGATGTTTGGCGGATTTCTGATGTACACAGTTTCCGACTTTGAGCAGCTGGCATTTTTAGTTTTAAAAAAAAAAGAATTTACCATATTTATTTATATAGTGGATAGATTCTAATCTAGTTCCGAAGAATAAGAAATGGCATGTGACCACCATGTTTATAATGATGCACAATATTATACTTGGTATGGAAAAGCATGGCCCAACAAGGATTCAAATGCCTGAAACCAAAGACTATTCAACATAGATATGAAACTATCCAATAACGCTATTCTCGCGACAAAAAAAAGACACATGATATAGTTCTAGAAAAAATCAAAAATAGTGAAAATCTAACATGATGGAAATAAGTTCAACTGGACATTTCACTTCGTTTATATTTTACGTTATTCAATATAATTTATAATTACAGTACGTTTTATATGTTACACAATTTTTGTCTGACAGAAAGATTAGGTGCTTAAAATTTCACTCCATTACCCACCCGGACATGTTTTTTTTACATTCGTATG
Organism: Solen grandis; assembly: GCA_021229015.1. Lineage (NCBI taxonomy): Eukaryota > Metazoa > Mollusca > Bivalvia > Adapedonta > Solenidae > Solen > Solen grandis. Next base: position 19,480,049 of record CM037794.1, read on the forward strand.
CAGTTACATAACTCAAGGATATACGGGTAAGAGTCGGGATTGTAGGAGTTTAACGACATTGTCCGCCGAGGTGTACATCAGAAGGACGTACATTAAATTAAGGGCGACCTAATCCGGGAATATTTAGAAACATGGAGTCGTTCTATAGACCATTTAATTCCGAAATAAGACGTAAACCTACGCAAATCGACGAGCACTTTCCGAACAATTGGAAATAAATTGAAATTTTCTCCAGTCACTGACTAGTCAATTTAATACAGAGAATGGTGAAAATATACATGGTTCTTTTGATGATGAACAAATAAACGATGTGTTATGTTTCAAAACATGTTTACCCGTAGGTACCTATATGAGATTGGTCAAACGGGTACAGGTAAATAAATTCTATTTACGGATTCTATCTACGGATTATTGTGGTAACAGTCTGTGTAACACACGTCTGAAACGAACCTCCTACAGTTCAGTCTAACAAATCCCAACAGATTAAACTTTCACTGAACATTCTTCCATAATCGAACTGCGAAAGCGTAAAAAAGTACAATTAAAGAACTCACGATGTGTATACGAACACTTGTTTGGGCTATGTTGTTCGAAACTGGCTTGGGTCAGCTGAATGTCTCGTAGCTGGTAATATCATCTTTATACATGTAAGGATCTTGATAGGGACAGGAGTTCCTTCACTAGAGAACTTAGAAAATCAGTTTTCTCCCTGTTGACTAGACTGAAGAAGAAGATTTTTTTCGCCAACAGGTCTTAATTCTAAATAAAAAATAAATATGATATAGATAAATTCATTAGAATAGTGATTAATTGATTATTTGATTGATTACTGATATTAATTAAATGGCCAATTAATTGATCAGGGACGAGATAAATATAGTAGCAACGTGAGTTCGACCTTGAGTTTCCTTATACCCTCTCCATGACGTGGGCTTGCACCCTTTTACTAGACCTGTTATTGTTATAGGTACATGAGGTAGTTCGGTCACTTTCCATAGGAACTATAGTAAATGATAAAACGCAGTCTTGTTTATCTATGATCTGGTTACGCTGATGAAGACTTAGTCTATTTAGAGGTGTTCCGACTATTAACTAAAAATCGATGGTTAAACCGATAACCTCTTGATGTTTTTGTTGCTCTTTTCCATTAAAGAATTTGATCAGAATAACAAAGACTTCAGAAAGACCGTGCCAGACTACATTTTATCATTGACTATAGTTACGACAAGAAAAACTGTGATAATCACAGCGGGTCCACAAACAAAGCCGACCGACCTGTGAATATTTTGAAGGCATAACTATTCTACCAGTCTAAATGTGAGAGGAAAATGCTCTATAAATGATCAATGCTTTGAACATAGTTGATTCATCTATCCTTTAAGGAGTATCAACAGTTACTGAACATTTTTTTTTTTTTGCACAATCAAAACTGACACAACGTTATATAATAGCCAGTAATATCTTTCAAAAAACAAAAAAAGGCGTATTAAAAACAAGAGTGTTCTTTGGAACACATGTGTCACCTTCTGAAGCGTGACGTAAAAGATGTGACGAACAGAAAGACAGACAGACAGACGAAGGAAACGTGATCCGTATGTGTCACCCCTGCTTACAGCAAGTGACAAAAAACTAACGAACAAACAGACTGCAAATCTTAATTAATATTTTATTTATAAAAATGTTACATTTAAGATATGCAAGAATGGGAATACAAAACCAATAATCAGGCAGTCAAATTGTTATACCATAGATTAGCCGACTACTATTGTACAGTACACACCTTCTTAAAGAACCATTTAATTATGTTAAATAGATAGGTTGATGAGGCAGATGATTGAAAAAGCTGCTAATTGTAGGATAAATGCAATACGAAAAACCAGTCATCTGCGTTTAAACTACCTTATGGTCTGTGGTTTGATGGAGTAGGGATCGAACTTGGACAGATCTAGTCCGGCGCTCTACCAGCAGTGCGTCCTAAGTGACGTAGTTTTGCTACGGACACTTTCTGAAAATAAACGTACGCCTCCTTGATAGAGTCGTAAATGTTTAGTTTTACATGTTAGATTGAACTCGTGTAGAAAGAATTGGTTGTGACGGATCGACATAAACAACAACAAATTGTAGACTGTAACCAAAGAATAGACTGTCCCGAAATTTCGCGTTAGAAGAATGTCGTTTTAACTAATAAAAATGTAAAGATTCGCAAATTCTCCGCACTAATAAACGGTCGAATTACCTCATTATCTGTCCTGATATTTAACCTTTTATTTGAAAACCAGGATTAAACCAGACACATAGGCTGACCTTTTTCAAAGCGATGTGTTATAAACTGACCCCGAATGCACTGAGGCGTGCGGGTAGAACAACAGACTTACCGCAAGACAGCTGGAAGGCTTCCTCACAGTATCACGCCGAAGATATGTGGCATGATACCACACCCAGTCATATTATCCTGAAACCGGTCCAACTAGTCCTGAATCACCCTTATATGTTGTGCAAGGGAACTAGACTAGCACAATATTTACGACCAATTTTTCTTTAGGTTGGTGTGTCGCGGCCAAGGATCGAACCCATGACTTCCGATCCCATGGCCACATGGGGACGGTCCTTATTTCATTTGCTTGGCCTTCAGCTATGTAATAAGAATAAGTAATAGGTGTCCTTCCCCTACGCAAAATCTTAAAACTCAGGTTTTCGGCACCAATAATGATAAAAATGGCGGAATAAGGTAGCTGTTTGACGTTTTGCAACTAGTGGGGTTCCGCTTTTAATCGGGGTAAAGTTTGAAATATGATTTAACAAATGTTTAAAATTATTCATTTTATGTTGATTCAGAAACAAGCTCTAACAACTTATACTAATCCCTCTCGCCAGTTCATGGGTTGGACCAGTACTTTGTGCCCGGGAAGTTCTTGAAACCACCCATCTATTTTACAATCAGGGCTGGTTGCATTTGGTGACGATGCGTTTGTAGGTGGGTATTGCACACATATAGTTTGAAATAAAAGTTTTAGTCAGTGGCCATCTGTGAACAATATGCTTTTAAAAAGATGAATTTGAATTTTCTTCAATAAAATATTAATAACAGAAAAAAAGCAAAAACGGGGAGGTACAGTTACGTTCAAATCTTCAGCAGACGTGTGACGTATTATTTACCTCCAAATGTTTCGATGTCACTTTGTAACGATTGTGATTTTGACCAATTCCTTTGAGCAAATTCGCAAGATTGGATGGCTCCTCCAATCGCATGATACATTTGTCGATGGTTGCCATGACACGTAGCGCGTGCACGCGTATCAAACCGGAAGTGTGTAATTCCGTGAGGTCCTTACCCTTGAAACTGTAGAATACCTCTGTTAGATCTGGGCTGTCCTCGAATAAACTGGAAAGAAAACAAGAAATACGTACATATGGGGCCTCCGTGGCCAAGAGGGTACAGTTGCTGACTGTAACACTCACTCAGCCCCTCACCGCGTGGGTTCGAATCCCGGCAGGGTCATTCGGATTTTCATGTGAGGAAGCCTTCCACTGGTTTGCAGTAGGTCGGTGGTTCTACCTGGATGCCTCCGTGCATTCGGGGTCTTTCTCCTCCTGTAATTAGCTGGACGTGGCTATATGACTGAAATACACTCTAAGCGACGGTAAACTCAAATAGTCAAGAAAGTTCGATGCTCATTGGGATATGAAATTGTTTCAACTCAGATATACCTCCTGGGTCTTTATAAATCATCGCCCACAGCTTCGCCTTCAGATTTATAGTCATTTAACACCATTAACGAGCTAGGGCGACTGTTAAGGTAATCCGTCCATCATTAAATTCTCATCATGGTCCTTCCGATGCTTAAAGAGACTTCAGCGCAGATGCAAGCATTCATTTGAAGTTGTAATAGTTGTATTGTAGTTTAAAGGCTATTTTGTTCAATGTCTGTACATGCTTGTATTTACTATAAAATTCCAATGATCGCTTGATGTTCCACGATCACAATTTGGTTGATGGATTACCTTAAATATCGCAATTATCTCCCCCAGCGTCAACTTCCGATTAAAAGTCACGTAACACCATTACTGCACCAGGGCGACTGTTAATTTTTTGGTTTAGATTTAAAGCCATTTGTTAGTGTCCTGTAATGAATGCCTATACGAATGTCAATGTACACAATATATACACATAGTATCTATCTATACATGGATTACATCATTGTAAGGTGATAAACATGTTCAAAAGATAAAAAAGACATGTAGACAACTTTCATTGAACATAGCTAGGCAAAGGACGGTCGGTTACTGATATCCTTTCCAAGCGCTTAACAGCCATGCCTGAAATCAGATATCGTTGTCTTGTCCTATAATTTTTAACATTGACTTATTACTACGCAGGAGAATAAAGGGAGAAAACTCCAACATTTTCATAATATTATTATAGGAAAAAAACAACAAGAGGGCCATGATGGCCCTGGATCGCTCACCTGGTATAATAAAGCTATGTAAAATCAAGTGACCCCTGGGGCAGAGCCAATTTTAACCTCAGGGTCATGATTTGAACAAAGTTGGTAAGAATCGACTAGACAATGCTACACACTACCACACTCTACTTGGTAGAGGTCTATTAGCCCATGTTACATACCAAATATATAAACTCCAGACCTTGAAGATTTTTCTAGTTTTTTTTCCAATATAAGTCTATGTAAAATCAAGTGATCCCTGGAGCGGGGCCAATTTTGACCCCAGCGTCATGATTTGAACAAACTTGGTAAGAATTGACTAGACAATGCTACACACCAAATATCTAAACTCTATGCTTTGTGGTGTCTGAGAAGTAGATTTTTCAAGTTTTTTTCCTATTAGCCTATGTTAAATCAAGTGACCCCTGGGGCGGGGCCAATTTTGACCTCAGGGTCATGATTTGAACAAACTTGGTAGAGATCAACTAGACAATGCTACACACCAAATATCTAACTCTATGCCTTGTGGTTTCTGAGAAGAAGATTTTTCAAGTTTTTTTCCTATATTAGCCTATGTTAAATCAAGTGACCCCTGGGGCAGGGCCAATTTTGACCCCAGGGTCATAATTTGAACAATCTTGGTAGAGAGTCATAAGATCATGCTACATACCAAACATCAAAAGGCTAGGCCTTGTGGTTTCGGAGAAGAAGATTTTTCAAGTTTTTCCTATATTAGCCTATGTGAAATCAAGTGACCCCTGGGGCGGGGCCAATTTTGACCACAGGGTCAAAATTTGTGCAATCTTGGTAGAGAGTCATAAGATCATGCTACATACCAAAAATCAAAAGGCTAGGTCTTGTGGTTTCGGAGAAGAAGATTTTTTAAATTTTCATTTTTAAAATCTATTTTTAGCTCCTGTGACCTACTTATTTACCCAATCAAAATAATTTGAACAATTTTGATAGAGGTCATGATAAGGATGATTCCTGTGAAGTTTGGTCAAAATCCATCCAGTGGTTTAGGAGAAGAAGTTGTTTAAAGGAAAAGTTGACGCAAGACGCACGGACGGACGGACGGACGGACGACTGACGCCGGACAAAAGGCGATCACAAAAGCTCACCATGAGCACGTTGTGCTCAGGTGAGCTAAAAAAACAAAACAAAAAAAAATTATCTTTACATGAATTATATATACTTCACCACGGTTTCTTTCGTTAGAACATGTTAAGTGAGCGACATCTATATTTCGCCATTTATCTTTGTATTATTCGTATATCTACTTATTTTTAAAGTACATGCTTTACTTTTTTCTCTCAAGTTTTTTCCCCTCTTTAAGCTCTTTCAGGGCTTTGATTTCTCCTCTAACAAGTATTATTAGATTTTAAGGCCAAGTGGAGGACGAACACACGTACACTATCAATCCGGGCATTTTAATGACATTTTAGAGTGACAGGGAATACCATTGTAGCGGGATTCATTTCAAATGTTTCATATCACTGACATCGGAAAGAAATCTAAATATCGATACATCGTGATGTTTATGGGCGATATTTATTGCTACATCTGCGATGCATCTTCACTCCAGGTCGTTCTTCTTAATACCACCAGTCTGACACTTCTGTGGATTTCAGACCATATACTTGATGCCGATGTAAATATCAAATGCATCATTATCCTTCGTCAGATGAAAGTCTTATCATCATGAAGATGCAGTGCAGGGTAATTACCAAACGCTTTTGAGACAGCCAACTGCATTTCTTAGTTTCTGGCTTAATGCATAGGAGTTTATGAATTTTAAAGAAATCTAGTAAAACTGTGCTGAAGGAAGGCCATCTGTCCGTAAGAAAGCGCATTCGACGATGCTAGCATGTGTCAATCTCAAATTTGTAACACCAGAAGGGGCCATAATTTACAATGATTTCATTTAGGGTTTATCTTATTTTATGGCATGATGTCCCTGAACACCTACAAACAATTTTAAGTCAATTCATTAACTGACTGCTGAGATATAAGAATAATTTTATAGTATGTTGAATGCAAAACTTTACCAATTTTTCTAAGTCCAAATAGGACTATAATTTGTATTAAATTTTGTGAAGAGTTTGTTTTCTTACTTGCTTGTTTAATGCCCCTAAGACAGTGAAGTATGAAATCAATAAGCTGGTCACCAATATGTACTCATCTCTGTAAATTGCAAGCAAAACTTAAACCAAATGTATTTGCACGCAAAACTTAACCAAACTTTCTAATTTCAAAAGGGGCCATTATATATGACGATTGTAGGCTTGAGTAATCGTCCTTGATTGTATGAACACATATGTGAAGTTTCAGGTCAATCGTTTATCTGATTGCTGAAATGTAAGCGTCATAGTATGTTGAATGCAAAACTTTAACCATAATTTGTATTTAATCTGGTTAAAGGTTACCTTACTTTTTTGTTTAATTACCCTGAAGGCATTAGTGAAGTACCAAATCAATAAACATAGTATTTTAATAAGTCTATGACGTATGCATGATAGTAAATTGCACGCAAAATCTTAACCTAGGTGTGACGCCGACGCCAGGTGAGTAGAATAACTCAGTAGAGCTAAACACGCGTTCTGTACATCTGAGTGCTGACTGCCCGCATAGTGCAGATGCAGCAATCAAAGTTTGTCTGAGTCTGAAAGAACCCGGGTTATACCTTACATAAAAGTGTTTGGGTTATTTTATTGTATATATAAAATAAAATCACAATGTAATATAAATACGGCGTGTATGTTGAGATAGCACGAAGCTGAAGCAGCTGTGTCGGTCACACGTGGTCTGGTGATATCTGAATCTTCTATCGCTCAGTATGTAAAGCTGTTATCAATGTGACTACAGGGCCCGATGTTTGTATTTGTATACTTTCAGTCTCAGATATAAATCAATCGAACATCTTTATTTCACAAATATGTAAAATCTGACGAAATGTTTCAATGAAAGATATGATAAATATACCCTATGGCACTAGAACCGAAAAAAGTTGGTCTTGTGTGGTCTAATTTTATTAGAAAATGTTTGACACATAGTTATTTTGTTTTGAAAACTGTGGTCCTACAGGCAAAATGTTCATGTTTATATATATTGTAGAATGAGTTCAAAGATCCTTGGTCTCTCAGTGCCTTGAAAGCTTTGATTCGTTTCATAATGGGCCATTCACAATCAATTGCATAACGTAGGAGGTCATAACCTTACTAACCTGAAGTACACAATCGCTTTACTAATAGAAGATATTTATGAATTAAAAAAAAATCATTAAAATGGGGTATTCAAACAGTCACACCTCAACACCACCAGAGTCTACTGAAATTGACCTTTTGTTTTTCTGAAGAGTTGAAATATGACTCAACATTAACAATATCTATGGATAAACTAAATATTCAGGATTCAAGTCACGACAGAGCATCAATGTGCCACAAAGTGAACAATCGGGGCAGAAAGAAAACTATACGACTGGTATATTTATATTTCGAGGATTATAGATGTTACTCTAGATATAAAAACTATACTCGGACGGAAATATATTGATTGCTATCTCATTTGACCTCAGCTTACAGAGCAATTATTCAGAATAACCCGGTTACTGATAAACTCAAACCTGTAAAACCTAAGTGGGATTGTACTAAGAGATACATTTTTAGATAAATTATAATCTGAAGTAAAACAGTTCTTGATGAGGATGTAAACAATGATTACCATGAAAATATCTACAAAACCAGTTAGACCCATGTTATCAATAAAAACAAGAATGATATCTAACATGGTTTGGGCCTCAATGCCACTGCGCACGAAGTCGATAAAATGCAGCTAAAAGAATGCATTATTAAAGCTCATTACTTCTCAGATATTGTAATTATTTCAATTCCAGACATGCTACGTAGTTTTACGATATTGCAAAGTAACCTAAATGGTTGTTAATGACAACATATCCGATCTTCGCTAACTTTACGTACTTAAAATGCACGAAAAATATAAAGCTGTCCCTCCACTTTCAACTTTAAATACTACTTAGTAGTACTTAGAACAAAATTATCCTCATTCTTGGTATTCCAATCAATTTTATTTCATTCCTCTGAATTATCCGTGCACGCATGTTTTCAACACTTCAGTCGTGTCTCAACCAAATATGCTCGGGCTATCGTTGGAAATGCTCACCATTTACAAAATAAATAAAGGCAGTATTTTATCATCCATCCAAATACTAAGAAGTGCTGCATCTATTGACCATTTCACCAGAGGATCGGCTATATCCGGTAAAATTCGGTAAATTCAATTGACCAATCAATGACTTGAGGAAAATTTCATGTGTGGAAAAATACACCAGCATGTAGATTAGGTGTTCGGGGAATGCTCGTTGATTTACGTAGGTTTACGTCTCATTTCGGAGTGAAATGGTCTATAATCGAAGCAAAGTCATGCGAGATTGGATATTTGGCCATTGCGTATCTGTTCTGGTATTGAAAATTTCTCAAACACAATACTAGTTTTGAGATTAGAGATTTTGAGTAAGATATAAAAGGTAAAATATTTAAGAATATAACCAACATGTACTCCAATATAAAAAAAGTGTGTTTCTGACAATTTACAACTTTGAACAGCTTAAGCGGTGCACGAATCTCTCTCCGCTACAAATTTTCATTTAGAAATATACACCAATTGAATTTGTGAAGCAATATTATAAATACATATATTTAGGTGTAACATATTCATCTTCAGGTTGTAAATCAGCATGTTAACAGAATATTTGATATTGTCGGCAAAGAGGGCTATACTGTAAGTTATACTCTACTGTAAGTTATTAAATATATAACATGATAAATATTAAATATATAACATGATAAATTAAATATATAACATGATAAATATTAAAAACTGTCACAATTTGCCTTGTGACAAAAACTATCGGTCATATCCCTTCAAATAACAAAAGAGCAGGTAACCCCAAATATCATTTTGGCAGTTATTGCAACTTTTCGACTTTAAATTGGAATAATTCAGGTTAGTGTTTTTTAAGTTCTTATTTCAGTATGTCCTAAAGGTAGGGGGTTGAAACTTTCCACATGTTTTCGGGCTCAGTACCTTATGTCACACAGTAAAGTGGAGAGCGCATTCTTGGGACAGCTCTTGTATACAATCCCGGATGGTTGCATTGGGTGACCATGCGCCTGTAGATGGGTATTGATAGACGTAATACACTCATATATTAAAAATCAAATTGATTTCTTTGTCAATGACAATCTTTGAACGAGCTGCTTTAAATAAGGCCTTATACATAACTTTGTATCGAACATTTGATGATGCAATTACCTGGAACTAATAGAGCTGATTTGTGTTTGTTTTCTTGTTCAGTTGAGACAGAAATAGTTCTGTCACGCTGCAGTATCACGCCGTAGACATGTGGCATGATACACCAAATCACATTATCCCGACACCGGGCCAACCAGTCCTGGAACCACCCTTATTTGCTGAGCACCAAGCAAGGGGGCTAAATATTGTATTGAAGACCTGAAAATATAAGTACTAAGAACAAATGAAATTAATTTTTATTTCTTAAGACTGAATTATTGATGGGTAGTTAATAAACGAACGCTTAGAATGCCGGGATGAAGGACAAATTTTTTTTTAAAATTCTAATTTGAAAGCAGATAGAGATATTAGCGAGAAAGAGAGGGAGAAAAGAATTTTAGTGACTTCTCAGTACTAAATTATTCTACTTAGAACAAAAGTATCGACTGGTAACGTACCCGAATGCAGATCTGAAGGTTGTGGGTTCGAACACTGTTGAGGTACATGGATTCTTCATGACCTAAGTACTAACGCCGGGAGAGATTAGTATAAGTTTTAAGAAATTGTTTCTCAATCGACGTAAAACAAATATTAAAGTGTAAACTCAACTGTGCAAAACAAAATGTATTGACTATAAAAAAACAACATCATAACGGCTAGATTTAAACTGTGTTCAGAATGAAACAATACAACAGGATATGAAGACGCCCCCAAAAACGTGAAACTGTAAATGAGAAAGATAAAGATATAATGAACTACAGATGGCCAACTATTTTAATTGCGGAATGTTTAGTTATTGCTGCATCGCGTTCCGGTATAAGTGTTTGACAAGATATACCAAGATATAGACTTTCCTGATAGTCCAGGAATCTATAGATCACAATTAAACGTGCAAACATGGTAATTGACTTTAGATCATTAATTACGATTACAACACACGCTCTCGTGCTTGTCAAGAATTGTGTCTCATTTGAACAGTGAACGTGTTCTGATAGGGTTGGTTTAACGTTGTTAGTCGAGATTAATAGCAATCGGCATAAACGAATATATTCCCGGACCATCTACAAGGTCTTTCTTTTTGTTTATGGCTGTAAAATTCTGTTCTGTTCTGTTTATACATGCAAACTGATGTTTTAGTATCTTTGTAAAGTAAAAGATGAGAGGGCGTTAGTTTCAAATGACTAATTTATAAATTAATATTTTTATTAATCCCTTTCTGATGTATACCATTTAACACAATGTCGGATCATAACAGCACATTGCCTCCAACTGTATTCGATATTCAGCCCTTTCAACCGGCGACATGGTCTTTATCAATGGACCCCTCTCGCTCAGGGGCTTATTACTTACAGACAAGCAGCAAATTCTGAAATCTTTACATAACCGTATCATTAAGCCGACGAGTGATTGCCCTACCAGTATCTAGAAGTAAAATACAACGCCATACAGTGTAATACAAAACACAGCCCTATATATTGTAACATTCTATTTACAAATGTGGAAACATAATGTGTTAGGTAACCAAGTGTCACAACAATCGCGGTCTTTGACAGTATTTAACACCCATTACCTTACACCGTCACCCATATACGAGTTGTACTTTATAATAACAATACCACCAGTGGTGGTGCTTACGTGATACTTAGCGAATAAGATACAAAACATTGCATTCCGGGAGATTACTGACCCCAACAGTAAGGACGGTTGATATGCCGCGGTAACTCGGTAAACATGCGTGTTTTCCAGCATGTTCTTATCAATGCTTTAGAAGGTTTCCTGTTCAAAATCACAATTTAATGTCGTTTAGAGAAACAAACGGTAAATCTAGATACAACACGAACAACATCGAGCTGTTCTGAAGGTCTCACCAGAAGATATTATCAAATAATCTTCCTCCGTTTTTTGTTGTATACAACAACTATATATCTAAGCGAATCAGTCTTGGCCTTCCCTTGTTAGATAATAGCAATTAATATAGATTGATTGGCACATTAGTTGCTGTATATCGAAGCATAAATATTCCTGAAAATCATGAATTTACCACGCAAAAGCAAAAAGAGCAATGTGTGCATTTGACATTTACGTGAGAAGCAATTACATTTGGGCCGCGTTATCAGAAATATACTGTTAATGCTTATTTAGCGATGGTCCATTTTTTGCGATATTTGCGTATCTAGACAAAGTGTGGTTCCAAATTAAATTATGACAATAAGCAATATGTTTGCCGTGTAATATTGATTAGACATAGGCTATAGAGAAGTGCATATGTTATAACTCATAAGCATACATTAATCTACATACATAATTTGATTCATTTTAGATAGAAATACATCTGCGGCGTAATGATCTGTATAAGTAGTTTCTGTGTTAAAATTTACTTTGTTTGACAGTTTTCAATGCAATGCTTACTCGCAATTTACACCGTGGTTTCGACCTACTTGCGACTTCGTAGTCTCAATGCAGTCTCCACGGTCTCAAAAGCAATTTCTCTTGGTCTTCATCCCTTATGCTAGTGTTTTGAACGTTTCAAAGCACTATCATAAGTTATGCGACTGCTTAAAATGCAATGGAATCGCATGAAAGGCTCGCATTAGTCTCAACTCACTCTTAATCCTGTCTCAAATGTAATAGGCTCGCAAGTGACTCGCGATGCGATTAGATTCATGGTCGTATTATATTATTCATGTAATAATTTTCCAAACACACAATTTTAACGAGTTTTATATTGTTATATATATATATATATATATATATATATATATATATATATATATAACATGATACAATATTCAACAGGAATTGTCATGGATAGTTCGTCTCAGTTCCACGTCATTCTTAATTATCATACTAAAATCATTTCTTCCCTTTGAATATGCTACATGTTGGTCCAAGTATTTGTTTGTCCTCGAACTTGATTATGGATATCTTTGTAACATTAATAATGTAAAGAGAGATACAATCAAATTATGAGATTTTTTTTTACTGAATGTATACAAACATCATCGGTGCCAGGTCTCTTTTGGATTTTTAGATAAATAGCTCTTCGTTTTACTATTTGTGTCAACTGAGAATAAATCTAGCACACTGATTAGAATTTAAGGCTTTTTTGTAAATGAGAAATTACATGGTAATATTTTGGCAAAATGAAATTAAGTTTAGCAAACAAGTCTCAAAAGAGGAGACAAGCATACTATCATACACACGAGGGCTAAATGTCGTTTAGCATAAGACTAATTCAGTTTTAAAGGAGACACACACACACCATTGTGAAATATACTTCAATATCGGGACAGAGATTTTTTGTTGATTTAGTTGTGATATCCCATATTTGTTTGTTTTTCTTTTACGAGAGATTATATCAAGTATTCGACTATGGATACACTTAAATCAATGAAATCGTTTCATTATTTATGCATTCTAAGCATCCTTGATCTCACTCCATATACCCTAACTTTCTCTCTCTCTCTCTCCGACACACATTTCTCTCTCTCTCTCTCTCTCTCTCTCGAATGCTCTTATGCACGTCGTAACGTAAGATTTATTTAGTGCATCATTGCTTCAAGATAAGGCTATAAAAACTATTTCATGACGTGAGTTTTATACCTTGGCGTGAATTATATATCTTTGGGAAGTATGATAAAGAGGATATGTGTTGATTTATCGTAAGATCGCATTTTCTTTGCACACGGTTATAGAAAATATTGTTTCTGAGTCTCTCGTACGTGCATTTTTTAACAATGCCTGAAAATGCGATTATCATAAAAAAAAACTCCATTTATTTCATGTTCATAAAACACCTCGAAAAATTACGATGATCTCATATAAATATAAGGCGAATTAAAACATATATACATTTATTATTTAGACTGAAATAGTTGGAAAATCAAACATGTGATATATAATGCTTTATACAAAGATAGATGTGGGTTTCCTACTTAGAATAACATACATGTTTCATGCATCAATAAGATATTAAACACTATGTCTGAAAAGATCGAGTATATTGTATGATAGACAGAAATACAAATCTATTAATTTAACATAATGAACAACAAAACAAGAAATGATTTCGGTTATATTATATTATATTCAATGACTTTAAAAACGCATTACCTTGGAAAATTGTTGACTATTTATTTTTATTTTATTTTATTTTTATTAGGGATTTAGTGAATAACGCGGCATATTTCGGCAATGAATGGATATGTGTTTAAAGGCTTACTTTTATTAAGTTACACTTGTGAAACATTAAATTCCCGCGAAATATCGAAGATTTATACATGTGTTTTTAAAGTCCTCGAGTTAGTATCATTGCAGTTGTTGTACCAATATAAGGAACACACTGTTACACTCACTTTCATGACTCGCAATTTTGAAATTTTGTCGTCTATGCGCCAACTTTTAATCATCGAGAAGTATAACCAGGCACCTTGTTAACCCCGACACGTGCTGCACCGTATACACCGGCATATTACAATAACAAATGTCGGCCTATCTACAGGCGCCAAGGTTGTCGACAGCTGACATATACACGTTCGATCATAGACGATAAGCCTATCCAAGAATATCTGAGTTGTTTTCACAAGTAGATCTAGATTTCTAGATTTATTTTACTTGAAAGACGAACAAACTTTTTACATTTTCAAACCCCTAAAGTGTTGAATGATCCGTGAATTAGTTAAACGTACACTGTAGGTCCTTAATTTAATAAGTGGTAGTTTATAAACCTCGAAACCCAAGGTATATATTCCGTTATCACTACCGTATATATCGTGGGATTTTCAACTGACAAACTTTTGTTTTTATGAATATCAACTAGCTACTTGCTGACGTATGAATCCACGCGTAGTAGTTTGAATACTTTTCATCTAAGTTATTAAAGTAATGCACCGTTTTATTCCCAATGGTCAAATGTTTCGTATTACCATTGCAACGGATCAAATGAAATGACTAATTAATAATGGAATTTTCTACTCAAATAATACACGGTCGATTAAAAGGCTAAGTGTATTGAGCGAGCATAGGTTCCGACGATGGAAGTTTGGATGAAATATATTATTATCTTTATCTTAAATTGCCAGTAACCGATCAGTTGACCCAGTGAATGTTAAGTAACGGAGAGTTACCTGCCAATAAATATGCAGATATAAGAACATTTGAATCCCTACACAGTAGTTTCTATACGAACATTTCCTGACAGGAGATCCGAATCGTTCAACTAAATATCTAATGTTATACGTTATACTGTGTTATACTATCAGCATAATATGTCAATTAAATGATTATCATTGTCCATGTACTTCTGTTAAATTTTAAACAAAATTCAAGTGTCCGTTGATTTTATTTTTTTTCAATATCAAAAACGCAATCGGGGTAGATCAATACAGTTTGTGTCCCCGGAACGTTTTTGTGTCGTATATTCACTTAAATTGTCTTTGAACAATTACACTGTCTGAGCTCTGTAGGAGAGTCTCTTGGCGAGAATGTTTAAATATGATGCTAAAAATCGAGGAAATCAATTCCCCTGACTGGTTCCCAAACACTTGCTCTAAACATCCTGTTTAATTCCCGGCTCCATGCTCTTCGTCATCTGGTATAACATCAGTTCGAACAGTGACCTCCAGGCGCCCTCAACCTCTTCCGACCACTGGTCCTCAAGGTGGGTTTTAATAGATTTTATAAAGAACGGAAGTAAATTCTGGAATGGAAAATATTCGTACATATTTTACTGCTAATCAAAAGTTTCATAAAAATCTGGATTTGTATAATTTTTTTTCAACATTTTGCAAATGTAGTTAGAGTGCTGACTGATTAGCCGTGATCGAAAATCGAAGTATCTATATATTAAATCAATCAGGCATTACTTTTTACTGAGGTCAGGAATAAAAAACAAGCATGATGTACTAATGTTTGATGGTTCTTTTTTTATAAAGTCACTCTTCAAATACATGATTATTCGTGTAAGGGACTTTTATGATGCAACTTTGAACAAGCTACGATCGGATGATCGTCATGTCCCTGGGAGGGTGGGGTGGGGTGGAGGGGGGAGGGGGTGGCAGACCATGAGTGTCAATGTGATATAAAGGTCAAGGTCACCTGGCCGATAGGGCTAATCAGAATGCATGCACCTGTGAAGTTTGGAGGCTGTAGGTGATAGGATTTCCGTGATATTGCCAAGGTAAAAGTTTACTGACAAACAAGCAGACAGACCAAAAACAATATGCCCCGATCTATCGATCCGTGTCATAAAAGTCAATTAAAATACAATTTTTATAAACAAACTGTGTCGATATGATACTGATTACCTCGCCTGAAATACATTTTAAAGGCTAAGCTAGATATGACAAAAAGTGCAAAAGAACAAGTCCTGGAAATTGTCATTATTTTTAAATGACGTCCCATGTAACACCATAAGAACAAGTCACTAAGCGGACAGCTAAAAGATGGTCAGGCATATCTGTCTAAAAAAATCATGAACTGAATTTATATACATATATGTAAATATCTACTCAGGTCATAAATAAGCATTTATCAAAAGTAAAAAAACAAAACAAAAAAAAACAACTTAGAAGTCATCCTAAACTTGTGGCAAACAATTGATTTCATCCGCGGATCAAACCATTTATCTCAATGTGGGTGGGGGTCCAACAGGAATATACTGGTCAACTATGAAAATTACCATTACCATAACTAGCAAACTATGAAACATTTTTTGTCAATAAATCGATCTATTTTTGTACATGATAAAATAAAAAAAGGGAAAGTGTGCTATTGAATAAATCGCTGGTAAACCTGAATGCTCAGAGCTCTCTGATTGGCCACAAATATAGGGGGGTGGGGGGGGGGGGGGCATCTACCAATACTTCGTTATTGTTTCAAAAATGTTTCTTAATTCTCCACTTGCGATAGATCATTTCACTTTCCTATATGCTGGAGTAAAAATTCACACATTGTTTAATGGGAAATAAACATACACTTTCGATTTTTGATACTCACTGATTGGTCAATTTAAATCAGCGAATTCTACCGGATATTGCCGATCCTCCGGTAAAACGTCTATATGCACGCTATACAGACCTTCTAGCTATAATTTCTACGACATATAAATCTATACATATATACAATGTATATCACCTGCACATGATATGACGTCACATTATACATGCGATGATGTTCTCCTATCTCCTTGAGAATGGTCGCAAAGGTTGAGGGATCGTCCAGCTGCAGGGTACACTTATCGAAAGTGGCCATAACACGCAGGGCGTGCACACGGATCAGGCCGCTTGTGTGGAGCTCCGTCAAGTCCTTGCCACGGAACTTAGTGAATACTTCTTTGAGATCGCTTTTCTCCTCGAACAAACTGAAATAAAAGAATATATAATTAAATATGAACAGATAGAGAGAGAATGCTAACATCCATGTTTGAATTGCTTTGAAATGTTCAAACTCAATGGTGGTCTGCGACCCTTACAATTTGTTTATGGATGTGCCCATGTTTGTTGCGAATTAATTACATACGATTGACATATTCCTTACTTAAAACAAACATGAGAGGTTTCTTAAAAGATCGCAGAAAGCGTGGTTGTTCTCAAACCAGGACAATTCTAGTTTTTCAAATACTGCTTCCGAGGCAAGCACATGAAATGATCTGATAATTAATTTACAACAGCGTAAACGTGTTTGACTGTTTCGAGGAACGCATTAGACGGTATTTAAGATATTTTGAGAAAGGTATGTAAAGAAAAGAGAACGGTTCGTTTCAAATGAGATTAGCCTGGTCATGTATGTCTTACAACAAAGTCAGGCAGTGAAATAAGTAGGTTATTATTATGCTGCATTGTTTACAATGCAACATATTGTAACCGATTACGAAAATGACAATACCGGATATACAAATCCAATGCCCTCTAGCGGGCAAAATATGTATAGGTAAGTTCAAGGCAACTATGAACTAAGCTATTCTACCACATGGTATTTTTCTCCACTAGCGACAGAACGTCACAAAAGTGTGAGTTATGTGGTTGCATAGTCCACACTTATTGATTTTTTACAAAAGTGTGGACTACACGTTATAGTCCACGGTGACTATGAACAAATACTAGCATCTGATTGGACGAGAGGAAAATGTCATGTGCTAAACTTGCACCTGTTTGCGTAGGCGGGAAAAAATATTAATGAAAATACTATTAGTAAAAATGTGTTACTTGAGCCAGTAAAGTGCAGCAGTTCACGCACCTCTGGCATGTAATGTGTCCTTGGTTAATCTATACGAATATGAAACATAAAAAATTCATTCGGTCCTCACATCTACAAGATCCATTTGATGAAGAAAATCAATAAAACGGTTCTAAAACCACTGTCACTTTCTCCTTTGCTGTTCCAGTTTATGCTTAACGCAACAGTCCTTTAATTACAATTGTGTTGCCCCGTGTTGTTGTTTTTTCTCGTTCAACATATCATTGAAAAAAAATTGAGGGGAAAATCAAACAGCATTTTGCTTTAATTTTTCGTCAGAAGAAAAGCATTGCAAACACGATATCGACTTCATTATTGACAGATGTCAATGACCGACACATCCACATACAAATGATTACAGAAATCCAGTAAGATGAAAAGAAAATACCGGCAACAGAATCGCGAGGCCGAGTCAAATTATCGAGAGTTCGCGGCTCTGGCAGAAACGAAATGTTAAGTAAAACTATTTTAATGTCTTTTACTCGTTTATCTGAAAACGGGATATCGTTATCTTGGCTTATGTCAGAGTGCTGACTGGTTGCTTAATTCTAAAGGTAAATGCGATCGTCTGCGGAAGATCTGATGTTTCTTAATCATGGCCTGTCAATTTCTTTGGTATTCGGAAAACAACGATTGACAAAATAATCAAAAATATATTGGATTCCATTCAAAACAAACAGAGCCCGTGGTAAATATCATTTTGTCATTCCGGATGAGGCAAAATTCACGCGGGTTTAGTCTGGTTAACGCTGCCATGTAGACATAATGTAATAAGAAACAGTTCTGAGTTCAAGATGCGATCTGAGTCAGCAGACGCAGGAATGTTTATAAAATTGCCACATGTTTCCTGTAATATATTTATAAATTCGTGGCATTTATCAAAATGTTCATTTTACACATTTTTTATAACTACAAATTTCTATCTAAGGGTTTTGCAATTTCCTTTGAAAGAATTTACTATCAAAAAATAAATAAATAAATAAATAAATAAAAAAACATGGCTAGGCAAACATTATGGAATTACAAGATGTAGGCCTAGGTATGCAACCTAATACGTTTTGATACTGAATTTAAAAAAAATGAACTTCTCAATTACTGACAATTAGTTGGGCTTAATTAGATCGTCTCTGCCATATTTCACACCTGGCAATCAACAGTTGCCAGAAAATGTTGCTACTTCGTTAATCTAGCCTCCATGTCGTCAGATTCAGTCCTTTTGGATTAGTAATATGTTAGGTTAATTCATAGTTGCCTTTAACTACACGATATAGTCACGAGGGCGGAGCCAGCACATGGCATTTTCCTCTCGTCCAGTCAGATACTAGTATTTGTTCATAGTCACCGTGGACTATAACGCGTAGTCCACACCTTTGTAAAAAAAAATCAATAAGTGTGGACTATGCAATCACATAACTCACACTTTTGTGACGTTTTGTCGTTAGTGGGGGAAAATACCATGTGCTAAATAGGTTAGTTCATAGTTGCCCTCAACTACACGACATAGTCACTCGGGCTCCGCCCTCGTGACTATATCGTGTAGTCGAAGGCAACTATGAACTAACCTATACTTAAACACACTGAGAATCGCCTATTTCCATCCTATGAGACAGTAATGCTTTGTAGTCAGTAGCAATGTATCAACATCTAGTGACGTCACAGTCTCTATTTAGAGATTGGTGTCAGCAGTTCAAAACGTAAGACATGGAGAAATAGTTAAAATGTGGTTTCGCTTCATGAATTGATCTATCAGGGGAATTTTAATTTCCTTTTGCCTATTTTATCCTTATTTCAGGAATATAATTCCACTTGTTTCGGTACATAATGAACAGGGGAACTAATGCATATCCTTCGAGATGCAAGCGCGTACGAGGGGTGTTAACAAAGTTCACAGAGAAGTGATCACATTTCTTTATTACATAAACGTAATATCTGAAAAAGCTGATCAGTAAAATATAATTATCAATAGCAGTTGAATTACAAAATTTCATATGATTCGCTTGCATACACACCGTACAGTTATAACAATAGCAACGTCATCAAACGAAACCAAGACCAACTCAAAACGGCGTCAAAGTCAACATTCATATACACATTCACAACGAATGAAAACACGGCTTAATCCTATTCAAAATACACAAACAGGCACATACATGTCGCATATATATATTCAACTGGTCATGAATTATGTTGAAGACAATCCCATTGATGGCAATGCTCCCATCTCTTCAATGCAACTCTTAGACGGCGGCGTCGTGCGACGACGTCTTGATCACTTGACGGCCGCTGCGCTCGTTTTCCTGTCCTGTACCATTTGAATATCACTGTTTTCTCGCAGTAGTTTCACTTTAGGTATTACGTATCATTTTAATTATTTTGTTCTTTGAAATTCCATTCAGAACACAACATTTGATTGCTGTTTTTACCCAACACTCATTTTTGCATCAGTCAACAGATCATCGTTTGTTTATATTTCTGGCGTCAGAAATCAAATTGAAGCCATAAACGACATTGCAAATCTCCGTTAACTACATATATATAGTTTGAAAGGTGTACTGTAAAAATAGAACATTTGAAACGCTTTACCATTTTCATCAAAACGACTTAATTTTGGGCCGGTAAGACGACGATGACGTTACTACGGAAACCATATTTTATTCCATGAGAGGGGTACTGATCTACTTTTTGCACACTAAAATAACAATATAACCACCAACATCATAGTGCAATATCATAAATCTGCCTTTTAAAATAAAGAAATGGGAAAACTTTTCCGCGAACTTTTTTAACACCTCTCGTAACATTACTGAAATTAGTATTTTTTAATCTCTTTCAGTTTGCTGATCTCAACATGTATTACTTATAGTTCACCTTTTAAGAAGTATGGAATTTAACCCAATTGATGCGAAGCCGAGAACAGGATTAAGTTCCATATTTAAAAGTGGTTACCATTTCTCTCTCTCTCTCTCTCTCTCTCTCCCTCTCTCTCTCTCTCTCTCTTCACATAGGCCACAGCGGCACCTTTATAGTCGGCGCGATTAGCACGTAACTCACGTAGCCGTTCAAAACAAATTCAAATAATCAAAAGTAAGAAAAACCGTAATATTTCTTTTCTATTTTGGAAAAATGGAAAATGGTTGAAAAGTGAGACAAACAGTAAAGAGACATATTGTCAGTATTTCATCTCTTTCTTCCTCTTCGATATCTTTTAAACAGAAATATAAACTCCTTTTTGAACAAATAATAAATAAATGATGAAATAAATAAAACCGAGGGATTACAAATAAAGAAACGATATTTTCGAAAGTGTACAATATAATGATTACATCTAAGGTAATTATAGATTAGTCGTAAGATGATTATCTTGGCAGTGTTCGAGATATTTATGGATGTAAGTTTTCTTTTAGGAGAAAATTGTCTACAAATCTAACATCTATCTAAATCTAGTAATCGATATTAAAATGCCATAAAGTCAAGATTACATTATTTACCCGGCTTCATTCAGTCTGCGAAAAAAGTAATTATTCGAAATAAAACATGTATTATTATGTTTATTACGAAAAGTAAAAACTCAGATTAGAATCAAGTTTTTGAACTCAAATAAAACATAAATTAAAAGAGACATTCAAGTTTCGATCTACGAACTAGAATTTATCTATTTTACGCATCCTTTTATTACAGAATATTACAACAGTTTGTCTAAATATAGGACACATGTATTCTGTTGATTATATACAGCGCTAACCGTGTATTTATAGGGCACGATACTGTTTTATGTCTGTTTTCTCAGCAGTGATGAAGCTACTTAGGATGAAACGAAAAAAAAATCATTATTTTTCGTGGGGCTTTTATTTTATAAAATATTTATGTTTTATTTCAGAAGGCCTCGTGTAAAGAAGTTTTACTTACATCTTTGTAAACTTACTAAGTTACCTTCTATAAATAAAGATACTAGTATGTTTCATTATTATTATTAAACAAGTTATGTTAATTACTGTCGATGGTTTGGTGACGGCGTATGTGGTCATAGTTGTAGGAGGAAACTGGAGGCGGAGAAAATACACGTGTTTGGACGAGCGACCACTGTACCCATCATGTACGTAACCAGGAATTGAACAAGGGACGCATTGGTTAGAAGTGAAGCGCGGTTATCACTACGCTTTCTATGCATGGACATGAATATACGAATAAATATACCAACGAACGGATTTAATACACGATAAACGAAGTACAATGTCCTGAAATATGATGATTTTAGAGTAATATAATTATTTTATAGATACTTTTGCATGGTGTGCATGGTATTAAAATCGGCTTACTTAGTTTTGAAGTCTATGCAGAAAACACTTTTACGAAAACTGTACAAAAGAATAAACATTGCACCGTGTTTAGATAATATCTAGAAGTATGTGCATCCGGTATCCCATAAACAAGATATGTAGGATTTCATTCCCTGGGAATAATATGAGATTGACACAAGTGCACCTGATACCTTTCCATAAACATTTCAAACTGCAGCCAGAGCTTTGATTCATTTAAATGCGTCTGGATACCAGAAAAGAACAATATACAAAAATAAAAATGATAAAACAGCATTATTGCATAAATAAATAGCGAAGAAAAACAATAGTAAAAACATATGTTTCCGTTTGTACTTAAATAATTTAATAAATAAATAATTAAGTAAATAAATAAATAAATAATATAAAATTGTTATAATAAAGTACAGTCAGCACCGTCTTGAGCGGTCATTCAAGAGAACTTGAGAAAGTGACCGCTTAACAGAGATGGGCGCTAAATGAAGAATAAGCTTAAAACAAAAAACTTGTTAGATAATATTAAAACTGACCGCTAAATATAGGTTGACCGCTTAAAACAGGCGGTCGCTAATACAGGTTAAACTGTATACGTTTGATAATGATTTTTTACATAGATAAAAGGATTTCATAGGATGTTTAACTAGAATCGCATTAATAATACACGTTAGATTGATTTCTGCGCGTGACTTACGTGTAATTACAGTCCTTCAAATAGTGGAGAAAGATGCAGTAAAGGAGATATATTTCTTTCCTTTCATACTTCTAGGAAATTCAATTTTCACTTGATCTGTTAATTTTACATAGACTACGTCTATCAGTACTCAAATGAAATCATAAATTTGATTATAATATTAATATGTATTTTATTGACTGTTCCAGATATTAATACATTTCCTTTTGAAACGATAAAACAAGCCTCAGCTCCCTATTTAGTTCAATATTAGATTAGTTTGCGTAATAAACTGGTCTATTACTGACATCTGGACAATCTCAAACCACAGCCTTTCCAGCTGCAAAAGCCAAAGTGGGCTTATCATATCCACGTGGTGCATTGTTGTATCGGTGTAATTGTAGGATAACATTTGGGGACTGCTGTTTTTTCTTAGGTACGCTGGTGATACTTTAAATACCAAGCACTACACTGGGATCAACAGGAAACAATCTCTATATCTCAATTCCAAGATCCCTTTTTTGATTACAGTTTCGCAGAAATTATCTGAATTTTATCTGTTTTAATTTTCTACCGCGTGCTGCCCGCTAGCTTCAATCGGTACTTGAGTAAGTGGTGTTTAAAGGTGTACAATGATCTATGATAAATAAAACAGCAACAGCGTATGGTCCTACTTCGTGCCAAAACAAATTAACACTGTCAGTAGTTTGCAAGATCAATAGAAATAAAAAGAAATAACTTGATTTTCCTTTTCCGTCTGAAGTAAATTGTATTTGTGATACATGATATTATTTGGTTGCGTGTGACAAGCTCTAGGAGATGGTCCAATACACAGACAGCATGAAGACAATCGTTTAAATATATCTCGTCAGTCCCTAATCACAGCTACATAAACATCTTTAATCAATACTGATGAAAAGTTGAATTGCATCTTCGTCAGTGAGTCGCATTTTATTCAGTGCTGAAACATTGGTATGTGTTTCATCTATTAGTTTAGCTTTCCGTTTGTAAATTTATTTTGATTATTCAGATATTTCAAGATCATACACAAGAAAAGAGTTTGTGAGACGTGACGTTCAGTAGATTAGATTGATATTTGAACTGAGAGACCGTCACCGGTGGTCGAGTGGTTACAGCGTCCGCCTTGGGAGCGGGAGGTCGTGGGTTCGATCCACGGCTGCGACATACCAAAGTCGTAAAAAACGGTACCGGTATAAATCCCTTGCTTTGCGCTCAGCATATACGGATTATTCCAAGACTGGTTGGTGTGGTGTCAGGATAATGTGATTGGGTGTGGTATCATGCCACATGTCTACGGCGTGATAATGCAGTATGGCAGCACTATATCTGTCTCAAGTAGACATAGCCTCCAAATGACTGAAATAATGTCAGTGGGATCTTAACCCGACACACAAACAAACTGAATCAAGATTTGTGAGTTGTATTGATGAAAGTATCAGTTAATGCCAAACTGAATTTATACTACATTTCGGCGTATTATTATAAACGCGTTCCTATTCTAGTTACAGTTTATTTCAAAAGACATAATAAGGCACATGCATATGGACATCATTATCAAAGAAACATATACTATTGGAGATATTGTATACTTGAGACGGATATAGTGCGGCCACACTGTAATATTACGCCGTAGACATGCGGCATGATGCCACACCAAATCACATTATCCTGACACCGGGCCAAATAGTCTTTGAACTACACTTTTATGCTGAATACCAAGCAAGGGAGCAATAGTATCGGTACATTTTTTAAGAGTTTGGTATGTTGTGGCCGGGGATCGAACCCACGACCTCCAACTCCAGGGCAGACGCTCTAACCACTCGGGCACCGGGGGCGGTGATTTTATTCTATACAAAGTGTATCTTTGTCAAAATTTCATACTAAACCTAATATGTCTTAACCAATACGGAGATTTTGACGACGGCAGTTTTCAAAACTTTGCAAACACTATAGTAAATCAATGCATTGTGTTCGAGAATAATATCTTCTTACATTTTAGTATAAACATGTTTCTCACTTATGAACTATAAAATTACAACTTTCATTATTTCGATGATCAAATAACTTCAAATAATATCACTTCAATTGCCCCAAGTCTACAAGCATGTAGGGGACGCCATCGTGGCCGTGTGGTTAAAGTAGCTATGGGTTCGAGTCCCTTCAGAGTCACTTGGATTTTTCATGTACGGAAGCTTTCCAGCTTGTTTGTGGTAGGTCGTTGGATCGAAGCATTAGGAGTCTTTTTCCTCCTGCAATTAGCTGGACGTCGCTACATGACAGTAATACTAAAATCCAGCATAACAAAAGTGACGTACCAAAGACCAATTTAACCAAGGTTTGCAACTTGTCTAAATCTCACAAAAGCTCGTAACAAATTATCCAATTCTCGCAAAGTCACGTTTAAAGATATTTCATTTTATTGAAGATATGTGTAAATAAATTGTAAATTGTATCTTACAAAAGAACATTACATTACCATCAAAATGAAACCTTATATATTAAAATGAGTCATGCAATAAAACTGTTTTATGTAAAATAGAAAAAAGTAGCTGCATGATGATATCTATGTCACATGTGTTGTTTTCCTGCAAGACTGCTTTAATCCAAATCAAAATTTAAAAGAATCTTTAAAATAAATCATAATGAAAGTAATGCCTTACAGTAAAGAGATTATAATTTTCTAATAAGGTTACATATTCCTCTGTACATTTTACATGTTTTGAATGTTTGCAGTATTCAATGATCTGCTATGTGCCTAAACAATATTTTCCACTGGCTTTTACAGAAGTTTCCTATCTGTATTTAATAAATCTTTGGACCTATTAATACAAACATATTGACTGGTCCCATACCTCATGAATGTCGTGACTCCAATGTTGGAAACATGCTGCTTAAGAATTCTCCAAGTACTCCGAATGATTGCTTTTTGCGAGTCAGAGAGCTGCGGTTTAACCCGACTCTTGTCGTCCGGGGAATGTCCATTTTTAAAACTTTTTCTTTGAGAAATTTTGTCGTAAGAATTTCCCATGACGTTTACTTGTTTATCTGATATTCACTTCATTTGTAAACTATTTAAACACAAGTTAATCAAAATATTTTAATTCCAAAATCGTACATTCATTTATCCTTGTTCGCCTTTTAATTTATTGTTTGTCACCAACGTGCTAAAATCCCTTCTATGTTGAAATCAACTTTAGTTTCATATACTTTATAATCCAAACTTCGAAATATGTTCCTCCAACGTGCGTGATATTTAGAATATATCAATAAAACTTGAATCAATTACTGTTTTTCTTGGAAATACGATACAATAATTTTACTCTTTTCAATTCACGACTAATTTTACAGACGACTGGAAGCTAAGAGTAAAATCAAAAGAAGCAAAGACCGTCTGCAATGAAAGGCATCACGTGCGCTCGCGAGATTCTGGCGGTTTATAACTTTACTAAATCCAGGCGCTTCTTGCATAAACCAGGCCCAAAAATTCCCACCTGTATCGACGTATGGGTAATGATATTTGCCGCCAGCTGCCCGGGGCTGAGGTTAAGTATAATTACAAGGCAGTTCAGGGGGTGATGTTTAATTACATTCGCAGGTCGTGGAAGGTATTAATCTGTACAGATTTCTTTTATTTTCAAAATCTTTGAAGAAAGATAGAGAAAGGTGCAAAAACTGGGTAGCATTCATAGTATCACCACAAAATAAGAGAAAAAAAATCAGATTGACGAGGCAATCTAGATGGCGTTTTATTTTGTAACCATGAAATGAGAGAAAACAAATGTTTGAGGGTAAAGTAGCCAAATGTTTATTAAGATATGAAATGTTAAGATTAGCAAATCGTTATAAAAAAATTCGGGCACTTGGTCTAGTATTTGTTTGGATTTGGTTTAGTCCAGCATTTTTGTTTTGTTTGGACCTGTACTTTGTTTGGTTTTGTCCAGTACTTTTCTTGGTTTGGAACAGTTTTTGTTTGATTTGCTCCAGTTCTAGGTTCGGTTTTGGTTTGGTCCAGAACTTTGTTTGGTTTTGTCTAGTACTTTGCGTTTTATTTATTGTTTATTTTCTTGTCCTACGTAAATTCATTGAGATGCACGATCAATAAATATAAACTCTGGATCACAGGGCGCAATTGAAGATGCGTATGTTTTTATTGCAGCATATAAAATATATGATTCCACCAATTAAAGTAATATAATATCATTTGATTCAATTACAAAGGAAAACTGGTCTCATTAAAGATGTCTATGGTTATTCAACGTAATTTTCATATTGTTAAATTGTAATACTATTGAAATAAACATAGAATGATTTGTATAATGGCAAAAAAAATCATTGCCATGCCGTGCGAACAAGATTATGTTTTGCACGACAGAAAAGAAAACATCTTTCTACACATAGCTTTTTGTTAGTATAGAAGTTGATGAATTAAAATAATGTGAAAGATGAAAAATGAGAAATGATACAAGTGTTCCTCTTTAATTTAAGTAAAAAGGCCAATTTTAAAACAGAAAATTTAGAGCATAAACATAATTTTACAGTGAAAATGCTGCCATTAAAATCAGGGGCAAACACAGACTTCACGGAAATTTTAAACATAGAACCATCTGTTCTGAAAACAAATGAGTTGTCACACGATTTCAAGATTTGTTCCAGATGACATGGCACATGGAAAATTTCAGAGATTAAAGTATGTCATTTGCTACAATAACCGACATTTCATGCATTGGATACAGACATAAATATATTGATATTGACATGTGTTTATTTCATCTAAATTCCTGGTCATAAATAACGAATATCCAAAGCTAATAAAACGGGAATGAAATTTCTTTAAAGACTAAGGTCTGATTTAAAGAGAAATATATCTTAAGAATGTGAAAACTGCATTTCATTCCGATAACAAAAAATAAAATAAAATAAAACACACACACAAAAAATAAAAATTAAAGTAAAATAAATAGCAAAGTATATATAACAATAATCATAAAGCAAATCGGGTATTATTGTAAAATCATTAATTTACGTTGACATTGAATTTCGTTGATTGTGTATTGATTGTGTAAATAAGGAAAATTTCGTCGTGGGTACATTTATTCGTGGATCTATGTTCTGAACGTGAGGTTTATATAAGAGACAAGTTTTCGTGGGGATTAATATTCATGGATAAAACCCTCCACGAAATCGACGAAATTAGCGTTCCACGAAAACTAATGATTTTATAGTACACTCCTGTATTTCTTTTCTTTGTATGTATCTCCGCACGTGGGCTTGTCTGTTCCCTGGTGTCGGTTCTACCAGGGTGCCGCTATGCACTCTGGGTCTTCCCCCACCTGTAGTGGTTATGGGGGAACGCATTTTGGTGTACAACGCACTTATGGGCCCGACCCCAAAGTGCTATCTGTTTAACCCACTTTGAGGTCAGCTCCGAAAATGGACCCCAAAGTACGTTGATATGCCACATACTAATGCACTTTGGGGTCCAGCCCCGAATGATAAATGATCAACCGTTCCAAAAATGTTCATCATTATCATAACCCCTTTTTCAAGTCCTCATCAGCATCATCGTTATTATCGTGTTTGTCATGATGTGTTTTACAGTTGTGTCAATTATCTGTACCGGCCGAGACATACCAAAGCCGTAAAGAGCTGCATGATATGAAGAGAAAATCCTACTAGATACCCTAACAAAACCAAAATTAACGAAACACTTGGAAACGTACGATATACCCATTCGCTTGTCAACACACACACACACACACACACACACACACAAGAAAACTATATATAGCACTCTCATTTTTATCAATGATTGCAATATCTGAATAAAGTGATAATTATCCAGACATGCATGTTACGTAAGAGATCAAATATTAATGGCACATTGTAAGAAAACATATTTATAATTCAATTACTATGAAAAGTATTTCTGCCATTTCTTACTTTAAAATCATTGAATATGGACGCATAGATATTACATTGTACATGTATGTTCTTAATTGTTAAAAAATTAGACTCATTACAACATACAAGAGTGTTTATTTCGTCATATAAAATGCATTCAAATATAAAATGACACTCTAACTTGTTACATAGGGTATTAGCAAGTTGATTACCTGACCATCTTCAACTTCTACATACTCTCAGTATAATTAAATTAAATATAAATATTGATAAATTGTATCATAAAAAATATGGCTGAAATTATAAATATGTTTCTCAAATTAACTCCTCATCATTCAATCTCCGCCTAAATCCAGGATCCAGGAATGAAATTTATTTTAGTCTTTGTTTAACAAGAGATAAAAACATTTATTCAGTACGATTATGATCAAAGATAATGATGATGGAATGAAACCGTATAGCAAGTGGAATGAACTATTGGTGTCCATAGGTAAGGCCGGATTCAGTGATGTCCTTATATTTCAATATATCTATACCATTTTGTTCGAAGAAAATTTCATCGAGGTTCTGAACGAGAAACAAATGCCTGTTTATTAATGTCAAATTAAGGTTATTTCCCTGTAAAGGTTCCGCTATGTCTTGGACCACTAAACCTCTACCAAGATAACCAAGGTACTCTAATGAAACAGTAGGAAACTTTGGTCATCTCCGTGAAAGGCAATGAGGTCCGAAATGTAGCGGAAACATTACAGGGACTTAACCTTAATAAAATGCTCTACATCCTTTAACACACCTCAAATCATTTTATACTGGCAAACTAAATGATAAAGCTAGCAAAAAAAGCCGTGGAAACCACTCCTCTTCATTCAAATGCATGCTACTTCTTAAACTGTCCGATTTTGTGATGTAACAATGCAATGCACTTTTGGAGTCTGACTCCAACGCACTTTGGAGTCAAAGTGTTTTCCCACCTATTCAACGGAGAAAAAAATGGGTGGGGGAGGTAAGCGTGGTGTAAACGAGATATCGCTGAGACGCATAACATCTTGCAGACGTTTTACAGCATCAATCAAAAAGAGATCTACGATCTAATGAAAGGTGCATACCTATTTTAGTTAAATCGGGCAATAATTTGAACGGGAAACTTAGTATATTTATGATTGATATGAGCAATTTAACACATTTCACGTTCTCTCGCGGTCACATGATTGTACACGTAACTTAGAGAACTTCTTTCTTCACTTGTTCTTTACCTACTTTAGAGTTAGGCTATTAGGTCTTTGATAACTGAAACTCTGTCACCGTAAGCACAACAAAACACGTCTAAGGAGAGATTTATAGTTACGTAGAGAAAAACTAAGACGGGCGTAAAAGGCGTTACAATGATCTGCTTGTGCGTACGTGTGTGTAGCCTTCGCAACTGACGTCATTCTGCCACCCCGCCCCTCCCTTGTGACACCGTTTTAAAAAATCACGGATCAGTGATATCATACAGATTGCAGAAACCCGGATTCACGTAGCACGCTAGATGCTACATTTTATATAGACGAAGTATTCATAGAAGGAAAGGGTTTATTTACCTTACTTCAGTGTGAGCTTATCAGTCAACCAATAACTTTGACATATTGCTCGCCTTGTACGAGATAAGGTCGCACAGATTTGTCAAGTTTTCCACTGCGCAGAGGGCGTACGCAGGCTCTGCATTTACCGTGATACGGTTTCTGTATCTGTTATTCACAGTGAAATGAGAGGAAGTGACTGAGTTTTGATGATAGAGAAACAGCACGGAGTATGGCATCTTTTTGTATATTATCCTCAGTCTGCATGATATCAAACTGATCAGGAAGTGTTCTGCTGTCATGAGTAGTGCAGTACGATATATTTTGATATGTCATTCGGAACACCTCGTCCATTTCTACGAAATAATTTGTATCCAAGCACCGACGAATATTGCCGAATAGTTACGATTGTTGATGTTTGTCGCTGGGAACGGGTCTAAAGTGTGATTATATATCCTGTGAAAATGAAACTCGTGGAAATTAATTAAAGACGACTGTCGGGGGGGGGGGGGGGGTCAGTTAATATGTCTCAAAAAACTGGCCACAAAATATAGCTTAATCCTACAGATAACTTTAGATAACTTTAATTAAATCATAACAAATACTGATATTATACGAAAGACAGCATATACATATAAAGCATTCAGAACATACGTAACGTTAACCTTTTGTTAAACCTAAGTTGTTTTTTTCTGTAATAGGCTTTAAAATTAAACAGGTAAACATATTGATGAAAACTTTATATTCTGTACCTTCATTTCTTATATTCTTCTTAAATTAGTTTGATTGCTTTGTTATATACGGAAGCGTATTAGTGCCACATTGACACTTAATATTTTTAGCTCACCTGAGCACAACGTGCTCAAGGTGAGCTTTTGTGATCGCCCTTCGTCCGTCGTCCGTCGTCGTGTGTCGTGCGTCGTGCGTCGTGCGTCGTCAACAATTTGCTTTAAACGACATCTCCTCTGAAACCGCAGGACAGAATTTAATGAAACTTGGCAGGAATGTTCCTTGGGTGAGGCTCTACAAAAGTTGCTAAAATAAAGTTGATCCATGAAGAACTCTGGTTGCCATGGCTACAAAAAGAAAAATAATTTGAAAACTTTAAAAATCATCTCCTTCAAAACTACTGGCCAGATTTCTAAATAATTTGGTACAGATATTCCTTGGGTCAACCTCTACCACAGTTGCTAAATTATTCCGATCCGTTAAAAAACATGGCCGCCAGGGGCGGGGCTTATTTGCCTTATATGTATATAGAGAAACCTTTAAACAACATCTCCTCTGAAACCACTGGACAGAATTTGATTAAACTTGGCAGGGATGATCCTTGGGTCAATCTTCACAAAAGTTGCTAAAATAAACTTGATCCATGTAGAACTCTGGTTGCCATGGCAACAAAAAGAAAAAAAATGAAAACTTTAAAAATCATCTTCTTCAAAACTACTGGCCAGATTTGAAAATAAATTGGTACAGATGTTCCTTGGGTCAACCTCTACCAAATTTGCTAAAATTATTCCAATCCGTAAAAAAACATGGCCGCCAGGGGCGGGGCTTATTTGCCTTTTAGTATATAGAGAAACCTTTAAACAACATCTCCTCTGAAACCACTGTACAGAATTTGATTAAACTTGGCAGGGATGATCCTTGGGTCAACCTTCACAAAAGTTGCTAAAATAAACTTGATGCATGTAGAACATGGCAACAAAAAGAAAAAAAATGAAAACTTTAAAAATCATCTTCTTCAAAACTACTGGCCAGATTTTAAAATAAATTGGTACAGATGTTCCTTGGGTCAACCTCTACCAAAGTTGCTAAATTTTTTCCGATCTGTAATAAACATGGCCGCCAGGTAGCTTAATAAAATGCAAAAAAGTTACATTAAATTACAAGGCCACTTATTAAAGAGAGAGAAGTCTAACAGAGAGAGAGAGAGAGAGAGAGAGAGAGAAAACCAGCTAGAAACAAAAAAATAAATTGTACCCTTAGATG
The DNA here is from genome assembly GCA_021229015.1 of Solen grandis. Classification (NCBI taxonomy): domain Eukaryota; kingdom Metazoa; phylum Mollusca; class Bivalvia; order Adapedonta; family Solenidae; genus Solen; species Solen grandis. Next base: position 19,512,495 of record CM037794.1, read on the forward strand.
AGATAGTCCACTAGTCTGATAGGTCATTTGGGTGATTCCACTACATATGCAGAGGTGGAGAAGGTAACATTACCACAAATACCATTCCTATAGCTTAGTCTGACCTTCTGGCAGAGGTCACATTTTCTGGACTGTGTTGCCCCACTGAGTTAGTGCAAAACTACATTACCTGCTACTATGTATATGAGATACTAGGCTAGTTTTACACAAAGCCACCTGATAGAGATATAAGGGTTATTCATACTATCCTAAATCAGCAGCAGCATCAACATCATCATTAAAGTGATTGTGGGGGGGGGGGGTGAATATATGCAGATTGTCTGCCTTTACTTTGGTTCATGTAAGTGTTCCAGTACACAGGGATTACCAAACACCTCTTAAAAACCACAAACGAATGATTAAAAACACTTTGTAATAAATTGCAACTTATTTCATAATAATTAACCCTTTTCCTCATAGAGATCTATAAAATACCTATGTGAGTAGCATAAAACCCAATCAGCCTGCAAGTCCAACTGTTACTCGCAGGCTGATCAGGTTTTATGCTGTTTGCTGCTCCTTAGTGGTCTGGGGATGAGGATTTTACAATTAAATTTGGAAAGGTTTAAGTGAGGCTTTCTGCAAATCAGGATTTATGTGGTACCTATAAAGGGCGTCAAAATGAGTTTTTATGAGGGAAAAGGTTAAGGACCATCTCTCTTTTTGTCCATTTTCAATCAGCAGTACCACACTGAAATCTCATGATCACTGTTTTTTTCCATACTATTGCTAAAATGGGTAAGAAAAACTGTCAAGTTCCTGAGAAACATGTATATCAGTATGATACATGTATACTAGGTTGCATATAGAGCAGTGGTACTCAGGTGAGCGATTTGTGGCCCTATGGTCCTCTTGTTTTTTATTTTCGACACTTTAATCTGTAAAATAATAAAAGGTCAAATAATAGAAACAATCGGGACCGTTTAACAAATTAAACAAAGACAAAAATCCTTTTGATTATCTCCCCTTGATAAATGTAATTTCATGAGTTATCTCCACTAAAAACTTTTAAAAAAGTGATTTCCACCATATCCCAATGGTGAAACTCAGATTTCTTTACGAAATATGAAACAGAATCATATTATGTAGTTTTCTACCGTGCGTTTTTCTCGGAAATCAGATTCAGTTTTATATATTCACAAAAAATGTATATTTTCCGTAGACTTCAATGTTAACTTAAATCCATATTAACTCCCCTAACTTCAGTAAAAAGAGAAGAAGAAAAAACATGGTAATACTCATTTATTTTTGTTGTAAATATCTTTAAAAGAACAAAGTTTCAATTAAATATTACAAGGGCAGGATATGAAATATGCAAATTAGGGTTCTACTACCTTAATATCTAAATTTTACAGTTCAAACTGTAAAATTCACATTTTTTTAATTTACACTTTTTTTTTAAAATTACAGTTTATACTAAAATTTACAGAAAAAAGAGTGAATTATACAGTTTAATGTGTAAAATTGACAGTTAACACTAAAATTTACAGATTAAATTGTAAAATTTACAGATTAAAAAAATTTTAAAAAAAAAATGTAATTTAATTTTAAATATTAATTTAAAATTAATCTGTAAATTTTACAGATTAAAATGTCGAAAAAAAAAGTTTCAATGTGGCACTAATACACTTCCGTACTATTACGCTTCCGTAGTTATAATAGGAAAGAATGGAACTTTTTTGTGCATTCAATCCTGTTCACTCGCGGATGAATCCATGTAAAATTAAAACGAAGGGAGGTAACTAGTAAATGCTTAATATACATTAATGAACAATGTGCAGTTACTATTAATGACTGGATGAACGCGAATAAACTAAAAATGAACACAGCAAAAACAGAGTTCATAATGTTTGGCAGTAAGGTGCAGTTGAATAAATGCTGTACAAGAAAAATTGACATTGCCGGTGATAAAATCGAATCTGTTGACACTTTAAGACATTTGGGCGCTTATTTAGACGAATCTCTAAAATTAAAAAAAAAACACATTAAAACAAAGTGTAGAACTGCTATGTTGAATTATTTCCGAGTCAAAAATATTCGTAAATATCTTACCGAAGATGCTACTAAAATTCTACTTCTTTCTTTAGTTATGTCACATCTGGATTACTGCAATGCCATATTATTTGGAACTGCAGATGCTGACTTATATAAAATGCAACGTATCCAGAATATGTGTGCCAAACTGGTCTTACTACGTGGAAAATATGAAAGTTCCAAGAAAGCACTATTTGATCTCCACTGGTTACCAATCAAAGCCCGCATACATTTCAAAATTCTTTGTTTTATGTATAACTGCTCGGTGGGAAATGCTCCATCTTATCTCAGTGAACTTTTAACCAAACAAACTCCAAAAAGAGTGGGATTACGATCCTCAGACATTGTAGAATTGTTATATGTTGTTCCATTAAACAAACGAAAGACATTTTATGACAGAAGTTTTAGTACTGTAGGTCCAAGTCTTTGGAATCAACTTCCATTGACCATCAGACAGTCAACATCCTTGGACGTGTTTAAGAAACAGTTGAAAAACCCCTATTTTAAGGACTTTTACAAACTGTTTTAATTGCGGTGCTTTTCATAACTTATACTGACATCATGCTGGAATAAATACTATATTTTATTATTTAGATAATATATAATATATTTTTTTTAAAAAGTACATGTTTAAAATATGTTAAAAATAGTTAATGTCATTTTAGAGATTTAATACATGATATTTTTTCGTGTGTACTATATGATTTTTTTCCCTTTATTTTTTTTTTTTTTTTTTTTTTTTTATATTAAATATTTCAAGTTGTTTTGTATATGTCTTATGGATTTTATATTTTATGCATACAATGTACAACGCCATTGAATATGAATTCATCATAGAAACAGGCGTTTAACCAAATTAAACAGTTTACAGATTACAGTTTACCCTTTGTAAGTGAAAAGTTAGTCGCAGCAGACCTATATCACTCACAGTATAGATGATATGGATTTTTTTCTCATCTATAGAACATGGTATCTCCTCATTAAGGCGATGTGCTATGAAACTGATAAATAGATTCCTCGCTTGGTGTACACTAGTTCGCTTTGTTTTCCATTTAAGTATGGATTTCTGTGTAGAAATAGATAAAATCGTAGTAAGAATTTCAAAGAACAAAACTAGCCCACTCACTGGAATTGATATCAAAGATTTCATTTTATTTTCGTTTTAGATATCATTCTGCTTAATAGTAAACAAATGGGTGCGGTTGATATCATATATCAAAGATTTGAAATGCAATTACCAAGATAATGTACATAATCTCAGGCCCGCATTTATAGGGTGAATGTCCGAAGTGTATACAGGCATGTCTCGATTGAACAAGGAACAATGCACGTGGACGAACTCCTAGTCACGTACACTGTGACGTACCCTTCCCGTGTGCGTCTGCATTTTGATGCAACGTCACGATTGCGTTGTGCATGTGCATAAATGACACACACTGCACCGGTAAAGTTTACGTCTGAGAGATAATACGCAAATTGGCTAAAGGCAGTAGAATTAAACGAATTTTCATACGAGACCTAAGAGATAATTCTTATAACTGTGTTACCAGCTTGGCAATTAGCAATACTGAGGTGCATTATACCAGACCAGGGT
>CM037794.1:19525358-19548292 GCA_021229015.1 Solen grandis
TTCTAATAATTATTTTAAATCACAATATCATACTTTAAACGAATTTTGAAAATAAATCAAACTGAAAATAAGGCCATATATTGGAGTAGGGATAATTCTAAAATATGGTTTAATTTTCCTCTGTGATTTTCCAATACGTTTTTGAAAGTTAGAAAAATGAAATTATCTGCTGTGTTCCTACACAACATTTTCCGCTGTCTTTTACAGGAGTTTCCTATCACTAACCGCTTTGTTTAAAACTCACCAACATTCGCTCTTCTATCGCTCTCATGCTGAACTCACGAAACATATTGAAACTGACTTAAGTATTAAAAGATTTATGAATCCTATGCTTCTGTAAGATTTATCTAAGACTGAATAGCTAATTTCCCAAATGAAGTGCACAAACATCTACCACTACAGACAATTTATCAATATTGCGGAATAATACACTGCTATATTCTCTGTTTTATGATGACATATTTCTGCCAGCCACTTATCCACTTAGCTATGTCGAAACTTTTCTGAAGAAAAAAAATGTCACATAGTCAGTTAGTATCTGGCAAGTAGAAAACTTTCGTGTCATCCTCTTAGGTATCTTAACAGAACAAAACTGCCTGTTAGTGCCCACTACTGCCAGCCATATATTCACTTAAGATAACTGGTTATCTCGCCTTTTTTGTTTCGCTATTGTTCGCAACATTCAGTTCGTAATTTGTTCGTATCTTGGCTTAATTTACGCAGACATTCACAGATATTCGTAGAAAAATTCGCACTTGTATGAGACCTGCTTAAAGCTATTCTAAGATATTCGCAACATTTTGTACATGCTTACCATAGCAACATACTTACAAATACTACGAATTTGTCAGAATATGTCAAACATGTACAAACATACGAGTTGCAAGCGTGCACTTCAAGCAAAATTGCTCAACCTATTCAAAACTGTTTGACCCCTGTTGTCGTAATCTTCGACTACAAAGTCGTTACGAATACTTACGACTGCTCGTACGAGTAGTTTTTTTGTAGTGGAGTACGACTCGCACAAGCATCGTAAGGATCTTTTTTCGCCAATTTTGAACTCGGAGTTATAAGTTTACGAGTCCTCGCCAGCATTTCTAATTCGCAACCACGTCGTCATCTACTCTCAAAATTGTCGACATCCGCAAGATGCTCGTGCAGAGCTCTTATGAGTCCTTTGAACTCGTGCGGTGCCCGCAAGAGCTCGTGCGAGCTTTCCACGAGATTCGCACGAGCTCCGCACGATTTCTTATATCCAGTTTTTTATCTGATAAGTTTCTACGAGCTCCGAGTGATGTGACGATAGCAAAACTTCGCGCATGCATGAGATCCATTTTATTCTTCATCTACGTTTGCCACGAGTGCCGTCTATGATTTTCGTACCGTTTTTCGGACATCGTAGGCGACAATGGGCCACGGCGTTGTATATGAGTATCGTGCGATTTTTTAAAAAACGCAAGGGTGACTGCTCCGAACGCTTCCTACGGGAAGCTATACGGAGCTAATTCGGAGACGGTGCAACCACAGTGACTTAGTCCCCGAAGAGATTGATGTATTACACATATTTATTTTGTTCACATTGCCGAACTGTAAAAAGTACTTTATAAAAATGGCGATAAAATATAGCACCTTTCACTACAAAGTCACGGGAAGAATGGCACATCTGCTTCGACTGAGTTTCAAGCCGAGAGTCATGTTCTTGACTTCTTGACGATAACAACTACGACAATCTACTTGACAACGAAAAATTGGTCATGAACGGGGTGGGCGGGGGTGTGGGGGTTCAATAATACACATCTAAAAATATTTTGCTCATCTCAAAATCGCCGTACTATTTCAAATGAAATTGGGGCATAAGGTCGTGTGCTTATATTAGCTCTTGACGCGATAACCCGTCGAAAATCGTGTGCATCCGCAAAATGGTGAGCAATATGAAAATATGAGATTTTTATTTCCCATTTCATATTACATGTATAACAATGACACAATTGTGTTGTAGTATTGTGCGTATTGCTTATTTTGGATGCCTCACGTCCATAATTGAATAAACTCTGTTCACGATAAACTATATAATAATAATATAATCATGTTTCTAAACACTATTACATATTTCGAATTGAGATGTTTCTCAATACGGTATCTTATTCATCAGAAACACACACACACACACACACTTGCATTTTCTCTTTCCATGTTTTCTTACAGAAATATTGTGCAAAAGGAATAAGAGAATGTTAAATTTTTAGTGACATATGGAATTGGTGCAAGAATACCCATATTTTAAACAATATGTCACACTTAATATTAACCAGCCTTAGACACGAAGTAACACTAAAACAAAATTTGTTTACATATATGTTTTCTCTAGAACAATCAGCTGAAACCTTGTTATGTTAATTTATTTGGGAGATTTTCATAAAGTGCTTAATATGGTTTCCAGTTGATGTTTTTTTTTTAAGTTTGGGTTGACAAGAATGGATTTTGCAATCAAATTGTGAACGTGCATAGAATTTCGAGGTGATTTTAAAGCCATTGCTGCATAATGTTGTTTTGTTACGAAAGTGAGACCAGTGGAAAATTGATAACGAATAATGATTGTATCAGCTTAATGCATTAAATTTTATAAGAAGACCGGAAAACAAAATGAAATTGATTGAATATTTGGACATTTAGTTGTTCAGCTAAGGGAAACATTGTATGTATGCATCCAAACTAATATAACAGCTTATTGAATTAACTATCCAAACTATCCCATGACCTGCAGATTTACAGGAGTCAGTTTTACAACTACACTTTTTTGTAACTATAAAACAAATGTAGACTGAATAGTCAATTATGTAACTACACGTTCTTGCAACACTTGTTTTATAATGTAGACTAATTAGTTATACAACTAATTGTTCTTGCAACACTTGTTTTATAAATTTAGAATAATTAGTTATACAACTAATTGTTCTTGCAACACTTGTTTTATAAATTTAGACTAATTAGTTATACAACTACATGTTCTTGCAACACTTGTTTTATAAATTTAGACTAACTAGTAAATCAGTTATACAACTACTTCTTTTTGCAACAATAAAACAAAAGCAGAATATTCAGTCAGTTATACACAATCATTCAAATGTGAGAATAATAAATCCTTTTTTATTCCCCCTTTAATATTGATGTACGAATTGGTCTTTAACAGATTATCCTGAGAAAAGCATCCTTAAGAAAATGAAAGTGTATTCAAAGGCTTCAAAGACTAATATCCGCCGGTACAGATTCAACTTATGCTTGTAGATCTTCACCGATATTGCAAAGAGAGAGAGAGAGAGATTGAAAGTGATAACTGGATGTAACATATTTTAAATAAGTTCAGTTTTTACTAGCTACCGTAACTATTAACTGTATATAAAATGCTTCAGGTTACTATGGATTCAGTTTTATATTTATACACGTTTGTGCAGCTTTTATGATAATGGATATTAAAACTTGGAATATAAAAACTATAAAAAAAAATTGAAAGTTAAAGCAGAGTAGAAATATCGAACACACTTTTTTTCCTTGTTAATTTAACATGATACATAAAATACTGGATAATGAAACGGGTAGTGTGTACTATTAACAGGATAATTCTAATGCGCCATTGCTTAGGTTTATTATGAAATTCTTGGAAAATAAATCGAAATAATTCGAATATAATACTGCAAGTATAGTCTCATTTAAAGCTGTTTTATTTACCTTGCAGTAATCATCCCATAGATCAGTTTAGATTCCATTTATACAAATTACATGATATTGTTAATGCATATTCAGAGAAAGGTAGGGTGTTAGTTATGGGAGATTTCAATACGCATCTACAAGGTGTTCGTTATCTGAAAGACAATGACAGGCGGAGTTTTGATCTGACTCAATTTATCTCAAATAATCATCTTGTAGCAGTAGATACACTACCTATTTGTACTGGTGCGGGCTCATCTTTTGTCTCATATGACAGAAAGTATGAATCTCTTATTGACCACATCTTGATTCCGGTGGAATCTGTGGATCTTTGCATAGGGTGTTTCATTTCAGACGATGACTGTCTTAATGTGTCATCACACAGGCCTATACAAATTACTTTGAAATGTCAAAATGTATTCGTTAATCGGATTCCCGTTGATTCAGTTTTTAAACCTATTAAGTGGAATAAGGTTAAATCGCTTGAAGCGGTTACTTACCGTGATACTTTGTCGATACTTTTAAATGATAATTTAGATGTAAGTTATTTGTTCGAGAGTGAAAAATGTGTTGACATGTTATATATCAAAATAGTTGACTGTATAAAGAGAGCGTCTATGAGTTGTCTACCTTATAAAAAATATCGTCCATATTTAAAACCATATTGGGACCAGACACTAAAACTCTTACACTCTATTATGAGGGACAAGAAGAACGATTGGGTGGCTGATGGTAGACCTCGTTCTTCTATGTATCGTTCATATATAAGTTATAAAAATGCCAAACGTGAATTTCGTTCTTATCATAGAAAAAGAGTTTATAATTATTTGAGAGAGATTAACGAAGAAATCGATAATGCTGCTGGTGTTGATTGTGGTCTGTTTTGGAGATTGTTTTATGCTAAGAAAAATGATAGAATAATGAAAGCTGGTTGTGAAATTAAATTTGATGATGTCACATACCGCAATCCACAAGACATTGCTAATGCGTGGGGTAAATATTTTGCTGATCTGTACTCTGATACGGTGTATCCATGTTATGATAATAATTTTTACGATAAAGTTACAAGTACAATAAACCATATTAAACACTGTAACTTTCCCTGCGATTTGCCACTTTTCAACAATGTTATATTAAGCTCTTTTATAGGTAAACTGAAATTGAATAAAATGTGTGGGATAGATAATGTGTATAATGAACATATAATTCATGGCGGTGTTACGCTATGGACTTACCTATCTCTGTTATTCAACATGATGTATAAATTGTCTTATGTGCCATCTGATTTAAATAAAGGTGTCATAGTTACTTTATATAAAGGTGGTGGTAAAAGAAAAGATGACCCAAAAAGTTATCGTGCCATTACCCTTTCATCTTGTATTTTAAAACTTTATGAGTCTATACTTTTAGAACAAATAAAAGTTAAACTTCATATGCGTTTACATCCGTTGCAGGGTGGTTTTCAAAAAAATGTAAGTTGTCTTATGACATCATTTGTCTTAAGGGAATCCATCTCATATTGTTATGAAAATGAGAGTAAACTTTATGCTTGTTTCTTGGATGCAAAACAAGCATTTGACCGGGTATGGCATGATGGCCTGTTTTACAAATTGTATAAATATGGATTACCTCTACATTTATTGTTCAATGTTATCGCTTTGCATAGCAATATGAATAGTTGTGTATATTTTAAAGGTTTTTTATCGGGCTGGATCCCTATCTTACAAGGAACCAGACAGGGGGGTATCTGCTCTCCTTTTTTCTACTTATGTTTCATAAATGACCTAATCACATTGTTGGAGGATACGGGTCTTGGTCTAAGCATAGGGGATAATTCTGTGTGCGCTCCAACGGTAGCTGACGACATGCTGCTGCTTTCTCTATCAAAGTCATCCCTACAGTCTATGTTAGATCTTTGTTTTAAATACTCTTGTCAATGGAGGTTCCAGTACAATCCACAGAAATGTGCTATAATAGTTTTTAATGGAAATAAACGTCGCAAAAAGACTCACAATACGGATGTATTTCTAGGTTCGGATTTGTTAACAGTAACTGATTGTTATAAACATCTTGGTATTTATTTTAATCAGTTTTCGGACCCAGATGTGAATATTTCCGACTGTTGTAATAAAATACGTTCAACATTTTTCAGCATAGCTGATTATGGGTTCAATATAGATGGTTTGCAACCATTTAATTGTAGAAAGATTTATCAAGCTGTTGTTTTACCTAAAGCTCTCTATGGATGTGAGTGTTGGCCAAAAGTTACTCAATCTAAGCTGCTCTCACTAGAGCGGGCACATAGAATGTGTCTTAAATATATACAGGGTTTAAATACTAGAACAATGACAGATTGTGTTCTTAGTTTAATTGATTGTTTGCCTATTGAACAAGAAATAGAATATAAGAAATTAATTTTACTAGGACAATTTTGTAGATTGAAATCAGATTGTGTTGTAAAGTCTCTGTTTTTGTATAGACTAAGTTCATTTTCTTTAGATAATGTTCATATGGGTTTTTTCCCAGACATATATGATATACTCAGTAAATATAATCTCAGTGCAGTATTGGATTGTTACATATTTGACGGTACATTCCCCTCTAAATACACTTGGAAAATGATGATAAGAAACGCAATAAGAAACAACTTTATACTGGCTTGGAATGCTAGAACTTCTGTAGAAAGTTTTAGATATTTCAGAAAGGTTCAAAAGCATTTCCAATATTGCTCACTTTGGCATTTTGCAGAACGATTCCCAAAAACCCTTGTTTATGTGAAATCTGTCGTCCAGTTTGTGGCATATCTTGCCTATTTCATTAAACAATGTTATAAATGTAACGAGGCTCTTACTTGTAGCATAACAGAACACTTTCTTCTTGATTGCAACAAATGTGACAAGTATAGAATAGAATTTCAGTTATTGATCACCAATACGTTTGGCCAAAGATTTTGGTCAACAATTAAGAATTTAAGTCGTTCTGAATTTTGTTGCACACTTTTGGGTGTTTATCATCCATTAGTTGAAGATGAGCTTCCGCAACACTATAATTATGATTATCTTAAGAAATTGTTTTTCAAACATGTTCATTATATTCGTTTAGCTTGATTTCACTTTATTATTGCATAATATATATCTGTGATTGATAAGATGGTGCGTATAAAATTTTTATAATCTTTTTCTAGGTTGTCCTGATTAACATTTATTCATGATTTAAGTACATTTCAGATACTCTATATTACTATATACTATTGTATTCTTTCCCTTAATTTGACCTTTTCGGTCTCTCCATATTTCGTTTCGATGGAGACACTGTTGTGGGTAAATAATAATAATAAAATAATCATTTTGTCTTAACATAAATCATATATGACTTATCGAGTATCTCTATATTTCATATAGACAGAGGTATAGATATAAATCGAAATGAAACCTTATTTATTTATTTTTTATTTTTCAAATTGTGTGTTGTCATCGATCTGTAATGTCATGTATGTTTGTGAAACATTATGTAAATTGCTGATTTATGTCATATGTATGTAATTTATGTTTTGTACTCGTCAATATTATGGCGGAAATAAAGATATATATATTTTCTCCTTTGTCAAGTCAGTATTTTCTCATTTGTGGAGTCAGTGTTTTCTCATTTGTGGAGTCGGTTTTCTCATGAAGGAGAAACAACATCCACTCAGAAGTTTTCCTTACTCATCACATCAAATTAAACCAAGAAGGCTTCCCTCGTCTTTTTTCTAATTTCCGGAGAACAAATTTATGATTAAAACTTATTAAATTTCTGAGATTATAAGATGATATCTATGAATCCGCGCACTGTAAGATTTGATTATATAACTAAATTAAAATATTAGCAAAACTAATTATTTATATTTGGAATATTTTCTTAATTCTATCATTTTTTTTTACAAAATATATTTAGAGTGTTCGACCTGTTTGGATATGGTTTAAAGAAGACTACCAAAAACCTTTGCCAGAGTATTGGTCCATTCATCCTTCAACATTCATCTAACTCTTCGACCCCTTGTACTTAACATTGTGAAATATTAACTTTATTATAAACCAAATACTGATCAAACTAACTAGTCTTTTCAAGCTTTAGTATGCATTCGTATTTTTAACATTGTTTTTCTTTTGACATCTAAACTTTGCATATCTATTCCTAGATTATTACTCATTCATTCAGTATTGATGTACATGTATAACATATCAGTCATCAGTTTCTACCAATATTTGAATCCATTTAGCATTGTAACCATAATACATATAAAATTTTAATGAATAAAGTCAGGCTATCACATTATTTAACATCATGTTCCATATACAATGTACTAGTACGCGGACAGCTATTAACGATTCTTTACAAAACAGTAACCCTTTATACCCAAAGTGTGTGGTAAATTGTTATACTTGTATTATAATCAACAGTAAATGTTTTAGTGTATTTTCATATATAAAGAATGTACTATTATATTACATTGCTCCAATTATACCTATCAATAATGGAACAGTATTATTCAAGTTAAACAAAGGCGTGCCAAGAGAGTGAAGTATGTTTCGACCAATATTGCATGTGTTTTTAATGCCAAATTGGAATCCTTGCAAAAAAGTATTTTCAGGGATAAGGTCCTTATTGCTGTTCTATCGATTTATGAATAATAAAATCTATAAGAGTATATGGAGTGTTTTATCGTTTTATATTGCACTGCAAACTGAAACCCAGATAGAACAATTTCACATTTTTTCATAAACATTTTTCATTTCCCTCATCCTGTCACAATGGTCAATTGAGATACAAGCAAAAGTATAATGTAAAGTTATTTCTTTTCCATTTTCTTTTCGTTGTTGTTGTATTGGGGTTTACCGTCACTGCGATAGTATTTCAATCATATAGCGACGTCCAGCTAATTACAGGTGGAGGAAGACCCCGAGTACACAGAGGTACCCGGGTAGAACCACCGACCTACCGCAAGCCAACTGGAAGGCTTCCTCACATGAAAAATCCGAAGTCCCTACCGGGATTCGAACCCACTGCGGTGTTTCTTTTCGTAGCAACATGACTCTCAAATAATAAAAAATAACATGCACAGGATATTATCATTAAAAAGTTATAAACTTTATTTAATTATCAAAAAAATGACAAAGTCTTAAAATGTTGATAGTCTAATAAAGTACTTACAGTCAGACTATGATATTTTCCTGTTACTGACATTAATCTTTGATTATTACTAGTTTTAGAGGTGATAAAATGAAACAATATGATTTTGAGTTGAATGATAACAAAAATATGATTAAAAATCTTCAATATACCTTAAGAAATAAATAATTTATATCGATTACTTAGTGACTTATTTTTAAAATAAAGAAAAAATATTGTATACAATAATTTATTTGGATTCGAATGATGTTAATTATGAAACAGTGTAACTGTAGAACTTTTTGCGTGTGTATCTCTCAGGGTCGTTCTATGTTATGTCCACTTCAGGGAATTATCAAAGCAGGGACTTAGTAATAATACTTAAAACAGTATAACAGTTGCTGTTTGGAAATTCTACACACCTTTCATTCATTTTGCACTAGGAAGTACGTCTTTGTTTCATTGTTTTTCGACTCTTTGTCTCTTAGAATCTTTCCTCTGTTTGAAATGGAATAAGAGAGAATCCTTTTTATGTTTCGAATCTATGAAAAACAAGTGAGTTTAAATATTTGGCTAAACATTTTCTTTGATGTATGTTTAATAGAGTTTACAGTTTATTTTAAAATCATTAAAAAAGGAGCACGAAAAATGCTGTGATATAGTCAAACCTTTCTTTAACGGTCAGTAAATGGGGCATGAGAAAGTGACCGCTTAACGGAGGTGACCGCTAAATGAATGTTAAATATATATAGAGTGTATTAGAAAAATGCTTCAGTTTGGTAATATTAAGAATGACCGCTAAATGCAGTTAAACCGCTTCATAAAGGTGGCCACTAATACAGGTTCAACTGTATTTTGAGGATGCCATATCATTTGCTTATATTTATTGCATGATACAAAACGTATTTAGTTTTATTGTTGGAGTATGTGATCTCCGAAGTCTCCTGTGAAGAAAGGCGAATCCGTTTTCAGTAGATAATGCCTATAGATCATGTATAGTATTCTAATTTAAGAATTACACAAGTAAACTATACAACTACTAAAATGATATATAGCAGAATGGATGTAGCAATTCATTTTCTTTAATTGAAGAAACATGTAGAGATTTGGTATGTGTAGAATTCTGAGTTATTAGTTTCTTTAGTTCTATCGCTTTCATATTCATCAAAAGCGACCGTGTCAAGATACAGCGATTTATTGGCTTATGCTTTCATCAAATGACACATTTCCTAACAAGAAGTATTATCATTTAAGTCTGTACTCTGTATCGTGCCTGAAAATGTCTCTCTATACATGCCAATATGGTAGTCAACTCCTTTGACTACCTTTCATTTTGTCGATATGCGTTTCAAGCAATAAACTGGAGAAACCAGACATATTTATTTCACTATCATCCATCATTTTTTTTTCTATCATACCATTATCTTTTCGAATCACTTGAAATATATTTCGATGCTTCAAACTGTCTCCCTTTGTCTGTCTGATATATTTCTACCCAATCATGGCGATAAAAGTGATTACATGTAATCAAGCAATTCATTTCTGCCACTGACAAAAAAATAGTTAATTTCTCCGTAAAATGAGTATAGACACATTTAGATTAAACCATATTTAGGAATCTTTTTTCTAAAATGAATTATAAATGAAGTGCCGATATTTGTCAAAAGTACAATTCAATTGTATGTCTGAATCATATTTATACACTTGTAATTTTATTGGTAGAATTTACTATTTTTAATTTACATTAAACTTCATTGAATCGGTATATTATGGTCACATAAGAAGTATATGTTTGTTTGTTTGTTGGGTTTAACGTCCCACCAACAGTATTTCAGTCATTTGGAGACGATGTCTACATGAGACAGATATAGTGCTGTCACACTGCAGTATCACGCCGTAGACATGTTGCATGATATCACACCCAGTCGCATTATCCTGACACCGAGCCAACCAGTCTTGCAACTACCCTTATATGATGAGCGCCAAACAAAGGAGTTATGCCAGTACCATTTTTTACGACTTTGGTGTGTTGTGGCCGTGGATCGAACCTCACGGCCACCGGGGACGCTGAGAATTTGTATTTGTAGGCCTTATATTGAGAACGGCTAGATATACGAGGTCTGGGATTTCGAACATGTTTAAACAGGAAGGAATATCCTATAAATTTTATATATTTTTTCCAATGATTCAAGTGGATTTCCAAGCAAGCCATCGAGAGTGATTGCGTGCGTGAACGAATTGTTCTTGAACGAAAGCAGCTTTATTAGTGTTTTAAAGATTATTATTGTCAGCTTTTCTTGCAAAATACTAGACGACATCTAATTCCTTCATCAATTTTAAAGAATTATTTTTTATTTCTCTTTGCTATTTTTTTTTTTTTTTTTTTTTACATTCTCATTATTCTATCAATGTCTCGAATCCCCCATCCTCTGTCAAACTAGTAGACTACCAACGAGTTCACTATATTAAGCACATCAGGAGAGGAAATATCCCATTTTTTAACGATGATAACACAAATGAGATGTTCTTTCTCCCACTCTAGGTGATTAAGAATACAATCGGATTGAAGTTCGGTGGTTATGTATTGGATTGTAGACACATAGCGTATATTGATTCTTCCGTTTCTGTTGACAGAGAAAATTAATGTAGATACATCATTATGCATACAAATTGTTTCCCTGATATCTAGTGTATAGTTATATATCTTTTAAAACTTTTTTCTATTATATCTTTATAGTTATGTCAGTATGATTTTTTACACAGGGGAATAAAAATGCTTTATATTTACACCAGACACTATTTTAAGTTTTATCGAAATTTCGAATAAGGTTAACCCAATGAAACTATCATAAAGTACAAAATGAAATTCTACGTAAATAACTTATTTGGCATAAATGATAACATCACTGAGGAACAATATGAGTTAGGATATTTAAAAGAAAAAAATAAAGAGAAAAAAAAAAGAATAATAAAATACTTCCAAAAATCTAAGAATTATTTAACACGGAGTGGGGTTGCTGGACACCACGTGTTGCCTATACTATGTTTATTTGCAAACCCTTCACTCACGACGATATTTAGGGTGGCATCAGCGTGTCAGCAACAGACGTGACACAACACGGGCGTATATATCTTGAAAGGAAGTTTTTTACTTCGTAAGGATAAACAATAGCATAATAAGATTTTTAAATACATATTATCAAACATCAATATACAATCAGACTATGTTTCCCTAACTGTAGTTCGATAAACAAATCATGCTAATAAGTTTTGTAATGGATTCCGTATTCATTGCACGTATAGTTCCTATCATCCATAAAACGTTTAGTACCTGTCAAAGGCAGCCATCAATACTTCGCCACATTTGTCGTTACATCATTCGGAAATCTTTGATATCGTCTCTGACACTGGGATCTAACATAATGCATGATTCCATGAAAAATATCTGCATACAATAAATACTTTAAAATGCAAAGTAAAATACACGATTTGCATGTATCCTTTTTCTTAATATTTTAAATATATAAATGTATTAAACTGTTACACCAAATCCTGTATTATATTTGTTCATTTTAAGCTTGAATGCTTCACTGTTGCCAACTGTTTCCAATGATGTATAGAGAGTCAAAATGTCCCCCTTTAAAACATTTTAGCTGCGTTTTTATTCTGTAGAGCATGTAATCCATAACATTCTTATGTAGGGTTCACAAAACTAGAGGAAAAAAGTTAACATAATAAATTGCAGGCAAAGCCACGTTAGGAGATAAATTAGAAAGAAAATTAGAAAGAGAAAAATGTAACTTCTTTTTTTTCTTATTCTTTATACTTTATTATTATAATTGTATTAACTTAAATGAAATACAATTCAATACAATTATATTTTATAATTGTATTGAATTAAATGCCGGGGCTTCCGTGGCCGAGAGGGTAAAGTCGCTGACTTTAACACTCACTCAGCCCCTCACCGCGTGGGTTCGAATCCCGGCAGGGTCATTCGGATTTTCATGTGAGGAAGCCTTCCAGCTGGTTTGCGGTAGGTCGGTGGTTCTACCCGGATGCCTCCGTGCATTCGGGGTCTTCCCCCACCTGTAATTAGCTGGACGTCCCCATATGACTGAAATACTGTCGAAGCGACGGTAAACTCAAATAGTCAAGTCAAGTCTGAATTAAATGTCAACATAAGGTTAGAGATGAAGATTGAACCAATTTGTTATTGCAAAACTAAGAGATACATTTCCTGGAATTACATTTTTACCAAACGTAAACTATTTTGCTCACAATACTAAACAAAAAATGTTGAAAATTATTAGTATTATATTTTCTTCGAAACAATTGCAATTACAAAACAGCTCTATGAATTCTGAGAAATCTAGCCACATTCTTAGTAAATTAAATATTAGTTTGCTATTTCCATTGAATAATGAAACACACAATTAAAATATAATTTCTTTGGGTGAAATGCCTTTAAGGGAAGTTGGTTTCTAGGCGTGATATATGGCCGTTGTATTTGTTGTAATTAGTATATCATTGCACAATCATTTTGCTAACTTTTTTGAACTTTTATTTGACAATCAATTTAAATTAAAGAAAATCATTAAGACAACTTCTTTGTCGCTATGCTTATGTATGATTTCAGTTAGGCGTAGGCGGAGTGCGGATTTAAAATATGCTAGAATACGAGTATACATATGAATAACAGATACTTAAACACAGTATGTTACGTTAGAAAACATAACTGTCTTTTAAAATCAAACAGTTATCAATATTTATGACGATGATAACAATTCTAAACAACTATCAAAACCTCAAAGTCAGCTAGATTTAAAGCATTTTGTATCGCAATTCTTATTTCCTCTAAAAATGAAAAGAATAAAAAATTTCGTGTTTTGATCAGATCCAAATAAAGATCACCACCTTTGTAAAGTTTCTAGTGTAAAAACGCGTCCAATGTGACATGTGTATCATAGCTGAAATTGCGTTTTTTAAATAATTTTTGGATTCAATATCTATCTATAGAGATAGCATTTACAGTAATGCCACAGTAATCGCGACTTGCAATAAAAAATAAATCTAAGCCATTAAGTCCCTAGATAAACGAGTATTTTTTTCCAAGGATTTCTGGTTTTGCATAAAACACGTTTCATTATTCAGATACAGAACATACCGAATCCTAATTACGTTAATGCAAGTGAATATTATTATGATTAGAACGAATAATTCAATTAAAATATAAAGTTGCACAACACCAAATCACGTTCATTCCTCCACAGAATTTAATAACGTATTATTTGGGACACAATTTGGTCTATCTACCGACTAATAAACCTATTACCGATTGAAATACACATAATACACATGGGATAATCTAGTACATTATTTTCAGTCCTATCTTATTATGGATTTCCAAATTAACGAAAGCTTTAACTCCTTGATATATATTACCAAAGGAAAATAAATCTAGGTTATACAAAATGCAATCTTACCGTAATCAGAGTTTACGTATTTGTTTTACGATATAGTACATATAACATTCCATGAGCACAATTAAATAGCCTTAGACCTATTGTTATAATCAGGATAGAGATTGATAGATCTAGTTTGAAATAAAAGTTTATATTAGAATACATAAATGTCAGACTGTCAGATATATGTTATCAAATTATAGAATCCATCGACAAATAGCTGAGATTGTACTAATGTGAGTAGTTATATACATAGCAAAATATCTCTTTAAATATAATAATAAACTTTGCCAATCCTGATGAACGTATTTACGTCCTTCAAAGAATGCCCAGACAATGATACTGTAAGAAGATAATGTATTTTTATAAAATCAAAATGAATTCGAAATACACAATATAAAACACATTAGAAAGAAAACATAACTGACAAATTTGAAAATATGTCATTATCTTCTTAATATATCAAGTTTGCATACAAACAAACCATGACTAGTAGTTCAAATTATTAACAATATAACAACGAAAAGGATCGTTTTATTAATGAATTGACATATATTACAACACCTGGTGCCTCTAAACACAGTTTTGACCTATTTACGGATGGTGATGCAAGATAAGACCAAAGTGGTAGAAAATACCTATACTTAGAGTAAAAGATATGGCTTTGTACACTTTTTTGTTAAGATGCTTCATTTCACATAGTTCTTAATATAGTTTTTCGGATTGAGTTATGTCTGCCTTAATAAATATGTACATTGTATTTGTTTTATTAAAACACGTTCTTAAGATGTACATTGAGACCTGTTTCGGGTCGACCATTTAAAACATCTGCAGTATATTTTGTCTTTTTACCACCCCTGGATGAATAAAAGACGGTTATAGCAAGCTTCCTAAAATAAGTTTTACTACGCCATGTGTGTGTGTGGGGGAGGGGGGGGGGTGCTTTACATTAAATAACCGTCCTACAGTCTCCATTACTTTAATCCCTATCAACGCCAATTATCTTTCTAGTTTAAAACCCGTTTATAACATACTTAAAACACAAATCTTGCCTAAAAGGAAAAAGCTTAACGTGAAACAAATTTGCTTACCCAATTCTAAGGTCGATTTTAAAAATGTCATTTAAGACTTAGCACGGTACAAATGCAAAGATTGAAACACAAGTATTGAAATCAAATATAACGGGAGATCTAAGCAAAAAATATCTCTAGATATCTCTAGGCATGTTTCAGAAAGGATGCATTGGTGCATATATCTAGTAATAAAAACTCATTTTATGTTTTTGCTTTCAATTTCCAGTATCTCCAAAATCGCTGTTGTTAAAACACAATTCTTGCCTCAAGCAACATATCATAAATCTCTTCATAAGCATTTCAAAATGATAGATCGACACCTTGTTCTATTTTGTCTGGCTCTATGAGACTGAGACTGAGTTGAAAGCTTCTAGGCATGATTCTTGTAAAACATTAAGTATGCCCTCCCCTTTTGTATGTACCCTCATTGTTGATGAGTACATTTTTTATTTCATAGCATTTGCTTCTTTTTTTATGATTTGTATTAAATGATAAAACTGTTTCTGATAATATATTTTAAGCTCAAGCAACATATTGATTACTTCCCGTCTAGCACCGCAACAATGCAACATGTTACATGCATATGCTTTGACAAATTTACAGAACTACTGGAGATATCAGAAAGGAAGGATATTGCTGATGAACAACAATACGTGCAACAATGTGGCAGTTTCTATGACTCGATACATTTAATGACTTTCATATCGCTCATTCATTTCTTTAACCCCTTCCCTCATATAGACTCATTTTGACGCACTCAATACGTACCACATAAAGCCTGATCTGCAGAAAACCACAGTTAAACCTTACCAAATTTAATTAAAAAATCCTCATTTCCAGACCACTGAGAGGCAGCGAACAGCATTAAACCTGATTAGCCTGCGAGGTACTCGCAGACCGATCTGGTTTTATGTTGTTCGCATAGATCTTTTCATGGTATCCTCTATGAGGGAAAGGGTTAAACTTGTAAATTGGAAAAATTAAGATAATCATCATAACAAACAAATTCATTCAGTCTTAATCAAAATGGATGCATAAAAAATAAAATTGAAACTAAATTTTGTTTATGCTGGATTCACGAAATTTTAATTTTATATCAGCAAATATCCACTATGAAATCATTTTTATTATAATTTTTTATTATAAATTTTTATTATAAATTTCACAAACAATCATAATGCATATACGTGCGTATAGAACTCTTTAAACGAGGCATTGGTGTTTTCTGTTTACATTGCTTTACTACTGCCACATTGCCGTATGGAAATTAACCAGAGGGTTCTCTGGAGAACATTACCACCTGCTCAATTTTGACGGAAAAGGTGTGACGGACGGATGGACGGACGGAGAGACAGACAGGCAGATGACGGATCCCTATGTGTCACCCCTGCTTACAGCAGCGATTATAGCATTTTTATTCTAATCATTGCGTTTGTTGCATCTTTATATGTACATGGTATGAATCAAGTTTTCAACAATTGCGTAATCTTATTTTTTGTTCCGTCTAAAAAAACTTTAGATCCCCTATGGATGGTGTTTTAGCTGTGGTAATTGAAAGTTTGTAGTAAAATTGAGCTATGCGTGTATAACTCTCTTTATTTTCTTTTATAATTTTGTTAAGTCTCTAATATACACTAGAAATTCACTATGTTTGTAATGAAATTAATATTGAAATCATATCGAGTCACGACACTCGGACCAAAATAATTGCAGCCTAAATAAAACCTTGACGAAACTAAACATTATACATCACGGAAACATGAAAAACAGCAAAATGTGTGCCGCTACAAGAAATCGACTTATTTTTTCCAGTTTTGGCAAAGGAGAATTCGGATAATCGAAACAAGCAATCTTTAAAAAATCATTCGGCAACACCCTATATACATTTAGACTAACGATATTACAAATGTTGTGAAGAGATAATCGGGTTTCTAGAAGGTGAAAAGTTGTAATATATCACATTATATTGTTAACAGAAATTTGCTATACGCAATACTAAAACGGGCTTTTAATTGCTTGAGAACTGATGTAAGACAATATAAATACTTCAATAGATACTCTTTATTTTGAAATAAACTTTTTACATTTTAATTTAAATCATAAACAACTCTATTACAAATATATGTCTATTTACTTACGGACATTTTATTCTTCCTGTGTGTGACTCAAACATAATAGGTCTTATATCTATTATCGTCAAGAAGACTCCTACTTTTTCTTCAGCTGACATTCAATCGACACTATGTTCATTTCCGTTTTTAAAAGTTATAATATAGAATATTTAATTCACCAGGTCATTCAAAGAAAACTATTATAATTTTCCTTGGAGTGAAGCCCTACATTAGTATTTTCAATATTTTTTGTACTCTGTATCGTGCCTGAAAATATCTCTCTATACATTTCATTTATAAAGGGCTAACAAAGAGCCCTAGGATGTGAGAGACAGTATTCACCCTAAACAATAGTTTGTAATTTAGGCTAGCAGTCCGCCTTTGTAATGGACAGGTAGTTCAGCTTATTTCTGTTGGCTAAAAACGAATTAATAAATATTAATTACATCAAACAGAAGAAAATACCATACTAGCGAGACGATACTCAAATGCCTATTGAAATCAGAACATATTTCGGAAATAAATAGCACATTTAGATTAACGAAAGCTGTTCCTTACTAAGTAACTATGTATTACATAATGGTTGTGCATCGAGAACACTGATGCTGTATTTCGTGATTTGTCATTATCTGTACTGAAACCACCTTCGTGCAAATAACATCTGACTACCTTATCTATAAGAGATGGCTCTAAACTATGTAGATTAGAATCTATTCACAAAAGATAAATGTCTCCCAGCCTAAGGAAATACATAACGTATTTACAATCAATGGCATATATAGTATATAGCTTTCATAGATGAAATCGTCAAACTGAACAAGTTGCTTCCTGGCAAAACTGATTTTCATCAAATTGCCTTTTTTATAAGCAGATACATTTTGAATATCTGATTTAAAAGATATGTATCAGCTTCAAATATGTTCACACCGAACGACCGATACCTAGCCATTCAAAAATATGTGTCAGTTGTGTCTAACATTGGTCAGATGTAATTATAACTTTTATAAGAACAGTGATAATATTAAAAATAATCTAATATTTGACAGAAACAATAATATTCTAAGTAGTAAATACAGAATTTTATCATCACATATGACTTCGAAGTTATGTTTTGCAGAGATATAACAAGCCAATGAATAAACTTAATCTCAGCAAACATATCGATAATATGAGCGAAATGTGGTAGATATTGGAAAAAAATACAAAAGACATGATGCCTTAAACGGTGTCTGTCTTTGAATATATAGTCTTCATTTTTCACAACACTTTCAATGTGTTCATACGCCTTTTACTACAAGATACTTATGAAAGAAATGCACCACGATGAAATATGTAACCAGACCTATGTGTAATGAATTGGCAGAATGATATGTAACCACACCTGTATGTAATAAAATGGCAGAATGATATGTTACCAAACCTGTTTTTAACAAACTGGCAGAAGGATATGTAACCAGACCTGTATGTAACAAAATGGCAGAATGATATGTAACCAGACTTGTATATAACACACTGACAGAATGATAAGTTACCAGACCTGTATGTAACAAACTGGCAGAATGATATGTAACCAGACCCTTTTATGTTACAAACTGGCAGAATGATAAGTTACAGACCTGTATGTAACAAACTGGCAGAATGATAAGTTACCAGACCTGTATGTAACAAACTGGCAGAATGATAAGTTACCAGACCTGTATGTAACAAACTGGCAGAATGATAAGTTACCAGACCTGTATGTAACAAAATGGCAGAATGATATGTAACCAGACCTGTATGTAACAAACTGGCAGAATGATAAGTTACCAGACCTGTATGTAACAAACTGGCAGAATGATAAGTTACCAGACCTGTATGTAACAAACTGGCAGAATGATATGTAACCAGACCTGTATATAACAAACTGACAGAATGATAAGTTACCAGACCTGTATGTAACAAACTGGCAGAATGAATGATATGTAACCAGACCTGTATATAACAAACTGACAGAATGATATATTACCAGACCTGTATGTAACAAACTGGCAGAATGATATGTAACCAGACCTGTATGTAACAAACTGGCAGAATGATATGTTACCAGACCTGTATGTAACAAACTGGCAGAATGATATGTTACCAGACCTGTATGTAACAAACTGGCAGAATGATAAGTTACCAGACCTGTATGTAACAAACTGGCAGAATGATATGTTACCAGACCTGTATGTAACAAACTGGCAGAATGATAAGTTACCAGACCTGTATGTAACAAACTGGCAGAATGATATGTAACCAGACCTGTATGTAACAAACTGGCAGAATGATATGTTACCAGACCTGTATGTAACAAACTGGCAGAATGATATGTTACCAGACCTGTATGTAACAAACTGGCAGAATGATATGTTACCAGACCTGTATGTAACAAACTGGCAGAATGATACGTAACCAGACGTGTATGTAACAAACTGGCAGAATGATATGTTACCAGACCTGTATGTAATAAACTGTCAGAATGATATGTAACCAGACTTGTATGTAATAAACTGTCAGATTATTTATTTATTAACAAACTGGCAGTGATTGTTACCAAAACTGGCAGAATGATATGTTACCAGACCTGTATGTTACAAACTGGCAGGATTATCCTGTATCATAATATTCCTTAGATTTCAGTATACATGTATCTGAAAAAGGGTGACGATACTGCAATATTTTCGGTACAGTGAGAATTATTTTATTCCTATATGTTTTCAATGGTCTTTATAGGGTAATAACTTCGTATCCCGACCGTCATTCATCGCATTTCTTAGGAACACAGCTGAGTACTACTAATAAATTGTACGAATGTATGTATAAGCTATCACCTATAAAAATTTATAGTGTTATCACAAAATCAGAAGCTTATTCCACGTATACCGATATTTATCCTGAATTGTTATCTATCGATTCGCTGATAAACCTTATCCCCTACATTCACATTTTAAGTATAAACCCATTATTTCAATCTCCGTTCATTTTGCAATAAATATGATGTGTTAGCTCCCCGTTTAAAGGTGTATGTATGGACTTGAGGTGCAAACTGGGGAATATATTTATATATTACAAAGGGTTTCTTTCTTATTTCATAAGTACTAGTATATAAAACAAATCGATCAAAACCGATCAAAATTATCTTTCTTATTATATTTTAAATAATAAGAAAATATATTGAAAAGTATAGCATCTCACACTATTGTTTATCACGAACGCATCAGAATGTGCCAAGAAATAACTGAACTATAGATAGGCGAATCCTTGAATAAAAATAAAAGTCATATATTGTGGTGATTTTGTACGCTGTCTAGATAACATATGGATTTCCTTTCATTCTTCATATAATTTATCTTTAAAAACTAACCGATGTACATACAAAACAACGTAGACACTTAATCATGTTCCATCATTTGTCTGTAAAGGCGATAAGGGGATCATTTTTATGTACGATTTCGTCTGGCGCCGAATACTATACATGTGCAGACAAAAACATCTGTATAGTATATGAAAGTAATGTTTGTTTTACATCTAAATGAAGTTTAATCATCACTTCCATTTCTACAAATACTTCAAAGTTATACACTGCCAATGAAATAACTGCTCGGTCAGAAAATTATTTTATTGTTACTATGTTTTGATTATACATGTATACTTTTTAATTTTCTCTTACCAGCTTATGCAGGCAAACCTTTTTACGAATATATTCATTATCAAACTGACACTGTCCTGTTCTTCTCAGTTAACAACTATCAGGTCACCAGAGGTATGCCTGATGTTCTGTCGGTATGCAACAAGCAGAGTAAAATAAACTTGTAAGTTAAATTAAAATGATAGATAGAGAAAACATTAAAATGGAATTACAAATTAAGGTTTTAATATTAAGTAATGAACTCGTCCTAAATTTGACTATTCATATAGTTTTTTGCGCTTCAACGCCATAGTTGTTTAGAATGCGTATACTAAAATATAGGCATCGCTTGAAAAAAGCAAATTACACGTTTGCGTTGCTTTTTTTCAGCAAATTTTTATTTCTTCATTTTTAGTGTATATTAGCTATGACCAGATCATCTTAGACTACAAAATAAAAGAATATGCTTGAATAAATGTATATATATATTGTAAAGAACATGGGTGTTCGTGTGAAGCGGAAAGCCGTTCTGTGGCACGTTATTTATTGATGTACACAACTTGACCGGTCAGGAATGACTCTCTAATGGCGTCGTTAACAATTCCAATTCTCTCACAGTGGCCACGAGGGATAAGGAGCTCAGCCTTGCCTGCAAAAAAATATGAAACATACTTATTACTTGGTTATTGACTTTCTTACAACGTAACAGCCAGAGATAATCTCTTTCGATGACACCTCGCTAGCAATAGTAACAATATTATGGGGCCTAGTCTAGGGTAAAACGTCAGAACCTAACATGAAATGGTAATAAGTTTTACTGAAGTATAGGAACAAAGTTATATACAATTTGTGAGTTTATTTTGTAACGAAAGCGTAAATGTTCACTTCCAATCATTAAATACGATATTTCTAGTTACTGGTATTTGAAATTTCGTTTTCGCAAGTATTTGAGGTAATAAAAGGAAATAAAACAAAGTAGTATGACAGTAAAAATATAATTAAAAAAATAACCAATCATTTTTTTCCTGTAATACTTGTGTATTTTTTTTACTTCAACATTCTAAGCAAATAAAAGAACGGAGTGTAAGACTAATGAAAAGTTAAAACATTGTTTTATTAATATCAGTTATAAAAAAAAAAACACACACCCCCCAAAAAAAAACACACACAAAGATATAAAAACATCTGGTACTTTTCTTGAGAAGACACATTATTTATCTATATTCATTTCAATAAATCCAAATCGAGTCAAAAGTTTTTATCATACATAAAAAAAATGCAAATATGGATTTGAAAAAAAACAACAAAAAAAAAAACGATAGAGATATACTGTGGTATCATTTAAATACACTGTTATATTATAAGCCATTTATAATACGCGAGCGTGGTCTTTTACGTAAATAGGAATACATGTATACATTTTTGGATATTGAAAAAGTCTTGTTTCTTTGACAACATGTGCCTCAGATATCTGAAGTTTATCATGATAGAGCCCTACCTACCTTGTAAAACATCAACAAAATGATTCAACTCTGCTATATAAGCATCTTTAAAACGCTCAGGGAACGAAGGTTCAAAGGGAGACTCCATCTTGCCTTCTTTAGAATAAGACTTTACCGCTGTCTGTAAAACTGGTTCCATTGTCAGCATTCCATTCGTACCGTATACCTGAAAATATTGTGATTTTTATCGAGGCCATTTTTGCCTGATGACTTTTGGGAAAAGCATGTGTTTACCATGTAAATCTGCAAATGTAGGATTGAACCAGTTAAATAGAACAGTCAAA
>CM037794.1:19548392-19560252 GCA_021229015.1 Solen grandis
AGGCACGTGCGTATAAATATTATGAACAGATATAAAATTTGAGTTTGGTTAACTATTTATTCTAATAATCTTTTTTTGCAAAAAAGTTTTTAAGTGTTACTTTACTTCAAAGTAGAACAAATAATACCTCCATTTCACTCTCTTTCTCATCATCTACCATTTCCTTGATTTCCGTTGCCTGAAATGAAATAAATATGGCGACTAGTTAGCGTGTGATACCACAGGGGCCAGCTTTGTTGTATTTTAGCGATTGTATACTAACAGGGGCGTTCCTGGGGCTAAATTTGGGATACGCAGACTTGCTAGGGGGATCCGGGGGCATGCTCCCCCGGAAAAAATTGGGGCTAGAATGTCGTAGGTGCGATCCTGAGAGGTATCGGGGCGGGGGGAATTCTGGTTAAATATGCTCAATAATTTTACTTTTTTCTCCTCTCATAACTCGTGGCGAAGGATTACATTCAGATACATGTATATTTCTGCAATTATCCGATTGTTGAACAATAAGCATGATGAAACGTGGCCGTGGGCCTGTCAGTAACCATCATTTTATTGATCTTTATCATACTGCTGGAGTATATAGGTATATTATACAGTTACCTGCTAGGGAAAGTGAACTTGTGGACATTGTCCCACTTGCTAGTCAGCAGGTTGAACCGTGATCTTATTAACAAAAACATCTTGATACGGAATGTCATTGGCAGTGTAGTGCAGTTGCTGCTTAGCGCATGCGTACTGAAGGGAGAGAAAAGCCCACCATTATCCCTGCCTGCAGCAATAAACCAAGCATAGAAATTAGCATACAATTATGGCCTAGACAGGACCCCTATAAGGTAGGAACCATGTTCTTACCTCTAACTAACCTCATTGCTATTGTAAACAAAGTACAATAATGGTGGCAGCGGTTAATTTGGAGCCTTTTTATATGTTTTTGGAGTTCGCTACCGCCGATCGGGAATCAGTGGTTTTTGGCTATCAACACTGCATTCTCGTGTCAAAATTTTTTAGTGGGGGCGGGAAATGGATAGTAACTTTTCTTCAGTGCTGATTCATTGCATTGATTTGATAGGTTAAGTTTCCTTTCCAGTGGGTCTCCTACGCTGATTTCTTATGGTTTTGCAGGTAATTAACATCGCAGTGTTTGTGTGCACATACCATATGTGGTGCACGTGGCCCTACAAACTGCATTTATTTCTCAGTACTTAAACTGTTGTTTGTTTTAGATGTTAGTGGCGGCCAAGGATCATCCTTGGACTCTCTCCCAATCTGAAAAGCCTGATCCAGAGGCTCAGCTCTCTGATGGTCATATAGGCTGTGGCTGGAGGCTCAGCCTCCTACCATAGGATTGTGGTACACCTAGTCAGCCTTGAGGATCATTCCCTTTAGGATTTGGCCGGCGTGGCTCCTGTATAGTGTTCTTTCAGGTTAATCCCCCCAATAAGTTCCAGCTTATTGAGAGGGGGAGTGAGGTAAGTATAGCTTGACCCATAGCCATGGAAGACCGTGACTGTGCTGAGGACATTTCAGTGCAGTTGGTACAGGAGGAGGACTGGAAATTGACAACCCTTATTACAAGGTAAGGTCTTTTTGTCTTGTCCAATTTGGATTTGGCTTGTGTGGGGTTGGTCAGTTATCTTGAGAGATTTATCAGTACTTCTCTAAGATGATTCCCCCATTCACTGCTTGTGGTTACAGACAAAACAAGTTTGTCTGAGACCCAGACAGAGCGGTAAAGGTGGAGACACCGTTGTTGAACTGATGATAGTGGTGCACTTTGGCACTGCTGTCTAGAGCAGATATTCGTGGTGCGTGTTGACTGCTAGAGCCTTGGGTGGTTGATAGACTTTCATAGGAGCTGCAAAGTAGTTGGTCAAGATAGACAAGGGTGTCTGTTTTGGAAAACTGGTGCACCAGTCGGTTGGAGCATGCAGGTGCTGGCTTGCTGTCCATATTACCGGCCGGTGGGAGGGCGTGTCAGTTGTATGTGGGGATCCGACTGTTAATTGCTTTGTGGCTGGTGCAAGTATTGCAGGCAACGCCTATCGTGGCGGATGTTAGGTTAAAATACCTGCATGGAAGCGCCATAAATGATAACCGGGAATAAGGGGCCGGTCTCCTGCCCTGCTGGTTGGGACAGAGAGATTTGTGCTGTTTTCGGAAGCCATAGGAGCGCTGTGGGGAATGGTATGAATGTGGTGTCAATACTCAAGGCTGGAGGTATATGTCATCTTAGTTGATGTGCAGAGCTATTGGTAGCCGAGAATAAGAGACCTATTTTGAGATTCATGATAGGGGCAGTTGGTGCTGTTTTTGGTAGCCAAGAGAGCACTGCAAGGCTGTTAACAGTGGAAGCATGTCAGTGTGTCTCCACTCCAGTTGAGCTTTAAGTCCAGCCCAGCCATTGTGTTCTCATGGACACAGTTGATGGTTGCTTTGGTCGTGTTCTCATGGACACGTATTTGATAGGTTGCCCGTGTTCTCAAGGACACGGTTGATGGTTGCTTTGGTCATGTTCTCATGGACACGTATTTGATGGTTCCCTTCAAGGACACGGTTGATGATTACTTTGGTCGTGTTCTCGTGGACACGTATTTGATGGTAGTCCGTGTTCTCAAGGACACGGTTGA
This sequence comes from Solen grandis, assembly GCA_021229015.1. Lineage (NCBI taxonomy): Eukaryota > Metazoa > Mollusca > Bivalvia > Adapedonta > Solenidae > Solen > Solen grandis. The sequence goes on from CM037794.1 coordinate 19,551,017, forward strand.
TTGTTACTTGGGTCGTGCTCTCGCGACGTTTGATAGGTTGCTATGGTCATGCTCTCATGGGCACTGTTGTTAGTTTACTTCAGTTATGCTCTCATGGGCATGGCTGAATAGATCCTGCTGGGTATATCTAGGCTCAGTAGGACGGCTGTAAAGGGTCGTCCTCAGGACCCCTTTTTGGATAGGGAACAGAAATGCTCAGCATCTCTGGACAGCAAGCTTTTTTCATGGGTGGGGTCGTCTCTTCGTCAGTGGCAGGCTTCCCTTAACTTGTGAAATGAGCCCAATGGTGGGATCTCCAGCACCCCAGGCCAGACCTTTATAGGACAGGGAGGAGTGTAGTGCAGTTGCTGCTACGCGCATGCGTACTGAAGGGAGAGAAAAGCCCGCCATTATCCCTGCCTGCAGCAATAAACCAAGCATAGAAATTAGCGTACAATTATGGCCTAGACAGGACCCCTATAAGGTAGGAACCATGTTCTTACCTCTAACTAACCTCATTGCTATTGTAAACAAAGTACAATAGCAGACGCCATGTTGACAGCCATGCAAATGGATATAATAAACAAAGGGAAGCAACCTTGATTAACTTCAATTACTACATATACTCCAGATTGCGTATTCTCCATAATACATTAGTGTGTTTAAAGTCATATTACTAAGGTTAAAGTGCAGTTTCAGTTTTAACAAAATATGTCTGCAATCATACTTTGTATCAATGTACATGTATATGTGGTAATGTGTGCTATAATTCATGTACAGTAAACTTTATGCTGCAAAAATGATATAATGAGATAAATATACAAACACAGTGCAAATAAGTGTAGCCACATCATACAAAATACTATTTGTTGTCCATGGTTTGAACCTTGGTTCTACCAATTTTACTCTCTTATGCAATTACCTATCAAAATATCTTGCTACCATGTTGACCACAATGACATTATCTACATTTCATTCCCATTATGCCTCGAGTAAATAAATTGTATATTTAAAAAAAATATATAAGCTGTTAAACTGAGAAAACTGCATAAAAAATCATAAATGTTCATGTAGTTTTGTTAGTTTTTGAGCAAACTTAACATTGAAAATCCTAACCTGATTTTCAAAATCTACATGGCATAACAATTGTCAGACACCCTTCCATAATGTATCTTTTACACACAAAAAAACACTACAGGATGCATGCTATGAGCAGTAAAAAAAACAACATATTAACAGATATGATTTATTTTTGTTTTTCAGTTTTTTCAGTACTAGTCCAACCCATATCTGGAATATTTCATATAACTTTAAAGGTCATAAAACACCAATATTGTCTTCATAGAATATTTACTGTTTTCACACTTTTTAGGCCAAAGAAAATCTACTTATCTTAAGATTGACTTTGACTTTGGGACCCTTTGCATTCTCAATTAAAGTCAGGGGACTCTTATAACTGAAACAAGCTGTAGCAATTGTAACAAAAAGAAGATTTGATGTTTTGTCTTATTGCAAAAAGATGTGAAAAAAAACACCAAAGGGCTATAAAGGTGGAACAGCAAAATCCTGACAATATGGGCTACATCACTATGTAATGGTACTTCTGTAAAAATGTGGCCAAAGTTGTTCAGAAATGTAGGAGGAGTTGCGCACAGAGGAAATTGTTTACACCTGCCAAATAATTATAATTTCATCTATTCATCATACACTTTTCTTCAACTAGTGAAACAATTAAGGGCCAAAAATTAAGCCCTTTATTAAAATCACACCAGATCTATCTAAACTGATGAAGCAACTTTCTTGGGTAGACCCCATACTATTACATACCAACTGCAATAGTACAGTTTGACAACAGACTTATTTATTTTTCGTAAAACTTAATGATTAACATGCCATATATCTTTCTAATATTTTATGCCAGATAAGGTAGACATCATCAGAGGCACAACATACTTACACTGCATTGTAAGGTTGTTAAAGCTTTTTGCAACAACTCCTTTTCTTATTTTTCTGTCACCTGACCAGACCTTCAGGATGTATGATGCTTGTGTGTTTTCACGCATGGTTCTGAAAGGACAAATATTTTTTTGATAATTGCTAATTCAGAAAGGACAAATGTTTTGTTTTTTTGATAATTCAGAAAAGAAAAAAAAAAGATTTTCCATGTAGTTTAACAGTTACAAACCCTAATCCAACGGTGAACCTGACCACAGGGCTGTGCATATAGGTAAATTTGAAGAAAAAAAATCAAATAGATTCCTATTGCATTAAAAAAAAGAAAAACAAACACACACATGCATAATTATTGGCTAGACCAAGACTCAAACCCAGTGCCATGATCATCAGTCTTTTTAAAGCTACAAATTTGTACATGATCTACACACTCATTTAATTTAATTTCTGAAGAGTCTATAATCTAGTCTCCAGGCTAGATACTGTATATAAATAGAGCCATATTTTTCTTAATTTCCTAATTTTCTTTTCTGACCATGTTCTTCTAATATGTAACATAAACTTTTATATCATCAGCGATAAACTGTAAAGTGAAATAAAACTAAGATCAATTATTCGTAACATAAGGGATAACTTCTACAAAAACACCTTAATTATGGGTACATAACGGGTACAAGTCATTGAACTAGAACGATTAAATTAAAGGTGTAAATGTTCAAAACATTACATCAATTTTTACCAGATCGATCTGATTGTCCGAATAAATAAATAAGCATTTATGTAAAAAGGCAAATAAATGTATATTGAACTTTACTCTTTGGTGAATTTTCAAGAAAGAACGCATACAGTAGATTTGTTATAATTTGAACCCGACCATATATTATTAACTGTCTGGACGGGTGACATGCAATGACTTTAATTTCACATACTCTGTAGCAGCTAGGATTCTTTGTTTGTGTTGGAAAACATGACCATTTGATATATATATATGTAATGTATCAACTGCAGCCACAACTATGAGTATCTAAATTAGGATACATGTAATTACTTATATACACAGCTATATAAAGTAAAATGTGTGCTTACCAAATCATAAGTGGCGTAGACCCGTCTCAAATTTGAGCTTCAAATGATCCGTTGTGCACGTCCGCATACTAATGCTTAAGACGACATGGCGTAAAGTACCGTGGTTTTGCGTATATATTTAGTTGACGGGTAAAAATATACGTCCTGACTTTTTCATTTCGAAAAGCGTAAACGATTAATCTTTCTGATAAATATTTGTCAAAAAGACCGAAATTTTTAATATATCGAAAAGGGGCTAACTCGCCTTGACAAAAACATTCAAACATGTCGTGAAAATTAAAGTTGCAATATCTATAAAATTCTCATTATGCGATCTAAATAAATTGACAAGTGTTAAAATATCTGATCAATGCGAAGAAAAAAAATGTCGACTTAGCACAAAACATGTCATTAAATGAAGGCCCTTTAACATTTCCGTAATTATTACCTTTAGCCGGGATTCAAAATATATGATTTTGTCGCTTTAATTTAAGTCGGAAGTTGCGTTAGTAGCTCGACAACAATAGGTCTCTCTTGACAACATAATGCATTTTATATGTACGAGGACGGGTCAATAATTAGTGTCGTCCCTCAGTTTATTTCACGAATACTGCATGGAGGACGTGCAAAAATATAATATAATACGCACGAACTCTTTAGCTTTCCAACGGTGTATCATACATGTATATCTATACACAAGGACAGTGAGAAAATAAGTAATGAAAGAGGTACATACGATCAACTGCGTATAAAAATGTCTGCCAAACGTTCAGTGAACACTTTAGAAATACGGTCTTATATTAAAACGCGTATGGCTTTAGGATTAAGCGCAACAGTAATTCACAATGAACTCTCTACTGTTTTTGGGTCTTCTGTTGTTAGTTTAAGAACAGTTCAAAGATGGATTGTTATGTTTAAGAACGGCAGAGAGAGGTTGGAGGATGCCAGTGGTAGAGGCAAGAAACCGCCAGTTATCACCAGAAACATTAATAAAGTAAACGATCTCATTGGTAAAGAAGCACGATATACGATTTCTGAGATAGCTAGGTATGCTGGCATGTCAAAAGGGTCAGCTTTTACCATTCTGAAGAAGCATCTTCGAGTTAGGAAGATCGCTGCTAGGTGGATACCACATTTGTTAAGTCCTGAACAAAAGCAAGAGCGTGTGAAATGTGACAGAAAATTATTAAAGATGTTTCCAAAATATGTCAGTAGGAAGTTTTCTAACATTGTTACTGGTGATGAAAGCTGGTTCCACTTTTTTGAGCCGACTCGCAAAATAAATAATAAAATATGAGCAATGAAACATGCCCGTAGGCCTTGTATAGCCAAAAGAGTGACAAGCTCCAAGAAAGTAATGTATGCTATGTTCTTCGGAATTCACGGATTCGTTGCACAAGTTGCTGTTCCAAAGAAATGCTCTGTCAATGCGAAGTTTTACAGAAGGAAAGTGCTAACTAAAGTTGACAAATATTATTGTAAGCTTCGTCCTAGTACCGGAATGAGGGGCATGTACCTTTTGCATGATAACGCTACACCACACAAAGAGGACATTGTGAAGAAATTTCTTGAAAGTAAACGTGACTGTTCTAAACCACCCACCATACTCGCCAGATTTGGCACCCTGTGACTTTTTTCTGTTCCCAAAGTTAAAGAAACACCTTCAGGGTCGCCGCTACAGAAGCCGGAATGGACTTGGATCCGTATTGTATCAGTTATGTAAAGGTATACCTAAAGAAGACTATAGAAAAGCGTTTGAAAATTGGATTAAACGACTGAAACTCTGTGTATTACATAAATGATAAAGGTGATTACTTTGAAGGAATGACATAAAAAAATGATATTTGCGTCAGTGGTTTTCATTTTACTATGGTAACAACACTAATTATTGACCCGCCCCCAGAGCTATTTTTAAACAACTGGGCACAGTGATTACGTCACGCTTCGCAACGTATACATGAGGTCAGTGTTGATTTCAGTATACTCTTTATAGGGGCGATATTATTCGTATATTTCAGATGGGGAACATGAGCCCGGGTGGAGATCTAAGCCTTCTAATAGACGAGCTGATGTTGCCATCGGACCAGTTATTCCATCTTTGCCACATAAGGGAAAAATTAACCCACTTATCACGGGCTGACAATTTTTCATCTCTACCATACATACTTCGGAAATTACTCGTACACATTGGTTGCAAATTTGAGTCTGTGTATAAATCTCAGCCCACTCACCCGTTAGTCTTGTATAGCTAAGATATACTTCAAGTTGGAAATCTGAACCCGGGTCGAAATCTCGACCCACTATGGACAGACCTTTGTTTCCATCGCGTCTGTTTGAGATTAACGTCCCGCCGACGGTATTTCAGCCATTTGGAGACTATGTGTACTTGAGACAGATATAGTGTTGCCACACTGCATTATCACACCGTAGACATGTGATATAACATACTCATTCACACTTTCCTGACACAGAGTCAGCCATTGCTGGAACTGCCATTATATGTTGTAAGCCAAGCAAGGGAAGTAGTAGCAAACTAAGAGATTTAAAGGTGGGTCCAGTCCCAAATCCCAACCAGAAGGTTTAGGTCACTGCCAGTGGTTCCTGTCCCAAAATCAAGATCAGTAGGTCAAGCCTACGTCATTATCTGGGTCAGTGTCATGTTTGGTCATTTGAATCGAGGATGTTAGTGCGCATGTCGTAGGTCTGGTGGGTCCAGTCCCAAATCCCGATCAGTTGGTCAAGCCCATAGCCATAACTGTGGTGTGGGAGAGTGATCATCAATAATTCTTTGTAAACACTTGGACAGTAACCAATTCCCTCCAAAGTTGACCTCGCTAGGACAACACATCCCACCAGAGTTGTTCATGTTTGCTAAGGGATAAGATCACACACATTCTGCCAGGTCAAGGGAACATCCCTCTCGGATAGCCATTACATAAGAGGTCATGACACAGCGTTCAGAGCGGAGTTGTTCTAAAGCGATATTTACAGTCTTTCTCTTTTTTCTCTCCATCATAGTATAGAACTAATCAGTGAATTTTTCATTTATTATAATATTAGAGTATGATTTTAAATAATATGCCCTCCTTACAAAATAGTAAACAGTTTTTACCACAGTTTAAAACAAATGTTTACAACAAAATGTTTATGATTCTATTTCATTCATTCTGTTTCTCTCTATTTTTCTACCTCTGTCACTCATTCTGTTTCTCTTTCTATCCATCTCTCTCTCTATTCTCCACTCATTCTGTTTCTCTATCTTTATAATTAGATTGTTAGTTAAAATGAATTACAGTGGTATCACACCCGACTACAAATCCAAAGGTGGTGGTTCAAACCCATGACTGGGGACATGGATTATTATCTTACCAGATGAAAAGTACTGATTTTACCATGAAATCGTTGAGATAGATTAGTATATGATATGACAAGAGGGCCATGATGGCCCTGAATCGCTCACCTGAGTACCATTGCTTCAACTGATATCAAGGTTTTTAAACAGACAAGGATTCTGATATAACTTAATCTAAAACATTTTACCCCTGACAATACTACACACCAAATATCTAAGCAATGGGCCATATGGTTTCAGAGAAGACTTGGGCGCAGGGTCATTTATCACCGTAGGGCCAAGACTTTGAAAATCTTTGTAACGAACCATTAGATGCTACTACATACCAAAAATCTTAGCTCTAGGCCTTATTGATTCATAGAAGAAGATTTTTTAAGATTTTCCTATTTAACTCTATGTAAAACAAGTGACCCCTGGTGTGGGGTCATTTATCACCATAGGGCTATGATTTGTACAATCTTGGTAGTGGCCCATAAGATGATGCTACATACCAAATATCTAAGCTCTAGGCCTTATGGATTCATAGAAGAAGATTTTTTAAGATTTTCCTATATAACTCTGTGTAAAACAAGTGACCCCTGGTGGGGGGTCATTTATCACCATAGGGCTATGATTTGTACAATCTTGGTAGTGGCCCATAAGATGATGCTTCATACCAAATATCTAAGCTCTAGGCCTTATGCATTCATGGAAGAAGATTTTTTAAGATTTTCCTATATAACTCTGTGTAAAACAAGTGACCCCTGGTGCGGGGTCATTTATCACCATTAGCTATGATTTGTACAATCTTGGTAGTGGCCCATAAGATGATGCTACATACCAAATATCTAAGCTCTAGGCCTTATGGATTCATAGAAGAAGATTTTTTAAGATTTTCCTATATAACTCTATGTAAAACAAGTGACCCCTGGTGGGGGGGTCATTTATCACCATAGGGCTATGATTTGTACAATCTTGGTAGTGGCCCATAAGATGATGCTTCATACCAAATATCTAAGCTCTAAGCCTTATGCATTCATGGAAGAAGATTTTTTAAGATTTTCCAATATAACTCTATATAAAACAAGTGACCCCTGGTGCGGGGTCATTTATCACCATAGGGCTATGATTTGTACAATCTTGGTAGTGGCCCATAAGATGATGCTTCATACCAAATATCTAAGCTCTAGGCCTTATGCATTCATGGAAGAAGATTTTTTAAGATTTTCCAATATAACTCTATGTAAAACAAGTGACCCCTGGTGCGGGGTCATTTATCACCATAGGGCTATGATTTGTACAATCTTGGTAGTGGCCCATAAGATGATGCTACATACCAAATATCTAAGCTCTAGGCCTTATGGATTCATAGAAGAAGATTTTTTAAGATTTTTCTATATAACTCTATGTAAAACAAGTGACCCCTGGTGCGGGGTCATTTATCACCATAGGGCTATGATTTGTACAATCTTGGTAGTGGCCCATAAGATCATGCTACATACCAAAAATCAAAAGGCTAGGCCTTGTGGTTTCAGAGAAGAAGATTTTTTAAATTTTCATTTTTAAAATCTATTTTTAGCTCCTGTGACCTAATTATGCGATGGACCAGAACCATTTATACAACTTTAGTAGAGCTTCATCCAAGGAACATTCCTGCAAAATATTTTTCAAATTGGCCAAGCCGTTTAGGAGGAGATGTTGTTTGAAGCAATTGTTGACGCCGGACGCACGGACGCACGGACGACGGACGCCGGACAAAAGGCGATCAGAAAAGCTCACCTTGAGCACGTTGTGCTCATGTGAGCTAAAAACATCTTATCAATTGTTCAATATGCTTGTATTTTGGTTAGCTCTCTTATGGTTTGTATATATAAATATGTAAGATTTTAGACATGAGGTTTCATATGTAGGTTTTAATTTCCGCTTATGACCTGATTATATGGTCATTTATATCTGTTCATATCGCAAATCGTTTTGTTACCACCAAAGACAATTTACTATCTCTCAGAGAGAATTTAACAGTTAAGATGCCAGAACGAGTGACGGCTTCTTAACTGTTAAATTCTCTCTTAATAAACACTGACTAACTTAGAGTTTGCCCCGCCCTATTACTGCGTCACACTGCTATATTAGGAGATGGCGCCATAAAATTGTTACGTCAGCGTGTTGTTAAAGTATTCACACATGTGCACGTGCTTTCCAAATATGGATGTAACACATAAATTTCGCGCCTTTTTCCACTGTCGGCTCATTTCTTTTTCAGATTTCAATAATGAAGCATGAAAATTTAGCTTGAGTGATGACTGTTTTTTATTTATTTATTTATTTTATTTTTATTAGTTAAGACATCAGTACACAGCAACTGATTGACGTTAAGTAAAGAACGAAATATGTGGATAATAATCGTAGATCTATAGAAAAGCATCTGTCAGCGGAAGATATCAAGGCTAGGAATACCCTGGAAATACCAAATCAAACGAGTTAATACATGATCTGTAAATTGTTTATGAACATTTTATCAATTTCAATTCTTGTATTTACCAAAGTCGTAAACATAGGCACTGGTTATAACTCCCTTGCTTGGCGCTCAGCATAATAAGGGTAGTTCCAGGACTGGTTGGCCTGGTGTCAGGATAATGTGATTGGGTGTGGCATCATGCCAACTGTCAACGGCGTGATACTGTGCAGTGTGACAGCACTACATCCGTCTCAAGTAGACATCGTCTCCAAATGACTTAAATACTGTCGGTGGGATGTTAAACATAATAATTTTCCTTGTATTTTAATATTTATCTTAGCATAGGAGTCCGTTTGGATTGAGCTGGTAATCATCATTTTGCGAAAATATTTCCGAAGCTCTTCATTCTTATGTTAATGTGTATATAAACATGATTATTTAAACAACTTT